>QVAJ01000370.1:437288-488762 GCA_003546035.1 Mixornis gularis | reverse complement strand
GCTGCTGTCCTTGGGATGTGAGGGGCAGGCAGGGCCAGGGTGCCCAGTGCTGCCCAGGCTCTGTGGTGGCCAAGGGCACTGCCCTGGGGGCAGGGGCTGCCCTATGCCCTATGCCTCCAATGTGGCACTGCTGTGCCACGCCTGCCAAGGAGCTGCCCCCATCCCTGCTGTGGCACTGAGCTGAAAACACCCAGGATGTAGTGTCCGTGGCCCCTCACTAGCAGCTGCCCAGGGCTGGGGGTGCCAAGGGAGTAAAAAAAGGCAGAAAAAGGCAGGTTGGCTTTTCGATCCCAGCTGTGAGTGCAATTTTTCATCTTTGATGCTGTCAGAGCTGGCCGAGTGCTGTGGCATGTGAGGGGTTGCAGTGGCCCCCCGTGTGTGGCTGCACGTGGGGCCCTGAGGACACTGTCCTGCACTGGGTTGAGAGGAGGGTCCTGGAACCTGACCAGGCAGCCCGTGGRGGGGCAGCCAGGCCCCTGGGAAGTGGCGTGCATGGGCAGGACTGTGCARGGTGTGAGGGGAAGGTGGGGCAGGGGTGCAGGGTGGGGGTTTCCTCTCCTGCAGACAGAGCCAGGCAGGGGCTGCGCCATTCCCACCCCCCTCCCACAGCCCCCACACCTGCCTTGTGCCCCACGGCCCCATGGCCGCTGTGCCACACCCCTCCCTGGGCTGTCTGCAGCCCCCCGGGAAGCAGAGGAAGGCCGAGGGGCTGCTCTTACCATGGTGCCAATGCTGTACGTGGCGGCGGGGCCGATGGTGTGGTGGTAGGGGTCTGCTGCTGCGTACACTCTGCCATAACTAGGAGCAAACAGTGGTGGGTGTTAGTGACAGCAGCTGGGGTCCTGTCTCCYCTCAGCGCCCTCCCTCCCAGCTGCACCTGGGAGCCCCCCTGGGATCTCCCTGCTCCCCCTGCAGTGGTGTCAACCCTTTCCAGCCCAGCCCTGAGGAGAGCAAGGGGTCCCTGTTTGCAGAACACYCTCCCCATGCCTGACTCTGTCCTGTCCCACAGCGCTCAAAAGCTGTGGGTGCCAGAGTGGGCAGTGCAGAGTGGGTGACACGGAGCTCCCCCAGGTGCGGTGCCCAGTGCTTACCTGTCACTGTAGGCGGCCGCTGCTGCTGCGGGCTGGGCATACCTGTAGGCAGCATAGCCCCCCTGCAGGGAGGAGAGACTGGTCAAGGGGCTGCACCCTCTGCAGGGAGGTGGGGTTGGGGGCAGCTGGTGCCCCACGGCACTGCACGGAGTACTGTGGGGCCCASGGGGAGCTGGTGCCAGTGCCACTGGGCACGCATCAGCCTCATTACCATTCCCCAGGGGCTTTCACAAACATTAACCTTAAAAAATTAAATTTCCAGAGAAGAGACTGTCACCTCCCTGCTCRCTTTAATGAGGTGTCACGTTGGATAAATCCTTCAGTGCCCGCCTGAAATATCGCCGCTGGCTCCTCAGACATGGAGGTTAAATGCGGGTGTAAGGAACTGAGGCTGTAAATCCCACRTGGTACCAGCCCTGCAAAGGGCTAGCAGGGGCACAGGACTGGGCACAGGACCCCGTGTGCTGTGTGCCACCCAGATTGCTCTGGAGAAGCTGCACTGTGTTCATGCTCTTGCTGCCACCCAGGGGAAGAGSTTGGGGGGGCAGAGCCCACCATGGACCTGTGTGATGCCACTTGCCCCCTGCACTGGGATGAGGTCCCCGTCACAGCCCAGCCCTGGGCACAGTGTCACTTACGTAGATCTCAGCTCCGTAGAACCCATCCTGGTAGACGACCCTGGAAATGAGGCAGAGACATCAGAGCCCAGCAAGTGCCCCTGGAGCAGTGGARTGGGTGAGGGCAGAGGATGGGGGAAGCTGCCTCAGCCCCACAGCTGACTGGCAAGGAGTGGCTGTCCAGGCCCCAAAAGCACATCTAGGCTGGGATTCTGGGCAGCGATTCGGGGACATGCAGAGGGCACAGCCAAGGGCAGGGCATGCCAGAGGAGGATCCCAGGGCAGGATCTCTGCTGGGAGGGGCCAAGCAGCCACAGAAGGTCACGACTGTGTCTGTGACCAACGGCATCACGTGCTGGGAGAGAGTTTCCATTAAACCAACCATCCTGGCTGGAATAACATCCTGTGCCTTGGTGTGCAGAGGCTGTGGAGTGTGTGGGTCACCCCGAGGGCAGCAGACTRGGGCTGGGACAGAGCCTGGGGCCAGGCAGCTGCTACAGGAGCTGCAGCCGTTCCTGATGTGTGAGAGCCCCACGGCGGCAGTGAAGATCCGGGGCAGCACCCCCCCTGCCCCAGCAGCTCCCGGGTACTCACGCTCCGTAGGTGGGGATGGGCGGCGGCGGCGGCGCTGCACGGAAGGTGTTGTAGACGGCGCGTCCTCGGCCCCGTAGGTGTGCCCCTCGGTACGCCACGGCYGTGCCCGTGGCGGGGTACGGGAACCCCGTTACTGCAGGAGCAGGGGACACCGGTGGGCTTTCCACACAGCCCCCTCCGGGCAGCTGTGGCAGAGCCCACCCCTGTACCCTCAGCCTGGCAGGGACATGGCCCTGTGGGGATGCTGGGCAAGGGGATAGGACAGGGGGAATTGTCCAGGCAGGTGTGAAGGACAGGGAGAGGGGCCGGGGGCTGCTCACTGCACAGAGCAGTGGCAGACACAGCACAGAGCTGACATTTGGGGGGAACCCACAGCAGGTACTGCTGCAGCCTGATGTTACCTGCGTAGAATTCAGGGCCGTAGACTGCTCCCACCACTGGGTTCAGCTTCCAGCCTGTAGGCAGAGCGAGCTGGTGAGGACAGGGCACTCTTCATGGTGCTCTGAGGGGCAACAGCCCCATCCCCAGGCAGCAGGAGGGCATGGGGGGCTCCACTCCTGCACTGGACAGGAGCAGTTGCTCTCCCATTTGCCTGCAGGTGTGGAGAGCATTCACTGCCAGAGCTTCACAGCAGCCAGACAGTGCCGGTGCCCGGAGGTGYCCCTGCCTGCTGCAGCCCTCTGGACACTGGCCCTTACCGTTGGTGTAGGGGTTGGCCACCTTCTTRTTGGTCATGACACGGGCCGTGGCGTTGTTCACCTGGAGAGAGAGGACGGGGCTCAGTGCCTGGGGGACATGGAGCAGGTGAGGCTGTGGTGCAGGGCCCGCTGGGCTGCGCTCAGCCCGTGTTGCTGCTGCTTCAGATGCTGGAGCAAAGGATGCACCAGAGACACGAGGCAAGTCTCTGCCTGCAGCACCCCGCTGTACGCAGACCTGCCTGTGCCTCCAGCCAGCCCAGGCCTCCGTGTTCCAGCTGTGAGTGTGGCTCAGCCCAGGGGCTGCTGCCCCAAGAGCTGTGGTGCCATGCTCAGGCTGAGCCCTGAAATGCTGCCCCTGAGCCCCTGCCTGATTTTGTTGGATGATGTTTTCCTCGTCATGGGGTATTGCTGTGCCCTGCCAGGCTCCCTCTCTGCCGTCAGCACTGCTGGGGACATTTTGTCCCACTCTTTCTGCCATGTGCCACCCTGCTTCCCACCACTCGCCAGCCACCAGCAAGGAGCTGCTGGCAAATGGGCAGAGCCTGATCCCTGTGCTAAGCCTGGGGAAATCAAAGCCTCCGGGGCTGGGCGGCTGCTGGCACTGCAGGTGTGGAGCTGCGGGTGGATCCTCCCTCCCAGCACAGAGCAGGGGGGATGGCATGCGGGGCAGAGCCCCAGAGCAGAGCCTGGGGCGGCTGCTGTGGGCACGGGGGTCTGCCAGACTTGTCTGTACCAGGCAGAATGCAGCCCCAGCTGACACCCCGGCTCTTCGTGCACCCGGGACGTTCCTCTGGGCCAGACGCTCCTGGTGCCAAGCGACGACCTTCCCGGCAGCCGACACACATGCTCCCGTGCCACATTCAGGGACACATGCACACCCTGGGCACAGCTACCTGGGGCACCCAGGACCCGGAGCTGCCCCCAGGCGTCCCACAGCCCGGGCGGGGGACACGCACACGCAGGCATGGCACGGCACTAGCACACTTATCTGAGCACCTCAATCTTCCGGCCCTCTACGATGGTGCCATTCAGCTTCTCCCGTGCCCGGTCGGCATCTGTGCTAGTTTCAAAAGTTACAAACCCAAAACCCTGTGAGCAGAGGAGAAAAGGAGAAAGAAAGAGACAGAGAGAGACAGAGAGAGGGTGTGGGGACAGAGAGAGAGAGGGGGTGAATCAGGAGAGCTGGCGCAGGAGGTGAGGCTGCCACAGTGCAGAGATGAAGAGCCTAGACTGGGGTCCCCGCAGGGGCCGTGGGTCCCGGCTGAGGCCCCAGAATCGCCCACGAGCTGGGAGAAGAGTCTGGGAGAGGGGCACAGAAAGCAGGGAAGATACAACAGAGACATCCAGACACAGAGGGACACGAGCTGCCCATGGTGGGACAGAGCGAGCCCTCTCCTCCCTCCAGTGCCGGGTGCAGGGACCCGCACGACCTCCCCGGTTGGCGCCGGGGCTGCCCCGACAGGGCACTGTATGCCAGGGTCCCTTGGGACAGCAGAGGAGGGGAGAGCAGGTTACAGCACTGCTGGGCAACCTGGCTCCACTGACACCCTCCCTGGGACTTGCTGTATGGTGCTGGCCATGGGCATCACCCACCTTGGAGCCCCGCTCATTGAAAATGATCTCCACGTCCAGAATTTTCCCGAATTGCTGCAAGTGGAGAGAACAGAGGGGTGAGTGCCTGCAAAGCCCCTGGCCCTGCACCCACAGCTGCTGGAATGGGGCTCTGTGCCRGGGATGGACAGAGGGCTGCCTTGGGGGCCAGACCTGGGGGCCCCCAGGGTCATGCAGGGGAAAGCCCTTGTCCCTCCCATGGCTCCCACTCTGACAGGACTTGGGGCGTGTCATCCAAAATTTCATTAGCTGGCACTGCTCTGAGTCCTAATGAGGGCTGGGAAGGGGACAGTGGAGGGGGACGAGGGCTCTGTGTCACTCCCCACTCCACACACAGGAGCTGGGTAGGATAGGYCCTCGGGAAGTGACAGCTGGACAGAGCTGTACTCACCCCGAACATTTGCCGCAGGTCGGGGTCCCGGAATCGAAAGGGAATGTTGGAGACGTGTAACCTCTTGGGCTGCTGCTTGTCTGTGTTGTCTGAGGAGTGTAGCTGCTGGCTGTCTGTCTGTGCCGCCTCATCTGTCTGCTGTGGGAGGCACGGCTGTCATCAGCCCCTGGCCATACCAGCCCCATGTCCCCAGCAGGAATGTCCCCCTGCCCTGCGCTTGGCCCTGCCTGCCCCCAGGGACACCCTGGACCCTGCRGTCCCCAGGTTCCRGGAAGTACCCAATGGGTGTCYCTCCCTCCTGGTGAGCCAGGGGGATGATGGTGGGGCTATGGGGATGCTCAGGGTGGGGGTCCAGACGCTGCACTCAGGACCATGTGGAAAGACTGGAAAGTGCTGAGCTCAGCACCTTCCTGGTGCTGCATTCCAGCCCTGTAATTGCCACGATCTTGTAGAGCAGAGCCAAGCCAGTGGATGACGAGTGATGAGAAATGACAGGGGGCTGTGAGGGGGAGTGATGGCAGGAACATCCAGCCTGGTAGCCTCTGGGACTTTGGCCAGGCAGCACCACTGCCTCATGACCCTCCTGGCAGCTCTGGCACTGCCCCGGATCCCCACAGCAGGACTGCCCCAGCAGCCCCCAGTGCCTCTGGCACTACCCTGAGCCCACCCACACCCTGAGCCGCCGCCTTACCGGTACCGTCTGTGTCCCTGCTATGGACTGTGTGCTGGCGTCGGTGCCCGGCTGCTCGGTGTGGCTCTGTGCTGGTGTGTAGAGGGTCATGGCGTGCTCCGGAACTGTGCTCTGCCCCGAGTAGTCCTGCGTGGGGTGGGGGTGCGGCGGGGCGTACTCTGCGGGGATCCCGTTCTGGGGGGGCGGGGGGTACTGGGCTGGGGGGTAGGGCTGAGCCATCGCGTCCGGCGGGGCCGTGGCGTCCTGGTTACCCTGCCGAGAGAGCGGCACCAGCCCCCTCAGCTGCTGGCACACCTGGGCTGCCACTTGCCCCGGGATGGGGTTCTGGACTCCACAGCCAGACCCAGCTCCACCCAGCCCACTGCACCCCAGCCTTTGGTGTCTCCCTCAAACCCTGGGCTGTCCCTGTGCTGTGGTGGCTTTGGGGTCACATTTCCAGGAGCCGAGCCCCATCCTCTCCCATTCCTATGCCCTGCCTGCCCAGTGCGCTGGGGCTTGGGTAGGAGGAAAGAGGCCTCCATGTAAGGTTCAACTCCTGAAGCTGGCATATCCCTCTCCTTGGGAAGGGAGACCTGATCAGGCCACATTTTGGAGCCCAGCAGAGGGCAAAGCAGAGCCCGGCCAGCAGCATCATGCTGGAAGCTGCACAACACGGGCACTGGCTGGGCAGGCTGGAAGGGGCGTCAGGGAGGGACGCTGATGGTTCCTTGGCAAACACCAGACAGGGATCAATTAACTGCTAAATATTTGATTAGGTCCTTTCCTCTAACGCAGCTGGCTTGGCCACCTTGGTCAAATGGGGTGAGCTGCACCCATGCCAAGAGCCAAGGGCGGCTGGGGTTTGTGTGGGGCTGGGAGGGCAGTGTGGGGCTGCAGGTTGTGCCTGGTCTGCACACCCGCCCATCCACCGACTGTCCATCTTCACAGCCCAGCGCACACCCTCGGCCCGTCCCCACTGGCACATGTGTGTGCTGCCCCTGTGGCCGGCACAGCTGCAGCCCCCAGAGACAGTCCCAGGGCCGGGAGGGGCAGCGCCCGCAGCCCCTTGGATGCTTTACAGCGTGCTGCAGCAGCCTCTGGCCTGTGAAATCCATCTGTGGCTCAGCCCGCAGAGACAAGCTCCTTAATTGTGTGTGTCGCCGGTTTCTGTTGCGGAGGGACGGTGGGGGTGACAGGGGGGCCGCGCCGGCAGCTGCCATCCCCAGCCCGCGGGGCTGTCGCGCCTGTGAGGGTGGCAGCAGAGCCGCACCGGGGACGCACGGAAACCCAGCGGGAATAGCCCCGCCGCAGATCTGCAAGTCATCGGCAGCGCCAGCAGCGCCTGCCCGCGCTGACTCAGCTGCTCAGGGACGCGCCAGCCTGGTGCACCTGCCTGTGTGGGCCGGGGCTGTCACGCTGCAGGAGCCGAGCCCACCGACGGTCCTGCCCCGGGACGGGCAGCCGGGAACTGCCCACGCCACTCCTGCCCACACCGCAGGTGCTAATTCCACCCGGCAGGGCTCCATCCTGCCCTCGCTTGGGTCTCGGCACCCAACTCTTCTCCAGGGAGCAGGCAGACACCCACAGTCACCGTGGTCACTCTCACAGTGCCTGCCTACATCCCCAGTGCCTGGTGCCCATCCCTCCCTGCCTGATCCCCGGTGTCCTGTGCCCTGCCTGCATGTACAGAACCAGGAGCAGCCCACATCCCTCCTGCCTGCCCTGCACTGGATAGTGACATCCTTGCTGTCACTACAGCCAAGATCAGCCACCARCACACAGGGACCAGGATGTCAGCGAGCAGGCAGGGACTGTCCCCACCTGCCCAGGCCTTGGGCCTTCCCGGCCCCTCGTCAGCCTGTCCCAACAGCCACGTTTGTGTCAGTTATCAATTAGGGCTCTCGCAGTGCCTGTCAGCCCGGGTATTATTTCATTCAGGGGCCATTGGGTTCCCCTGTTTGCTGCTCATGTCATTGGAGCTGCAGGTGCTGCAGACAGAGATCCAYGGCTTTCAGCACCTCTCATCCACTCCCAGTGCCTCTCCACCCCCACTGGGGACAGAGGTCCATCGGGGCTGCTGCGGGTGAGGGTCCCATGGGGAAGGGAATGCTGGCAGGTTTGGCTGTGTGGTGCCTGTTGACACCACAYCACTCAGTTCCACACCTCATGCTGCCTGCACCACTGGAACAGCCCCATCCCTGGGCAGCCCCAAGCAGTGAGAGTCCCCCTGTTCCTCCCAGGAGGTGTCCCCTTGCACAGGGGATCCCTGGGGACCCACCTCTGCAGCCCATGAGAAGCACCCTGGGTGCTCCCAGCTTGGGGTGCCTGGCCATGCAGGGAGCCCATGGCACAGTGCTGGCCTGTGGGTGCCAGGGACAGGGGCTCTGATAGACACCCCTTGCTCTGCCAGCACCCATCCCTCCTGGGGTGTGGGGACACTCCCACACAGTGCTTTTGACACTTGCAGTAAAAGAAAACCTGATCCTTAGCTGCCCTTGGCCTCGTTTAAAATGACACAGATCAGTTCAGTGCCTGAGCCTGGAGCAAAGCTGGCAGCCCAGGGGGCWCGAGCAGTACCCCGGCACCTCTGCTGCCCACCTGCTCGGGCAGGTACCAGCTGGACTGTGACACGACCCTGTGCTGAAACAGCRCTGCCCCAGGGATGGCAGCAGAGAGGCCGGGACAGGGAACCCAAGTTCCCCTGCCTGGTTTCCCCTGTGCAGCCTCCCCCACACRGTGTCCTCTGCCCAGTGTCCCCTGCCAGGTGTCCCCTGTGCAGTGTCCTCCAGCCTGCCCATGGCTCAGCCTCGCACCACCAGCCCTGCGCAGAGGCTGCTGCAGCAGGCATGGGGTAGATATCATCGTTAGCTGATTAAATGTCCCTCATTAACGAGTTTCTTTAATTAATGAAGTTTTTTTGTTTGCTCCACTTGCTTTCTCCCCCCACACTCTGCCTCCTCAGCACAATCCAAGCCATTTCCTTTCAAGTCATTTAGCGCGTGGGGCCAGTTCCTGCCGACACCGCATTTTGGTGATTGTGCCTGTCAGCTTGGGGCTGACGAYGCCGTTTCCCACATTTGCTCCTTTTTAAGAAAATAACGTGCCAGGAGCCCCCGGATGCAGAGTACAGGTCAGGGCAATCAGCTGAGTGCAGAACCTGCACTGACGATGAGGCAGATGCCAGCCAYGAGCCACGAGCACTCGCAATGGGCCACCAACCCTCGGCCGTGACAGGTGTCCTGCCAGCACAGTGTGACAGTGCCAYACGGGAGTGCCCAGGGTTATGGGCTGCTCACAGCACCTGTCCCCTGCTGCCACCACAGCTGCCACAGATGTGCCAGTTTCCTCCAAGCCTCATGGCCACYCTGCTGCCTTGGCCTGACCCCAGGCCCATCTGCAGCCGAGGGCAACTCCCACCACCCGACTCTGCCCACGGCTGTGCCCAACCTGTGCTACATGGTGCTGATGGTGCAGGGGTGGCACAGCACAACACTGCCTGGTTGTGGCCTGGCACTGCCCAGTCACAGCTGACCCTGCTTGGTCATGGCACTATTAGGTCAYGGCACAYGTACAGCTGGGTGAAGCCACAYRTGGAGTGCYGGAGCAACTGGAGAGGGGTGACAGTCCTGTCACTACAGACCTCCCCACCCTGACAGCCATCCCCACTGCCTGTGGCTGTCCTGCTCCTCCCACTGGGAACCAGACACCTGCTGTGGGGGGGGGGGAAAGAAGGGATCTCAAAACCAGATCTCAGCATCTGCAGAGCCCCCCCAGGTGCTCCTGCAAGCTGCAGACCCTCAGTAAGCATATCCTGCGTGCAGGGCAGGCAAGGAGTGCAGGCAGGGCAGAGCAGGCAGAAAACACTTTGCTGTGACCTGGAATGGCTCCTGCCTCCTTGCTGGTGCCAGGGCACACCCTTGCCACATCATGAGGGAGCCTGAGGTCACTGATAAGCACAAGGAAGGGTGCTMAGCAATCCCAAACGTCTGTGGGGGACCTGCTGTGCCCACCAGTAGGAAACTGGAGCGAGCAGCAGCCAGGGAGACTGATGGCACCATCTGCCCTTATGGCCACTGCCCTGGAGCAGGGGGGTGTAGCACTGTGCTGAGCAGCAGAGATAGACTCAAGAAATGCCCCAGTGGAGGCAGAAGGGTCCTGACATGGCCCAAGGTGGCCCCCAGGCATCGTGGGCCCATGCAGGCATCACTGTGCCCAGCACGACTCATCCGTGTGACAGATGTGACGTTCCCCCTTCGATCCGGCCGCTCGCTCATGCTAATGACTGTCAACATGGAACAGAGGCCATGAAGGGGAAGAAAATTACTCCCTGAAAAGGAATTGACTGATCCCTGCCATTTCTCACAAAACCACTGACCTGTAAATATTTCATTACCCCAAAAGCTGTGCCATCCATACAAAGCAGTGCCCAGTGCTGTGCAGGCGCTGGCCGCAGAGTTCCTGCCTGAGGGGCAGTGGGGTCAGGGTGTCCCAGGAGGACCAGCCCTGCCCACCGTGGGGATGTCAGGAGGTGGTGGCAGGTTGCTCATCCCCAAAGTGGGGCCACAGTGACACCACGGAGAGCTGGGGGGCATGATGGGGATGGACCCTCTGGAGGAAGCAGAGTGAGGAGCTGCAGGGACCAGAAGCAGCAGCTGCTGCACTGAATGTCTTCATCACCGAAGCACAGGGAGAGGTGAGAGGTTGGTAATGGCATCTGCCAGGGATGCTGCAGTGRGAAAGGAGTGCTCCAGTGAGCAGGCAGGACCTGAGGGGGAGGAGAAGGAGGAGCAGCCGGGGGAAGCAGAGCAGCCTGTTGGCATGGGAAACACCATTTTTCTGGGCTGCCACACACTGTCTCRGCACTCTGCATCTCCCTACCCTGCTCCTGGCCTTGCCCCACCCTGGGCTCCAGGTAACAGAGCCAGGGACGCTGCTGCCCCTCTGCCCACGGCAGCCTGGGGAGGACAGGCRGCGGCCACAGGACATCCAGCAGTGGGGGTGAGACAAGGTGCTGGCCGGGACACACCAGCACGTGTGTCCCTGTCACCTCCGGCACGGGGCAGAAGGGGCCACGGTCCGGCCCCGGCTCCTGCTTCTGCCAGCTGGAAACTTCGGAGCTGAGGCTTCATGAAATATTCATGAAGTAAATGGTGCAATTTCATCTGCATTCAGCCAACTTCATGTATATTTCAGAGTATTATGAAATGATAATGTTGTGTAACCAAGGCGAGATGGGGGTGCTTGGGGGGGCTCCCGGCCACCCCCGCCCGCACGGCCGACGGCTCCCAGCTCGCCGTGTACCGGTGCCACTGCACCGGGAGGGACTGACGGCTGCGTCACTGCCGGGGACACGGCAGGATCGGGATCAGGTGGGAGGAACAGAGCTCCGGGATGCGCAGCCCTCTGGCTCCCTCCTGAACACTGCCCGACACCGCCACTGGGGCCTGGGCTCACCCACGGCARCTCCTGGAACTGCCAGCGGTGCCAGGACACACCTGTAGGAGTCCTTGGTGGCATCCCTGGCACAGTTCTGCCTCCAGGCACACTGGAGCGAGTCAGACCTGGTGTTTGCAGCCTTGGCTGGGATTCCCAGCAGTGTTTGGTCACCAACGGCCACCAAAAGGTGGTGACAGGTGGCACACGAGGTACAAGCTAGGCTGCAGAGCCCAGGGATGGGCTGGAGGCAACCTGAGTCCTCATCAGCATCCCCCTAAGCTCTGTGGGCACCAGAGTGTCAGATGCAGATGCCCATAGATCCCATGGCTCAGGGGTGACCAGTCTGCTGCTCCACTGGGCCTGGGGGCAGCTGCTRTGTTCCCCCTGCTGGAAAGGGCTGGGGCTCTGGAATCTTCATGTGGAGCTGCCAGAGCCCAGCTGCAAGCAGACAGCTCCAGGCACTCCAGCAGTGGGATCAATGGCCATGTCCACTGCCTCATACTTCCCACAAGCCCCACACCAGCTCCACTGYCATCCCCACATCTGGCCCCACAGCTCACAGGGCTCCAGGAGCCCAGCTGAACCCTGGGTCCTGCATCTGCAGAGCCCCTCACACCCCAGAGCCCACACACAGACCCAGTCACTGTCACACCACGGTCACCATGCTGGGGCTCTGGCACAGCTGCGTGTGGCACTTGCTCGCCCAGACAGGGTGGGCACTCATGGCACCACGGGCCCATGTGTGTGCCCGGACAGTGCTTGCGTGCAGCCCTCTCTAATAGGCAGCCAGGAGCATAATTTTTCCTCTAATTACATATTCAGCACTTCTGAGAAAATGAGATTTTGGTAATTCAATTGGACTGAGAAGCAGCGCTATAATAAAATGAAATTTGTAACAATCGTGCAGTTAAATTAGTTAAATGGAGAGGAAGGAGCTGTGGAAAATTGACCCCTCGATCTCCTAAAGACTAATCAGACATTTGAACCGGGCTGTGCTAACAAAGCCCCTGGGGTGTGCGGCACAGAGTGAGGGGAAACCAGAGATGCCACGAGGGAAGGGCTGGAAAACAGCCGGGCACCTGGTGGTGTCACAGAGGGGATGTCCCTGCTCTGGGGTGGGATGGGATGGCTTTGGCAGGGACTGTGCCAGGTATGATGCTGGAGCCTTGCCCTCTGTGGCACTGGCCACTGCCAGGGCCTGGCCACTGGGTGCTGGCAGTGGCCAGTACCATGGAGGCCACTGTCCCCAAGGGCTCCTGGACACATGCCACATCCTTGCTGGGTGTGCAGGGGGTGGTGGAGGGTCCCTTTCTGCAGAGGGACACGGACACATGTGCCTGGCAGTGTGACCAGCCCTGAGTGGGGACAGCCACCGCAGGGCACCCRGACAGGGATGTCACACAGTGCCAGGCTGGTGGGGACAGAGGCATCCCACTGGCTGGAGGGGTCTGCGGCAGGTACAACGTAATTATCCTCAATATTTATCTTGTTGTTCGTCTTTTCTATTTTTTTCTTGTAAAAGAAAAGGAGAAAAAGACGAGTTTCTCATTTGCAAGTTAATTAGTCTAATTACCTCTAATTAAGGGCTCCCCACACAATGCAGATCACAAATAAGCTGCCACTGTCGCCTGCTCCCACTCCTCTCTCCCCAGTTTTCATTTTCCACAGGAGCTGCTTGAAGGCCGTGGTGAGAACCTGGGTGTGGATCCTGGCTGGGCACAGCAGGGCTTGTATGGAATTTGGGAACAGCACCCGAGCCCTGGCRGGCAGTGCCCAAAGTACTCTGGTGGCCACCACAAAAGCTTCACCTGCTGGCATGTTCGAGGGAGTGAGGGGGCACACCCCCTCCCTCCCGGCCCCTGGAACACCAAGGGAGATGGTGCAGGGTAAAGYCCTGCCAGGGCTGCCCACGGGCAGTGGAGGGGTGAATCCTGCAGCAGGCCACAGCTCCCACCCTGCAGCTCCCAGCCTGTTCAGTGGCACTGGCATGTCACTGGGTCAGTAGCCATGGCATGGCAAGGACTGCACAGCCCCTGACCACACACTGCTAGGCTCACACCGACACTGGAAGATCCAGATCCTTCCTTGGACATTTAGTTCTCCTGTGCCCAGGCACCCTTGCCAGCCTTCCCAACACTCCCCACAGCCTCCCAGCACCCAGCCCCACACCTACCTACAAAAACCAGCTGCACCAAAGTGACTAATGCCCTTCCTGAAGGTGCCCTGTGGTGCCCCTGGCTCCTCCATGGATGCCCACTGTTCTACAGACACAATGCCCCCACACAGCAGTCCCATCCTCACGGGGAGAGCACCCAGGCACCCAAGTGATCCTGAAGTTCCTGGAGGTGCCCACGGTACCCAGCTGCAGCGCCCAGCACCCTGGCCAGCCCTGCCTGCAGACCATGGAGCTGGCCTGGCCCGGGGGCTGCACAGGAAAACCATGTTTCAAAAGCATTTTCCTATTTGGATGCTGGCCCCTGAGCAGGGGCAGCCTCAGGGCCAGGGGTGGTGGAACTGGTGGGGGTGGCCTGCACCCGCTCTCCTAATTAGACTTTCTTTGTTACACCCCCCCTCCAACTGCATGTGATGCTTTAAAGAATGACAGATACTAAATCTAATTTAATCTACTCATTCACCCATCACTATCGCATAAAAATAGGAATATACCTATAAAAAGAGCATTGCCAGGCAGTGTGGGCCAAAATCACAGCTATTGTGGGAAAAGCAGCTTTGCAAAGCTAAAATTAATGTCAGTGTTTTCAATATAAAAGAACCCGAAGCAGAAAACATGTTTTTTGGGGCTGTAAGGGCTGTCCTCAGTGAGAGGGACAGCTGCCACAGCACGGCCAGAGTCGGGAGCTACCGTGGCTGGTCCCACATTCGTGTGAAGCACGAGCAGGGGGAGAAACCCGGTTTGAAACGAACCCGCTGCTGCAACACGCGGCAACACCGCTCGGAATAGACCTGCTCCCTAAAAATATAACATGCTAAACTTGGCAGCAGCCCTTTTGGAAAGGAATTTTCCAAGCAGGATTTGCAGAGGCTGTTTCCCGGCGGGCCAGGCGCTGCTCAGCCAAGTCTCCTGTGCCATGGTGTGACTSTGAGCACCGGGGATGTTCCCGGCGAGGAGCGGCTCAGGGACAGCACTGCAGTGGGCTTCAGCACACCTGGACATCAGCCCSTGCTGGGGTCAGACCTGCACGTGGCTGGGGTTGCACCAGGGCCATGCCAGGGTAGAGAACTGATGGTGAGCCTCAGAGCCYGGGTCTGCTCTGGGTCAGCACCGAGCCTTGTCCTTCAGCCATCACTTGCTCACAACAACAGCAGAGATGTGTTTCAAGYGGTGACTGATTCCTCTGTTAACAAAATGAAGCCACCAAAGTGTCCTTCCATACCCAGACCCTCACTGAGCAAGAGCCACATGTCCCTGCCGAGCCCCACCGAAGGATGCAGCGTGCCCACTGGCCCAGGCTGCTCTGCTGCAGACATGCACCCACCCTCCTGTGGCCCCTGCCCTCCAGCCCTCCAAAAGTCCTGCTCTYGGAGCACGGCAGTGCCAGGGGAAGTTCCTGGACACAGTGTGGCTGCACAACCCAGAATGCCACGGACCATGGCTCCTGTGGCCAGGCCAGGGTGGCCACATGGAGGGAGTGGAGCAGAGTGAGCTGAGAGGCACCCACAGCACCTGGAAGAGCCAATGGCACTGCTGAGCCCTCTCTGGTGCTGGAAGAATTGAAGTTTTGCTGAGAGCTTCATTACTTGGCCATTCCTTCAAATCCCAACACAGCTGAAAATTCTGGGGCTGGGAGCTATGAAACATCAGCAGCATCCTCAGGAACCAATCCAGGTTCTGGTAGGGAGAGCACTGTCTGAAGAGGATGAGGGCAGTTACTGCGAGCAGACCCTGGCATGCCCCAGCTCTTGACCAACTGGCCAGCCCAGCAGACTCAGTCCTGGTCACTGGCTCAGGAACTGTCATTGTATCCTAACCTCCCTGGACACGATGAACACTGTAGCCACACGATGCTACACACCTCCTTACAAACCCATAAAGGGTTTGGACAGGGACCCGTAACCCAGGCGATCAAAACCAAGTCCCCCCAGACCCTATGGCACAACCAACTCAGGGAGAGTCAGCTGAACCCTCTCAGGTGTCCCTGCTACAGAGGTGAGCCAGGCCAGCTGGCCAGAGCCAGCTCTGGGGTGGGCATGTGCCCACAGGCAGTAGCAGCTTTGCTCCCTGTGTGCTCCCTAGGGTGCAGGTGGCACAGGTGGACACGTCTAAAATCCAGAGCAAATTCAGAGCTAAAGCAGGTGCCAGGCACACCCATTGAGGGRCCCATCAGCAGTGCATGCCCCATGCCCCTGCCCCATGTGATGTCCCTCTCCCTGAACCCTTGTTGTGACACGGATCTGGAACACCTGTCCCCAAGTGCTGGGTGCAGAACCTCAGCACAGGATAAACCCCAGGAAGAGGACAGAGATTTTCACCTCCATCGTGCTCATCAGCTGGGTGAAAATCCAACTCCAAATCCTGTAATAAAACCCTCCTCCTGGCTTGCATGTCCAGAGCTGCTGCCAAAGAGCAGGAGGCTTCTGGGAGAACAGGGAGGAAGAGATGCGGAACACAACGGTCAAATCAAACCAGGCAGGGTGATGGGGGAACTGGGAGTTGCCAGGTGCAGAGCTGCACACCCAGCAAAGTTGCTGCTTCCCAGGGACCCGCAGCTCCACTTTGCCCAGCCCTGCAGGCACTGGGAGCACCCGTCTGGCCATCCTGTCACCCCTGCTGCTGCCAGACCCAGGCCAATCCATGCCAGAGTGCCCCGCAGGGCAAGAGAGCAACACAGCTGAGCCCCTCATGTGGCTAGGGACAGGGGGATCCCAGCTGGAGAGGGACATCTCCCACGCTGCAACAGAGGCTGTAGGGCCTGCACTGGCTGCCAGTCCAAAGCATCCATGTGCTTCCTCCATAGGGACAGAAACCATCCCCTGGAAGGGACAGTTTCTGCTCAGCAGCCACAGGGACCTCAGTGCAGCTTTGGGAAGCCAGGAGCAAAATCCAGTGCAGCCCTGGCCGTCCCCGGGCTCTGCCCGCAGGAGGAGGGTGCAATAAATCACACAGCCCTGCCGCAGCCCCCGCGCGCCCCGTGCCCACGCTGGTGTAACCAGCACCGGCCCCCCCAGCCGTGCCCAGGGCGGGAGAGACACCTGGGCCTCGCCGTCCCCACCACCACTGGCCACTCTCTGGCCATGACCCCACTCAGACACCGGCCACAGCCACCCCAAGGGACCAAACACTCCACAGCCTTTCACGCCGGGGCGGAGGGTTGGCAACTGCGTGCCTGTCCTCGCCGCTGGGTGAACCGCGCCGGCCACGCCAAGTGCAGGGAGGATGCCATGAATTTTTAAACTCCTGAAAGCACAAATGGAGTGGTTTGCCTGGTTGGGAGACGGGATTTCCGACGCAGCACAGAGGCATTTGAAGAAGATGCTGCCTCTCCCAAGCTGCGCCTCTCCTGGGATGATGGGCCCGGAAACCTGGCACTCAGGGTCCGGCACAGGAATCACGGCAGCGCTGTGGGACAGCAAAACCTTGGCCCAGGTGAAGGACCAAACTGATGGCCTCAGCACCCTCCGTCCAGGCTGCCCAAACCTGGCATCTGCCTGGCACCATGTCCCCATGTCCCCCGTCCCTCCGCAGCCCTTCCTGTGACAGTGGGACAAACCCCCACACACCCGACTGCGCGGCCCGACCGGGGACACGCGCCGTGTGAGCACAGCACACATACGTGCACACACGTGTGCACGCACAGCTCATCACCTTCCCTTCTCTCTGGAGGCTGCTCAGGCCACGCAGGAGCCTCGTTCCCTCATCYGAGCATCCATCATCGCCAAGCGGCAGCGAGGCGGGGAAGCGCTGGACCCGCGCCGGCGGCTCTGCCTGCCGCACTGCCCGCGCCTCTGCCCTGGCCGTGCTCCCGCCACCACGGCGGGGAAGCCAGAGAAACCCCAAAAGCTGCGGCCGAGGACSCGAGCCGCCCCGGCGGCACAACTCYGGCTGCCGTGGGGCCGGAGCGGGGAGGCTGGGAGGAAGCTGTCAAGCTCTTACTCTCTGCCGAGAGGGAACCAGCCAGAAACACGTGTGAACCGGAAAGCAAAAAAATCCCCCGGAGAGGGTGGCTTACCTGTTGGAGGTAGAGGAAGGCTGGAGGACAGGGGAGAGAGTGAGGAAGCATGCCTGAGTTGGAGACAAGGAGGCAGCCCGAGTTAGCCATGGAGCACAGCATGTGTCGACAGGTAGCCGTGGAGCTGTTCGCGGGTCCGTCCTCTTCCGCACACTGCTATCCACCGCTATCCTCGTCTTCCCGGCTGGCCCCTCGGGCTCTCCCCTCCTCGCCGTCCCTCCCGACCCCTCGGCGCTAGTTAGGAGKGTTCATCTGCGGCAGGCCGGCCGCGCCGCCGCCGGAGCAGCGCTTGGCTCTTCACTTCGGGGCCATTAGACACTGGCACTGAGCGCACGGTCTGCAAAGGGTGTGCGTGAGCCAGAGCGGAGCGGGAGAGAAAGGAAGGGGAGGAGGAAGGAGAGAGGGCTCGGGAGCGAAATAAAAGGGGTGGGAGTTGGAGGAGGAGGGGGAGTCCCCTGTGCATTCAGACATCAAACAGAGCTCTGTATAAAATGAAGAGAATCCGTAATGACATGAGAACAGCTGATCCCGCACTTAACCCCTCCACCGCCGCCGCTTTGCAGATGGCTTCCCCGCCGCCCTCGCCACCCCGGCCACACGCTGGGGAAGCAGCCGGGCAGGATGGGGCCGAGCGGGCAGAGCCGTGTCCCTTCCCGGCGTTGTCTCCCGGGGGAGGAAGGGTCTTACCGGGAGCTGGGGTGGCGCARCACGGGTGCCGGGCAGGGGCGGTGGCAGGGCTCCGCGGGACTCCCCCATGCACACACCGCCGCACACGTGCACACCGCCACGCTCTCGCTGCGAGACGCCGGCGCTGCCGGGCCGAGGGAGCCATGCAGCATCCCCAGCTCCGCCTTCCCGGAGCCACCGGCCCGCGGCCCGGCACGGCCCSGCACGGCCCCGCACGGCCCCGCAGCCGCGGGCAGCCACGGGCCTGAGTTCCCTGCCGGACCAGCCTCACCGCTGCCCGCATCCCCCGGACACCACTGCCCGCATACCCCGGGCACCGCTGCTCAACCCTGCCAAGGTGTGGGAGCCCCAGGCAGGGCTCTGTGAGCCCCCCACCCGCCTGCCAGTCCCACAGGCATGCAGGGCTGGGGGGACCCCTGCACCTTGGGGTGACAGGAGGGGCCCTGCCACCGGCACTGGCTTCCCTGCACTCCCCAGAGCAATGGGGACCCTCTGCCCCAAGAACCACCCGCTGGCGGGCGGAGGTCAGCCCTGGCAGAGCTTGAGAGGTGTTTTGGCGTTTCCAGGGGCCCGCGGTGCTGCCAGCAGCCCTGACRCACCCACACCACACTCGCCGCTGTCACAGCTGCCATGGCAATAGCCTACGTGCCAGCGCCCGCCGGGGACAGCCGGCGTGGGCACCTGCCTCTGTCCGCTCGGGTCCCCGTCCCACCTCGCACCTCCACCCATCAGGGCCCTGTGGCCGCCCAGCACTGCCACGGGGTCCCTCCTGGTGCCCCACACCTCGGAGCAGCATCGTGCCCAGCTCCAGAGCCACGGCAGTGCGRGGCTGCCAGGATGGCACTGTGCTGGGGCATGTAGGAAACGAAACCTGGGCTGGGCTCCGTTTCCGTCTTGGCCAAATGTGATGCACAAAGGCAGGGCTGTGCCAGCAGCTGCTGATGCTCCGTCTCTGCCGGAGCCTCCAGCACACGACCAGCCGTTTGGAGCTGGGATTTTCCACAGTATCCCCAGGCAGAGTGACATGCWGCAGTGTCCTGGTACACTCGCAGCAGTTACCGCTTCTGCTGCAGACACTCCAGAGCAGCAGTGTGTGGCATGGCTGGCCCAGAGCCACCGGGAAAACCTGCTGCAAACGGCTCTGGAAGAGCCATCCTGGGAAAGGGGTGTGTGGGGCCAAGGGGGTGCCAGCCCCTCCCAGGGGGTCCTGAGCTCTACACTCCAAAGGGACTTCAAGGAGCCAAATTAGGGAGGGGATGCCAGGCCAGGGGGAGGCTTTGTCACCACCACTGCCTTGTGGCACTAAAAAGGTCCAGCAGTGACATCTGCTGCCAACAGCATCCCCAGGCACTGCTCCCTGTGGGTGCCCCACTCCTCCTCCAGCTCCAAGGACCAGAACAGATGCAGTGGCCCCTTAGGCACACTGTGGTGCCCAGACCCCACACTCCTGCTGGTGTCCAGCTTCCCTTCCCAGAGACCCCCATGCCCCTGGTGCCATGCCCTCCAGCACCTGGGGAAGGATGAGGGACAGCTCGGAAAGGGACAAGTGTGTCCTCCCACAGCCTTTCACACAGTTGAGAGGAGAGGGGCTCTCCCAGGAACCTGCACACACCCAAGCACCACACAGACCCTGGTGCAGGGTGAGGGACACCTTGAGCAAGCCAACAGGCAGCTCCAAAGGCCCTGGGCCGGTCTGGCTCCACTGCAGCTCCTGGAGGTGACAACGGCAGGGCAGGGCCTGGCACACTGGCCTTGCGGTGCCCAACTAAGCGAACCACGTGAGGCAGGAACTGGCTCCAGGATGAGGTAATCTGCCCATCCTCCCCCTCGCTGGCTCCGGCCAGGGTGACTCAAAGGCATTCCTGGCCGGTGGCAGCACCACAAGTGCTGGCACTGCCCTGAGCCAGCAGCGAAATGGGCACAGCTCTGAGAGCTGAGGAGGGTTGGAGTCTCCTCTCTCCCTTCTCCTGCCATCACCAACGTGTGCCTGGCTGCAGAGACACCCCTCTGCAGTGGGGACCCCAGGGGACACTGGCCGGGCAGGGTGACCCCAAGCCCCCCGTCAGCTCCAGTGGGGAACACCTTGCTGGCCACCAGTGGCTGGTCTCCCTGACCCTGCTGCTCCCAGTGACACTGTGCCACCGTCCCAGCCAACAGCACCGGTGGTGGCACCAGGGCTGTGCCCAGCCCCGCAGAGCCGCAGCCCCGGAGGAGCACCTCCGAAACTGAAGCCTCCTGGAATGAAAGTTTATTTATCTGTTTAATTAAGATGTGTTCACCAGGCGCACAGACCCCATTCCATCTGTCTCACTTACAGCCGTGTCCCAGTAAAATTAAACCTAATAAATATCAGCAGAGGGAAAGCAAAGGGCACGTGTGAGATATACGATCAAAGGCTGAAGTTGCACAGGGCTGCAGTTCTCAGCACATCTCTCTCTGCCCTTCGGGGCTGGGCTGGCGCTGCACTCCCCCGCTCAGGATGGGGCTGCCTTTCCTTCAAATCAGCACAATTCCCAGTTTTTTTATTTATTTTAAATGAACCCTTCAGGGCTCCTTGCTTTTGTTTTCTAGAAGAGGGAGAACAACATGGCACCGGGACAGGAGTGGTCTTGGCCACTGTTCTGGTGCTGGAGCCAAGGGCCAGAGCCTGCACTGGGAGCACTGGTGGGCATGCACCCCCCAAACCACTGAGGGAACTCTCCAGGGACAGCGCAGCACCTCTGGCTGCTCCAGGCACTGGGATGTACCTGCTGCACAGGTGAGAGCTATTGTGAGGTGCCCAAGGCAGCCAGTGAGGTGCTGTCCTCTCYGTGAGGAATGCCAGAAAAGCTCAGGCCTCCTCCAAGGGACACTCCAACATTTGAAAGCTTTATCCACGAGGGACGAGGCCCAGAGGTCTGCCTGGAGCCCCGTGCCCCCAGCCCCACTGAGCACGTGGTGTCACACAGGTCATCCAGGGGCCAGATGTCACACAGGTCATCCAGCACATGCTGCACCAAGCCCTGAGCACCTGTCAGAGCTGCTGCCAGCCCAGAGCTGTCCCAGCTCCATGCCCARATTCTGACCCACAGGATGAAATTCTGGCACCACAGTCCTTCCTGGGACCCCCATGTACCCTCTCCCAGCAGAGAGGGATGATGCAAAACCCATGGCCCTGCTGGAGGGGCACAATGTTCACCCATGGGGGGCTGGCTGTCCCAGGGGCTGCTGSTGTTTAATAGGGCCCCGTGGTCCTTGCAGCACTCTCCCACAGGGCAGAGCTGGATGCTGACACTCGTGAGAGCTGCCAAGGAGGGCTGCATATCAGGCAAGACACAACCTCTGCCACGAGGACTGTCGAGGCTGGACTGGTGAGATCAGGTTCTCCAGCCTCCCTGGGGTCATGCTGTGAGTGCAGTGCTGGCAGCCCACCAGCACCCAGGGACAGCAGTACCAACCTAATCCTCTCCTCCCACCCACTCCAAAATGCCCCCAAGCCGTGGCATTCATTAATTAAAAGCTCATTAGTAGTTATTCAAAGACATCAAGCAAYTAGATGAAGGCACTGGCAGATCTGAGCTGCTGTGTGACAAGGAACATCCCATGGCAAGGAACATCTGTGAGGAAAGGAAGGTCCCAACTTGGGACAGGACAGTGAGAAGGGACAGACAAGCCTCCCTGGCACCCTGTTAAGCCTCTCCATCTTTCCCTGCTCCTTCCTCCTCCTCCTCCAGCGGCTCTCAGATGTCACTGGAGACACTGCCTGCTCTGAATTCCCAAAGATGGAGCACCAGGTGAGGAGGGCACTGACCAAACCACAGCCAGTATCTGAGACAGCAGCTGTGGCAGCAGGAGGGGAGCAGGAGTGGAGGGAAAGCACATGGAAGTTTAATGGGATCCAGGGAAAAAAACCACTTCATTAAGGTGTTCCTGACCCACTGCAGGGGAAACAGGATGGGGTTGGGSATCTGTCAGCCTCTGGCCAGAGCTGCCAGCACTGTGCAGAACAGGAGAGCAGCTGGGCTGGCACCTGGGGATGTGTCCCCCTCCTCTCTGCCCTCGAGCCATAAGGGCAGCGACAGGAGCCCTGGTGCTCTCCACAAAATGGCACCTCCTTGCAGCCGTCCCGTGTCCCCCATCACCCTGCACGGACAATTGGTGCACGGGGACCTCCAGCAGCCAGTCCCATCGGCGCTCCCTGCAGGAGACGCGGCAGCTCCGCGGGGACACGGTTCACACCCCTGGCTGGGCAGCAGGAGCCGGAGCCTGTCACCGTGCCCGGCTCCTCGCCTCTGCCCGCGCCGCACTTCCTGCAGCCCTTACACTTGACAAAATATTTACATGAAATGGCAATTAGGCTCCCTGGATTTAATGAGAATTAACCTGCAGCAACAGCACCGTGGCAGAGCAGCTGCTGCCGAGCACCTCGAGCCTACGGGCCGGGCGGGCAGCGCCGGGGGGGCACAGCTGGGGAACAGCTGTACCGTGTCTGCAGGGTCACCGGGGCCAGGAGCACGGCCACCACTGCTGGGGCCAGAGCCACCACCGAGGCTGGGACCACCACCAGACCCAGCACAGATCRAGAAAGAGGAAGGAATGATGGAGGGTGACACAGGACTGATGGAGGATGATGCAAGGAAGGAGCAACTGCAGACCAGGAACCTGAAATGCCACATTCCCAGGGTCCCCCTGCCTGACAAAGGGTTCCCAAGAAAAGGCACCCTTGAACTGGCACCCCTGCCACTGCCTCACAGGCTGCCGGGGGGCTTTAGGAGCAGCCCCCAGGGTGCCAGCACATGGGACACTACAGGAGGGGTCCAAGCCACCCCAAGCAGGGGTGCCTGTGGCACTGACAGTGTGGGCACCGGCACTGACAGTGTGGGCACCAGCACTGGGCTGGGACCCACCTGAGGAGCAGACAGGTGAGATGGGCACAGAGGAACACCAGGCTGGAGGTACTCCAGAAGCAAACACTCCATCCTCATAATAAGATTTTTTAAATGCACAGAGAGGATGTTAAACAGGAGCTGTGACCCTGGCCACACTTTATAAATTGTGGTATTTACAGACCCCTTCTTCCCCTTGCCCCACACACTCCTAATTTCTCTGGAATTACTGTTCATTTGAAGACGTTTTGCTTTGGCGTCTCAGCCTGTTGAGGTGTTGATGACCGAGCCACCACAGCGCTCCTGTCCTACAGGGAGACCAGACCCTCCTCTTCCTCCCACGCCGCCATGGAGAGACACCCACGATGCCAAGAAATGACACTCACTGCTCTGCCTGGAGCACAGTCCTCGCCCTGCCCTTCCCAGCAGAGCTGGGGATGCCACCGTGCAGTGCTGTCCTGGCTGTCCCAGGCTGGCTGGGACATTGGGCTCTGTGCATTGCATGGGACAGGGAACAGAGACCCTGGAGTGCCACTGCCCCACAGYCAGTGCAGTGAAGGGAAGCTGTGCCTGGAGCTCCCATGGGAACGGGCACCCCACGCTGCCCGTGCCTGCTCGGCTGAGCTCTGCAAGGCCACACAGCTCTGCTCTGCTCTGCTCTCACAGCTCTGGTGGGTCGTTAAGTCCCTGGGCAATTAGCACCGAGGCAGGAGGTTCTGCCAGCCCTGACAGGCTCTGGAGCCGTGGCAGCGTCGACATCCCTCATGACAAAGCACCTTACACCTGCAAGCTGCTTCCCTGAGAAACAATGAATTCGCATTATCCTCTTCCTCCTCCCCATAAGCTCCTTTCCCCACATCCCCCTTTGCCTGCCCCTGCCCACTCTGATCCCTGCTCCCAAATCCAGGGGAGCACAACTCCCTGGAGCATGTAAGCCCCAGCAGACTGCTGCAGCCCGCTGGCCCCTCACCATCTCTGAGGGARCGGGAGGGAGCCGGTGGAAGGAGCTGGTGCCACTGGCTTTCAGCCYCAGTTGGTGGGCTGGGATGTCACAGGAAGACCCTCGGGTGGTGTAGAGCCTGATACAGCCCAGCTCTTGCACTCCATGGGGGCTGCTGGCTCCAGCTCCTTGCCCTCTGCTCACTGCCCAGCCGCACCCAGACTGGGGCTCACACCCACGTCCAGTGTCCCAGCCCTGAGCAAAGGGCCTGGACAGACCCTGTCACGTCCCCTCCTCTCCATCCCTGCACGAAGCTCTCGAGATGGCTGGGCAGGTCTAAGCCTGTGCCCCCTCCAGCCGAGGCCTGTGTGCTCTGCTGGTGCAGGGAGAGCTGAGCCCGCCGTGCCCAGCCCACTCCCCAGCCATGCCCCTCGCTCTGGGCTCAGTAGGGGAACAAAACTATGCATCCCCCCCAAGCCTCAAAACCCCTGAGCAGGGACTGCTGTGCAGGGACTTTGGGGTCCACAAGGGGATCTCAGGGGGCTCAGGGTCCCCATGGTAAGTTCCCCTCAGTAGCCTCAGGAATTTCAGGCCTGGGATAAAATGTGGAGGCTGCCTCACAAACATCTGTCAAGATCCTGGGTGGGCACCATGACAGGGGGGTGCTGCCCTGCACAGACCTGTCACCTGAATGTCCCCCTGTCACCACAGACCCATGCCCCCTCGCAGGACAGCGCCTGGGCAGGCACCAGAGCCCCCCAGTGACCACCAAAGTACAGCTGGGGCAAGGATTTGGTGCTGGGCAGGGGAGGCAGCTTCTGCCCGTGGCCAGCACCACACGGAGCTTGGACAGGGCAGTGCAGAGGCAGGAGGGCAGCTGGGGGTGCCCTCAGCAGGGACGAGGCCGCAGGGTCTGGGCAGGGATCCCTGGTCCTTCCCAACGCCAGGCCTGTCCCCAGCACTGCAGCCCATCCCCTGCCGCCAGCCGTGGGCGGTGGGTGGTGTCTACGCCTCTCCCGGGACGGCGGCACAGCCAGGGAGAAYGCCTGTGAAACCACCCCGGTGCTGAGCGAAACCTCAGCAGACAGGGAGGGAAGTGCCCACCCTTGGCAGCGGTACCTACCCAAAAATACATCATCATGTCAGCGGCGGGGGCTGAGGCGCTCTGCGGGGGTCGGTGGGAGGGCGATGGGCTGCTCCCGACGCGGGCGGCACCGGCCACCGCTCCTCCTGGGTGGGCTCTGTCCCCTGCGGCTGTCCGGCTGTCCGGCCGCAGCGCCGAGGGCCGGCGGTCCCGGAGCGCTGCTCCCGGAGCCGTCGCGGCGTGAATGAGCGCTCGCCGCGGTTCAGAGCCGGCGTCCGGCCTCCGACATGCTGCTGGGGGAGGGCAGAGGCCGAGCGGCCGCCGCGGGGTATCCCGGTGGGCAGYGCCTTATCCACCCCGGGGAAAAATGGGAAAGGAAGGAAAAAATTAAATCSTCTCCAGTGTCTTCGGGGACGGAAGGGAAGGGGGACGCCAACCCCAGGGGTCAGAGGGGTGCTGGGGAGAGGGTCCRGGGCCAGGCTGGGCGCTGGGGGCCACGGCAGCGGCAGTGTGGGCGCTCGCTGGCGCAGCGTGGGCTCCCGCTGACACTCCGAGGAGCCGATGTCCTGCCTCAGCATTTTTCAAGCTACCCTGTCAATAAGGGAATCCGCCGCTCACAGTTAACCTGCGAGGTGCCAGCCGGTTCCCGGCCCCACCGGCCGCCGTGGATCCCGTAAACCCCCCCCCCCCCCCCCGCTCCCATCGCTCGTCCCGGCCGGCGGGGATGCTCAGCCGTGTCCCGCCGGGATGAGGATCTGTCCTGGCCCAGCGTCCCCCCCGTTTTTTGGAGCAGCCGAGCAGAGGTCCGAGGGGGACAGAGCGAGCAGCCCCCAGCCCCCATGTGCAGTGGGGAACCATGGGGACAGTCCTTGGAGCCCGGGATGGGGCCACCATGGAGCGCAGGAGAGGGGACCCAGAAATCCCAACCAACACCAGGGCAGCCAGTCCTTCCTTGAGCCCCAGCACTGCCCCTACAGCTGAGCCCCGGGACAGGGGACACAGTCAAGGGCTGGCGACGGCGTGGCCCATGGGGATAAGTCAGGGGGTCCTGCACACAAGCCCCAGTGCAGGCTTGGCAGCCAGGCAGTGCAGCTCCTCARGCACTAAATCTGTGTTCTCCAGGGGCACGGTGCAGTGGAAGGTGCAAGGGGACCATGAGCACTGAACCAGGCGTGGTAGCGAGGGAATAAATAAGGATAAGGGAAGCAGAGGAGTGAGGGGGGCAGCAGATTGGTCTCCGGGGCCCAGCTGGTTCTGACATCTACAGCCCCATAATCATATTCAGAGCAGCACCAGGCTGGAGGCAGCTCTCCTCCAGCACAGCAATAAACGAGAGCAACACTCTCAATAATTCAGCACCAGGAGAGGGTGATAAAGCAGCAGAGGCACCACTGCAGGCAGCTGGGGCGGGGGGCTCCCTGCTCCCTCTTATATCTCAGCGATCCAAACCCTTTCCTCTCTCCCTGTGTCCTGTAAATGCAGCCCCAGCTGCGACTTGGGGTCCCCCCCAGCCTGCCTGACCCCCCAGCCCTGCTGTATGGGACAGAGGGGCCCAGTGCAGCAGAATGAAACCCCTCTAGCACCACCAGACAAAACCTGGGGGGTCACCGGGCAGGGCACAGAACCGTCCTGGAGCCAGGGCAGCAGCAGGAGCACCTCCCCAGCTCTTTCTTCTCCCATTGCAGCATTGCAGCCCCCCATACCCGCACAGAGCCCAGAGCCCCTGTGCCAGATCCCAAACCTCCCACCCAGACCGGGCACAGGGCAGCTGAGCTGCAGGATGCCCACCCCGCTGTCCTCCGCTCGGCTGTGGACACACCTCTCCCGAAACATCCAGCGCATTCCAGCAGCCCCCGCAGCCCCAGGACTGACCCTCCGACCCCACACACAGCAGGACACTGGGGGGAGCAAAGCCCCCTCSTCAGCACGGGAAGTGAAGCACCAAGACATCAGTAAACGCACGGGGGCAGCCCCGGCCCCACAGCCCTCACCAGCAGCGTGTCTCCCGGGCCCACAGCCACAGCCCAGCCCTCGTTCCATTCGCCCTGGCTCGGGCTGCCTGCAAGCCCTGCTCCCACCCAGCCTTTCTGCTCCTTCTAGCAGCTTGTTTTCCACATTTCCCACAGGATCTCAGGACCCTTCCGGACCACAATCCCCTCCCAGCAGGTCACCTCCATCCTTCTCCTGTATGTGCCAAGGATGGGAGTGTTCCCCTGCAGGACACCTSTTCATTGCTCTGCATGCAGGCGGCTCCTGTAGCACAGTGCCACTGCTTTGGCCCCCATCACCCCCCGGTGCCACTGGCACCCCCAGCCCATGCCAGGGCTGAAGCAATGAATGCACCAGACTCATCCTCTCCAGCCCCTCAGCTTTCTTTGCTCCTCTGCTTCACTGGCTTTGAGGCGGAGCACTGTGCTCAGTGGGATGGACCTTGGGGGGATGCAGTGTCCCCTCAGTGATGGGATCCTCCTACTGCTGTAAAGTCCAGCAACACGAGGGTAGGACAGGAGGGAGCCATCCACACCCGACCAGCGGGCACCAGGCTGGCAGAGCATCTACCCTGGTCCACCTTCCAGATACATCAGCCATGACCTGCCTCAGCCCAGGGACACTGAGCTGTTGTGACACCTCCCAGAACTCTGGGGACAAACATCTCCTGCAGTGGGCAACTGCCAGGTCAGGGTCAGAATGGGGCTGTGGGCTGCTCTTTGCCCCCAGTTAAGGACAGGGATGGCTCCTCCAGGGATGGCTCCTGGGAGCCACACAGAGCATGGACAGACAGCAAGTCAGCACACACGGACACTCACAGGCACGTCAGTCTCAGCCCTCCTCATGCAGGATTCACGTCACACCTGTGTGGGGCTCAGCACCAGGGGGGAGCTGGGGGTCGCTGGCAGAGGGGAGTGGGCAGCCTTCCTCCCATCCCTCCCCCAAGCAYRGCCCTGTGCCCACCAGYCCCTGCCTGATCCCTGAGCCACAGGCTGAGGGAGCTGCCCTGCCCTGGCCCACGCCAAGCACCCATTGCCAGCCCCACACATGCAGGTTTRGCGTGCAGGAGGGACCCCGGGAGCAGCCAAGGCAGAGCCCAATGCAGCCACTGGGATCCAAACCCTCCATACCTTTTATTGAGCCCAGCTCCTCCCGCGGCGCTTGCACTGGGCTCTCTAGAAAAGACAGCGAAGAGGAGGAAGAATTAAAATCAATGATCATCATCACTAACCTGTTACAGTCAATGCCGTCTGCTCATTGACTGCTCAACGTCGGGATATGAGCACGGACGTGAGTGTCATTCCCCGGGCACTGGGAGGCCTGTGCTGGGCAGGAGCTGCTGGCCAGGCCAGGGGCTCAGCCCAGGGCAGCCGAGCAGCACCAGCACCCACCAGTACCATGCTCAAGGTGGTGGGTGCAGGAACCCCCCCTTTAGCTCCACCAGTGCACCTCAAACCCAACCCAGCTCCCACAGACCATGGGCTCCTTCCTTGGCTCCCCCAGAACCCTGCAAGGACAGCCCCTCACAGCCCCACGGGCTGGGACAGGGCACAGCTGTCATCAAAGCCCTGGCTGCACATCTGGGTTGGTGTGTCCCAAACCTTCTGCCCACCCCAGCACAGTGACACGCTCCCATGAGGAGCAATCCCTGCGGCACACGGCTCTGCTGCTGTCCTGGCTCTGGGCACTTCTTGGAAATTAAGCCAAATTTCAAAGAAAACTTCCTGAAAGCTGCACTTCAACTAATTGGCTTTTGCAGCGTGGCCAAGGCAAACATTCATCAATCATGTTAGACCCTCAGAAATAATGAGAATGGCTGATACATCCCAGGAGTGGTTAAAGAAGAGGGGGGGCTGTGTGTGTCTGTACCCTCTGCTTTGGAGGTCTGCAAACAGCTCTGAGGTGCTGAATCCCACCTGCCCAACAGCTCTGCCCCCAAGCACTGCAGCTTTGGTGCTCASCCCCCCCTRCAGGAGCARCACCCCAAGATGAGGGTCCTGAGGGTGGGTGCAGGGACCCCATGGCTGGACACTGCTCCAAGCTCACRGCTGATCGCAGTGAGCACCTGGACCATGGATGGTCTGGAGACACCTCCGGTGGCGGCTCAGGAAGCAGAGACTGATCCCAGGCACTCATGTTAGCAAACACGGTTCTCATCCGCTCAGCAGGATAATCAATTATGGTAATTCCTGCCTCAATGAATCAGATTCATGGAGGAGTACAGCTCATTAGGCTGGTGCTGACTTCCATTAGCACTCTTATGATAAAAACCCTCCAAACACTCTCACCCAGCGCAATGCATTCACCAGGCTGGGGGCCTCCCTCCCCCCCAGGCCAGGGCAGACCCAGCTGTGGGACATGGGTGTCCTAAAAAAGGTGGTTGGGAACTCCCTGGTCCCCAGCAGCATGATGAGATGACACCCCTGTACCTGCAGGCCTGGCAGACCCTCCTGCCCCACAGCCACCTCTCCTGAGCTCTTCCACAGCTTCACCAGGATCCCRGCTGGGATCAGGAGATGGCACAGCAGGCCCAGAGCACTCCAACAGCAGGGCTGGGAGTGCTGGGAGTGCTGGGATGCTGGRAGCCCAGTCTGCCTGCTCTGCAATGAATAATTGACGCCGCAGCTCCTGGGGGAGGCTCAGCGATGGGTAACGCCGCATTTCCCAAACACATTTCCCAGGAAAGGCGCCTTCTGAGAAGCTCCCCAAAGCAACGTGGGGCCCTGCAGCCAGGATGTGCCTCAGCTGGGATGTGCCAGGCTCGCTGGCACAGACGGGGAATCGCCAACCCAGCTCCAGCTCAGGCAGAAACCTCTGGTGGTCCCGGCACTGCAGGGAGCGGAATGCTCAGCCAGAGCTTCCCTGTCCACATGCTCCAAAGTGGGAGAGGGAAACCCCTGGCAGAACGTTGATGGGAGGCAGGAGCAGCTCTGGGAAGGATCTGGGGGGATCTTGATCCAGTCTCTGCTTTTCTGGCAGAGGTCTGGGCTGACTGACCCTACCTGGAACCTCACAAAGTCTCAAAGGTGCCAGAACAGGTGATCCCAGCCCAGCTAAAACCACCTGAATGAGAATCAGGGGGTCTGCACAAGAAATGCAACCAGTGTCACCCAGCTGCATGGATCCCATGAAAGCTGCACCTCCTCACCCCCTCTCCCCACGCTGCAACCTAAGGCAGGCCTGGCTCTGATCTGCTGGGAAACTTCTTGGTAGTTTCTCAARGTACATTTTAACCCCCATTCCCTACACCAAAAATCCTAAATTAATTTTGCTTTTAATTAAATTCATTAGCAAAGATTATCTGGCTGAGGAACAATAATGTCCCACCCCTCCCCCCACAGCCCTCTCTATTTATATCCCCATATACAGAACAGCAGCGAATATTTCTTTATGGGCCATTAAAGGTTTAATGTTTAATTTATAACCACCTTCTCCGGCGGGTGGGATGGCCAGGCACAATGTCAACATTTTTAATTAAATGAGAAGGGATTTTTTTTTTTTCCCCAGCTAAGGAATATAAAACATCCCGTTCCCAGCAGCGTTGGAGGCAGGGGCAGGAGGGGCAGGGGTGGGGGCAGAGGCTGGCTCTGCACAGCAGCTCTCAGGACGTGTTTCCCCACTACCCTGCCCTGCCTGGGGCCAAGCCAGGGCCCTTCCACAGTGCTGGCCAGGAGCTGAGACATGATGAGATGCTCGGGCAGTGCCCAGAGGAGCCCCGGTGGGGCAGGTAAGGGGCCACCAGCAGGACAGCTCTAGGATTGCTCACCAGAGTCCTCCAACCAGCAGCTCAGGTCTGGGGACAGTGTCCTGGGGATAGGGACAACACATGGTGCCRCCCCCACTTTTGGAATCCCCTCCCTGCTGTGGCTGTGGGGCTTGGCAGGGTCCTGGCACGGGGCTGAGCACCAGCTCCGGTCCTTCGGGGGGCAGAGGTGAGGATGTGGCACTGCCACACCCGGCACAGCCCATGCCAACATCACTGGTCACCAGACCCCACTCGGGTAACAGCGGTGAACCTCCCAGCTGAAATCCCTCCTGCAATTTCTGCTGGCACCTCCTCCCAGCCGGTGCCTKCGGCTCCCGCGGCATCACCACCTCCTTTTCCTGCCGGCGAGGAGATCAAAGTGCTCCCAGTGCCCGAGTCGTTCACGGACCCCGCCGTGAGCCACACGGCACCCGCTGGCACAGCAGGAGGAGTCTGGCACTCCTGGCATCCCACTGGCATCCCTCCCACAGCCCCTTATCAACCCCCGCCCCAGCCACGGGCACAGGAGCTGCAGGGGAGCGTGTCCGGCTGTGCTGCCAGCAKCGACAGCCTCAGCAGGACAGAGCAGCCCTTCCTGCCAGGACAGCGGCGAGGGGCAGCTCCGAGCAGGCAGGTTTCCATTAATGGAGTATTTTATCTTACAGGAGAGATTAAATCTCTGTACAGAGAAGCGCAAAAGCGCTGAATCAGCAGCTAGCTGAGGGTGGCAGGTTCAGCCATGAACATTTGGCTCCAGCACAGCCCGTCAGTGCTTCATCCTCCTGCATCCACACTCTGCCAGACATTGTCAGTCCTGAGCCCCCACACCCCRCTCCCTGCCCTTGCCACACGCAGCTCCTCACACTGCCTGGCAGCCCCATGCCAGCCCTGTGTTGCACTAACACACCCAGGGCAAGCCAAGTGCCAGTGGCACGGCTGAGCTGCCTTCCTCCCTCCCTCGTCATCCCCTGCACAGCACGGATGGGCGGGCAGGAGGTGTCCTGGCACATGTCAGCCAGCAGGTCCCCAGCCCAGCCCTCCCTGCGGGCTCTGCTCACACYCACACCTCACCAGGGTCCCTCACAAAGCCACGTTCCTGCTCCCATGGACACGACTCTCGTGCCCAGCGTTGGCTGAGGTGGCTCCAAAGCCAAGGAGGAGGCAGACTGGTCACTGGCTTCCCAGGCACCCACACACGTGCTCACAGGAGCAGGCGTGCAAGGCCGGCTGCAGGGAGCCAGCAACGGAGCAGGGATGRTGCTGTGCCGCTCACTAAAAGCATGAGTGTCACTAAATCAATAATTCATTTACTTTAATGAGATAAGTACTCRGAAAACTAATTGCAAACCTGCTCCATTTACTCCAACCCATTATAGCCCTTAATGTAAATGGCAGGAATGCTGCTGGAGGAAGGGGAAGGGCTTTGGGTGGAAGATTGTGTCGTCCTTCCCCTTCTTCTAAGAAAGAGAAATATCAGTCATCAGCTGGGACAGCAGAAGCCAAAAGAGCTGGAGGAAWCACCGTGTGGAAGTGCTGATGATGGAATCACTGCATGGAAGCACTGACGGCAGAGCAAGGGGAAAACCCACTCCCCTCCCTGGAGTCCCCACTGTCCCTCTGCCCATGCTGCCACCACAGAGGGATCTCCYAAGCCAGGATGTGGCTTCACTCTTCTCCTGTGTCACAGACTCCCATCTGGAGCCCTGCTGGATGTGCACCCACTGCAGGTGGTCACTGCAATGATCTGTCGCCGTTCGTTATAAACTCACAGCTCTATCCCTGGCACAGCATCCCCTGTGCCACAGCTGCCAGCTCCTCTGCCTCGGCCCCTTCCCACCCCTCCAGCCCCTGTCAGGCCCCACGTGCCTGGGGAGCCAGAGAGGGCAGGGGCGTCCTGCCAGGCCCCAGCACTTTCCTGAAAAGGAGTCGTGGCTCCCGGCAGCAAAGCCGCTGCGTTCCTGAACCGCAGCCGGAGCAGGAGCTGGGTGCCAAGGGCTCACTTCTCGCTTGCTGGAGCAAATGGCAGGTCATAAAAAGGAACTGTGACAGAAGAGAAAATGTTCCAGAGTCCACAAGGACCAGTCCAGGGTAAATCCATCTGCTCAGCAATTTAGCTAGAAAATCCTTTCCAATCATCCGTGCTGTAGGTCCTTCATCCCCAGCTGGTGGCTCTGGTCAGGGCCTTTCCTGCTCCAGCAGCTCACATGGGGTTCATGGTGCTTGGTGATCCCAGAACAGCTCCATCAGGGACACCTGGGGAGGGGTCACACCTCAGGGAGGGGTCACACAACCCCTTGCAGAGGGTTTGACAGTGGCATTGGCTATGGGGACTCTTTCCCAAGCTATTGGCTCACTCAGAAGAGCACATCGTCCCGTCCATATCCATGGCACCATTTGTGGGATGCAGGAGGGCTCCCAGGGAGTGCAAATCCCACCTGGAGCTCCATAACCAGCYCTGGCACCTCCCTTGGGCAGCAGCAGGAGGCCACCCTGGGAGCCACAGACAAGGAGAGCTGGGATAATCCTGCCTGGCTGAGAACTCCACAGCTCAGCCTCGCACAGCCACTGCAGAGATCTCCCTGCAGGCATCCCACTGAATCCCACCTCAGCCACTCCTGTCTCGCAGAAAATCAATGGCAAGCATCTCAATTAATCACACCAGGGGCAAATTGATTAGGAGCCTAAATAAGGTCAACATGGTTGTCTGCTTATAGGGTGGGACCCCTTAATCATCATTTTATCTGCAACGGGCTGCAGAACCGGCAATCACGGCAGCTCAGGAGCACAGAGGGATCTGCACTGAACTCCTGCAGCTTCGAGGGCTGGTGGCACTGGAGCCATGGCTCTGCCATAAGGAGCTGCATCCCAGCATGAGGGAGCCACCAGGCACAGCCCAGAGCCCTGAGTGGGGACAGCCAGAGCCCCAAGCAGAGACCCCGAGGCCCAGCTGTCACCTCCAACTCCAAGGCAGAAAAAGCAGCAAAGCACTGCTCTGGGTACAGCACATCCCTCTGACCCCACACCGTCTGAGGGTTCCTTTGGCTTCTACTGTCCCAGGTGATGACTGACATTTCTCTTTCTTAGAAGACACCATCTCCTACCCAAAAGTCCYTCCCTTTCCCCCAGCAGCATTCCTGCCACTTATGTTAAAGGCTATGGCTGGCCTGGGGTAAGGGACAGAGCCATGACTGCTCCTCTGGTCTCCATGACCCCTGAGTGCTGCCCACAACCCCTTCGGCACGGGCCACACCTCACTCACTCACCTGCCGYTGCCCCAGCCGCCCTCTGCCTCCTTTTGTTGTAAATACCGGTATAAATATTATAATTTGGTTTAATAWTTAATATAGTCAGGTTAAATAAGCATTCCCAGCCCCATAAATAATCATTAACGGAGGATTCTAATTGTGCTGTTGGGATCCGGCTTCATGACTTATTTAGCGGGCAGACGCTCTTCCCCTCCGCGCTCCCCACAYGCCGTAAATTAACCTGTGGCTCCACCTCTCCCTGAGAACCTGGTGGGACAYGGCACAAGGAGGTGGATCCACTCGGGGATGACACCAGGACGTGGAGCTAGGAGAATGCCTGGGATGAAGCCAGTGGGGACAGGAGGACCAGAGGGGCTGGAGGAGCCTGCAGGAACACGGAGCAACTAAGCAGGACAAGACTGTGAGAGAAGATTGTGGATTTTGGGACATCCTTGGCTGTGGACACCTGGGCACGGCGTGAGCCCTGAAGCAGAGGTAGATGACCCACGGAGGAGGAGCACCCACCCACCCTGCTCACCCTGGGGTGGCATCAGCAGGGACACAGAGACAGAAAACACAGCCAGGCAAGCGGAAAGCAGGGGAGGCTTTTATCCCAACCACAAACCTACTGTGAAATTGATTGGAAACAATAGCAAAAAAAAGAAACAAACCCCAAAGCACCAAACCCAATGCACGGGGAATTGGCCAGGGGTGAGCGTTCTGAAAGCGCCGAGTGGAGACATGAGGACAAGCAAAGTGCAGGAAAACCTCCGTGTGAGTGTTTTCGCCTCGAGGGATGTACTGATGCACTGCTGTAAAAGAAGGCTGGCGTTTTCTTTATGTAGCTTAATTTCATCTTGAAACRAAAAACAACAAAAGTAAATGGAAAGAGGCCCCTCACCGTGAGCCCGGCTGCAGCCGCTGTGCTGGGCCCGTGGGTRCCCTCAGCTCCTGCCTGGGTCAGGAGCAGCTCTGTGTGCCAGCTCCAAAGGACACAGTGTGCACCCCAGGAGGAGCAGGGACACCAGCCCCAGGGAAAAAGGCACGTCCTGCTCCCCAYATGCCTTGGGGCGCTCCTGCTGATGGCATCAGGATGCTCACATTCAGGRTTTATCCCCAAAGTGTGTCCCACGCCCTCTGGTTATTAAGCATGGGGAGACCCCTGGATGCTCTCCTATCCAACTGAGAGATGCAGCAGAGGGGACCCAAAAGTGACAGTCCTTCTGGAGCAGTTATCCTGTCTCTGGCATGTCTGCTCCAGGCCCTGCTCATCCCGAGCATGGGTACCCCAAACAGTGCCAACCCTGACTCTGGGCTGCAGCTCTATGGGAAAGGTCCTGCTTTATCTTTATTTGTCAGGATTTATATGAAAAGGGGATAGTTCAGCCCTAAATGTAATGATTTGGAAGAACAGCCCTCCAGTGGCCTCCTCAGCTAGCAAGGCGTCAATACCATCGATTGTWAAAAATAACTGATAGCCCTGGCCCAGCGTGGTGGGGGAATGCTCCTTCCTGCTCCAAGACCCCAAACAACCCCTGCTCCAGGTCCCCAGACCACCTGGGCACTGAGTACCCCAAACCTCTCCCTGTCCCTTGCCCATGGGCAGCACAGGTCTTTGTGTACTCCAGAGGAGAGAAAGGGAGAGCTGCCTGCCTGGGGATACACCAGGATCTCCTGGGCAGGTAACACCAGCACAGTGCTCTGTCCTGCCATCTCACTGGCCTTCCCAGGACAGGAAYGAAAAACACAGAGGGAAGGAAATGATCAAACCCGAGTCCATGGCTAGGGAGAAAGAGTTATTCAGCTTGTTGAAAATTAGTCTGACTTAACAGAGAAGAAATAAAGTGTTTCAAAATTAATGACACAAATGTTAGCCCCATTGTGGGGATATTAAACTCCAGAATTATTTGACAACCGTCCTCAGAGTTCCATCCCTCATCGCGGCTGGAGTGGGGCAAGCATGGACAGCACTGGGGTGGCAGCACCTGCTAGAGGGCAGGAGAGGTCCCTAGCAGCTTCCTGGGGCTGGTGACAGCCCACCCAGCACAGCCTCCCCTCCTCCCTGCCGGGACACTCTGCTGACCCTCTGCATGGGCTGCGCCAGGCAGCTGCTCTTTGGCCAGTGCCCACCCAGTCACCTACCAGGGCTCCCCAGGGAAGCAGCTGCTCCTGGGAACACAAACCCTCTCCTTGCAGCCTGCCTGGCACAGGTAGGGGCTACCTGGTCACCCATCCCCTTGGCCAGGTGAGCAAAGGGCACCGGGCAAAGCCTGGCCAGTTCTGGTGGCAGAGCAGCATCACTCGACCCCTCCAGCACTGAAAACACCCTCACAGAATCCATCCAGAGAAACACACTCTTTTCCTGTAAAAGTGACTTCATATCCCCAAAGACTCATCCTGATGCTGGCAGGGACTCTGCTGGAGTCTGCCACTGGAAACAGGATTAGTAGGTGGAGGGCAGTGCTCTGCAAGTGAGGTCACTGCGGCAGGAGAGCTGGGGCTCTGCTGCCATGGTGAGGGCACGTGGGGGTCACATCGTGGGTCACAGTGAGGGTCACAGCTCACTCCTGTGTCCCCTGTCCCAGCAAAACCATCCCTGAAGCCCCTTGGGAGCTGGAGCGGTGAGCAGATGCTCTGGAGCCTCGGGGCTCAGGGAGCACAGGTGAACATGAATGTGACAGGAGGGAGAACACGCATGTGCACAGGGCAGCGTGTGCAGCACAGCCAGAGCAGAGTTATTTGTAAATGATCCTTCATTAATAAGATTCGCAGGCCTGGATGGCTTGGTGGATTCCAGGCAGGGACAACRGCAATCTCCTTTCCTCCACTTCTCCATTACAGCTTCAGGGAGGGAAGCAGGAACTGGCCAGGGTGAATTAGAGAGACTTTTGTCACGTTTAATATCACTTCGTTTTGCAGACTGCTGACGCAGCGGGATTTCACAGCTTGGAATTTATGGTTCTTTTGAGAGACATGCGCAAAAAGGGAGGAAAAAATGCCCTGCCATCAGCACAAAACCATCAACTCTGCTGGGAAAGAGCTGGGGTCTAGGGGACCCCCAGGGATCCCCAGGTGAGCAGAACTCGGCAGGGCTGGGGTGCAGCATTTGGCTGCTCAGCTTCAGGGGAGTGCATCGAGGGGTCCTGGAGACCTGGAGCTGCCCTGTGGCYGGGGTGCCCATGTCCCCCAGGTCCCTGCTCACTGCACTCCCACTCGTGGCTCCCGAGGAGCAGGGRCCTGGCAGTTACGGTGCTACACGGTGTTATTCGGCCCCAAGGGGCTTTTATGCAAAATGACACACAATATAAATGACTGTTGTAAACAGAGAGTTTAATAAAGGGCCGTGTGCGAATTTTACAGCCTCCCCAAGGATAATTAAAATTATTTATCTACTTACCTAGCTTGCCACCAGAGCAGTCTATTAATTATTATCTATTACACAGGGCCTGCTTTGCATGCTGCCGGAGCACTGCCTGCCACCAGCATCCACAAGAATGCACAGCAGCACCAGGAGGGCTGTGAGCCATCACAATCCCAGGGTGGTCCCGGGGTGCTCTGGACCCCTTACAAACCCTGTGGGAGCATGAGATGCTCAGGATCAGGTGTTTCTCTACCAATCTGTGGCCAGGTTTTTAAAACCTGCTGGGTTTTAAAAAACAGCAGCTCCCCAGGGCCAGGAATGGAGTGGAGTCCCAGGCAGAGGGTGAGACAACGCTCTCCCTGCTCCTGTGCCTGCTCCACGGGCACCAGTGGGAGATGCCACCAGTATCCCCTGACTGTGCAGCCCCTTGAGAGCCAGAATCCCCCAAGAGASTGCAGAGGGACAGCGAGGGGCACGGCAGAGAGGGCTCACGGAGGAGGCAGCTGCACCCCCGGTGCCGCAGCGGCCGCCCCGCAGCAGCCTTGGCGCAGCGCTACCTGCTCCTCTCCATCTATTAGCGTGACAGAGCAATCATCGGCGCCGGGGCTCCGGCATCCCCCGGCTCCTCTCTGCACATAAGGAGACCTCAGGGGGCTCCACCGTGAGGGTACTTAACGTTGCTTTATTAGCTTAATAAACCCAGCGATGCTGCCGGAACGTCCGGACGGGCAGGAGTGGCCGGAGTGGGGAGAAGGAGAAGCAGCGCGGCTCCCGCAGCCACAGCCCTTGGCCCTGGAGCCAGGGGATCCAGAGCCGCCTGTTGGGAGCGGAGGATCCAGCTGCTCCCGGCCATGGCGGGCAGCACGAGCTGTCAGCTCTGCCCGTGTGCCATTAATCACCGCCGCAATTGCTTTCCCTGCCCGTCCTGCCCGGCCCCAGCACTGCCCTCAGCAGCTCCAGCGCTGGTGTGAGCGGGGCTGCTGTGGCACCTCGTGCTGCTGCCAGCACCAGCCCTGCTGTCCCTACCAGGACATGCTGGGACTGGCTGTATYCAGGACCTTCCCTCTCACTGACTAAGCTCAGCAGGTCCAAGTCCTGGTACTGATGGCACGGGGCAGAGTGGCCCCAAAGGCTGGTGGCAGCTCAGCAGTGAAGCTGTTGTCCTTCAGCGGCCACAGAGGGGTCAGGGCTGTATGAGAGTGGCTCATCAGGAGCTGGAGTCCCTCGCAGCCTGCTGGGGGTATTTTCATCTCCCAGGGTGGCTCCTCTCCCTCAGCCCTGCAGGTCCTGGTTTGAGGCAGTGCTGGCTTCTCTTTGATCCTGCACAGTTATGCTTCCAGTCTCACAATCTAATAAAACCCGCGTGATCAAATTCCAGGTCATTACTCAAGGAAAGAGAAGAGACCCCCCCCCACAATGGCAGCAAGAGCTCCAACCCAATTACAGCGAGCCCAGTGCTTCCATCAGCTGCCTGCCACGTGCCAGCCTCGGAGGGCCCTGGTGCCATAACCAAGGTGCAAAAATGTCAATGGAGGTGCTTGAAGGCTGTGCCAGGGTGTTCTGGGCGAGGCAGGGGTGGCTGCTCCTGCTCAGCTCCCAGCAGCACCAAAGCAGCTCTGAGCTCTGCACCCTCCTCCTCTCCTGCCCACCTCCAGGACTGCTGGCACAGGACTGAATCACCCCATGGAATATGGGYGAACCAGAGCAAGCAGAGCTCACCTCCCCAGTCCTGCAACCGTCCCCTCTGTGCCTGCACCAGCCCCAGCCTCAGGGGTACCCAGTTTTGCTCTCCCCTAACCCACGGCGGTGTGGGGCTGCTGGCTCCCCATTATGGAGAGAGCTCACTCCTCAGTTCCGTCGAGCTTGCAGAAACAGCAGCCTCTGAGGAGAAACCCACCCTGGCACGACCACGCTCACGAGGGATGATGGACGGTTATGGACCATCTGCACTTCCAGGAGGGTATGGATTTATGGGCAGCACAGACAGTTTGCAGAGTGTCCATTACTATAACTCACTGGCCTCTCCAAAGCTGTGGTGATCAGCCCCTCTGCCGCTGCTGCTGCAGGGAAGTTTGGGTTAAGTGCTGGCAGGAAGGAAAAGTGATTTCCAGAACTGTTTTTCACATCTGCAGAGCCAGGGAGAGCCATAGGTGTTTCCATCCCAGCTGCACTGCCTGTGAGCCCCACGGCTCCCTGACACCGACCCAGGTTCACTCCAACAGCCCCAGCCCTCTCTCCCTGCAGCTCCTTCCTTATTCCCCCTTCTTGATCCCCTTTCCTGTCACCCACCACTTCCACCGGGAAGAAATCCCTACCAGCAGGACCAAGGATTGACCAGCATGTCCCAGGAGCAAGTGGGTGGAAGGAGGCAGCAGATGGGACCTCCGAGCACTGAGAGAGATACATGTTGAATAACAATGGTGAATTCCCCTGAGCTCTGGTGTTTTTAATGCTGGATTAGGCTGTCAGGCAGCAATTAAATGGGGTAATAAAAAGCTAAGTGCTCGTATTTCAAGGTTCCTGCCTCCTGTGCAGTGGGGAGGAGCAGGGCAGGGGGCTGCTCTGCTCCCCACGGGGTCCAGCCTGGTGTTTCCAAGGAAGAGTGGAGGAACTTTTCAAAGGAGGTTTGTAGGTGCTGCTGAGACACCCCAGCCCTGCAGTGCTCCCAGTCTGCTTGTGCTGCCTCTTGCAGTGGCCAGGGGCAGGCTGGCTTGRCCTATTCTAACTCCCCTCTCTCCCAGGACCCAGAAACATCCCCACTAATGCTTCCCCTTCCCATCCCAACACCTACCCCCTGGCCCATCGTGCTGGATCAGACGTAATGAAACCCTGTGCTTTTTTAACCTCATCGTGCAGCTCCTGGTTGGAGCCCAGCTTTATCAGTTTTTATCCTGTGTAATATTCATCACGCTGGTTTATTTATGGCCCCCCTCTTCGGGAAGGTATTTTTCAGGCCTGGTGAATAAAACATAAGGCTGTGCGGGTTGTCAGAGGGAATGCGGCTCCTCTGATGTCAGCCTGACTAACGGCCTTTAGTTTTCTCCAACGACTGCACTTTGAGAGAAATTTATTTGTATTTGGGTTCCCGTTGGTTGGTGAGATGTGAATTCTTTTCCCTTCAGAATAAATGAGGTTTCAACTCCATGGCAAGGGGTGGGAGCATGATGGCCCTGGGGGCAGTGCAGGAGAGGGACCCCACAGGGGCCTGGGGCTCTCCGGACAYCAGCACACACCAGGCTGGTACTGCAGGAGCCCAGCCAGGACACGAGGAAGAAGGCTCCTGCCTCAGCCATGCTCTCAGAAACACATTTGGTGTTAGCAAAGACGATTCCCTGGATAGCAGCAGCTTTTGCTGCAGGCAGGGGCCACAGGCACACACCTGTGGAGGAGGTAAAGCCCTCCATGCCGGGCACTGTGACCTCCTTGAGCTGACAGCACTGTGTGTCCTGGCAGGAGGGACAGGGCTGGGTCCTGCCCCTTCCTCAGGCCAGGCAGTGAATGCCAGCCTTCTCGCTCCCTGCTGGCAGTGTTTACTGCCCTGAAGGTAACCACAGGGATAAGGAGGAGCTGCCCTTGCACCAGAAGCATGTGAGGGAAGGGAAAGAAGGCAGAATCCCCACTCCCAGCTGAGACTGTCACCGGCAAACTCCATCACAGCAAACAGCACTCGGGCTGTGGGCTCCACCTGCACCAGATAGCCCCATCCATGCGGGGTGTCCCACTCACACTGCGGCACGAATGTCCCACTGCCCAGCCCGCCTGCTCCCCTCTGCCCTTACTCCCCTCCCGCCYGCCCGGTGACAGACCCACGGGCGCGGGGGTGGGCACACGGAGCCCCGACACTCCCGGCACCGACAGCAGCAGCTCCCAGAGGCGGTGCCGGCTCCCGCCAGCGCAGCCCCGCACGGCCCGGCCCGGCCCGGCGTCGCCACCGCACCGTGGGGCAAACCCTCCCCTGAGCTGGGTAAGGAAGTCTGGCCATGACCCAAAACTCCTATTAACAAATCAAACCATAAAAACCCACAGCTGCAGCCAGGAGATTTCCCTCCATCAGCTGCTAATTTATGGGGTTACTGGTGTCAGCGGTTTGAAAGCAGCAAAATCCCATCAAAGAGCCGCCCCAACTCGGCGCTGGGCGCTTGAAAACAATCACAAACACGCTTCTGAGGAGGCTGCTTGGGATGCAATTCCTTGATGTTTAATTATTAATATTCCAGGCAAACAAGTTAAATTCTACTGAAGAGAAGGAGAAGCCAGAGTTCGAAGTGAGCTGAAGGAGCATCATAAATCATCCCGGGAAGTGTTTGGCAGGAGTCCCACTGGAGCCGACAAGGAAGAGAGGGTCTGCTTTGCCCCGGGAATCTCGGCGGGGAGAACAGGGCACCGGCGGCACATAAAGCCCCTGAGACACGGAAAGGCTCTGGAGCAGTTTCCAAAGCTCTGCGGCTCTCCACTCCCTGGACAGAGCAGGAGCAGGGAGGGGGACGAGCACAGCGCTGGCTGCGGCTCTGCCGTCCCGGCCCGTCCCGGCAGCGGCTCCGCCGTCGGCGCCCGGAGCATCTCCGCACTGCCCCTCCTGTCAGTCACCCTCCGGCAGCGACTGACGCACCTCATTGCCCTCGGCACCACAAAGGCTGCTCTTGACACACGGGTTTCTTAGCACAGAGTATTCGGTGACATCCCGCTGGCTTTCCAGAGGCCGCCTGTCCCCTCAGCACCCCCAAGCTCTGCGGGGGRAATCCTGGGGCTCCATGTGACCCAAAACCAGTGTTTGATGCCCAAACAGGCAGCGCAGCACCTCCTGCCTGTACCAATTCTGAGGCCAAATCCATGCTCTTCTACCTTTCTCCAGCTTCCAATTTCTTTCCCAATATGCCTTCTGAAATCCCCGCAAATTCCTTCAGTGCAGTGCAGAGGGAGGACGATGGACAGCTCTGCTGAGCCCCCTTATACCTCTTACTGGGGTCACAGGAACCACTTACAACCACTTACTGGGGCATCCCTGTTCCTGGATCACACACTTCAGCATTCTTCCCACTCTCCTGCCCCTCTCCTTTCCCTTCTTTGCAGTTTTGTTTTCCCCACCCAGCAGAAAGGAGAGCAGCCAACACTTCTTGCTGCTTCATCTCGATTCAGTCAGTTTTATATCTCACAAATGCATGTGCAGATTTCTCCACTTCTTTATTTGTTCATTAAGACTCCAATAAAAGTGTTATAAAAATGCCCTTTTCTGTGGGTAATTGCAGCTCCTGGTTTAATATGCCAGCAGTGCTGGCTCTCCTCAGAGACTCCCCGAGCTCTGTAAACACGGCGGCTGCCCAGCGCTGCCGGCTGCGGGTCCAGCCACAGCCCCATTATCCCTCKCCTCTGTCTTTCTGCAGCGCAAGGCTTTTCACTCTGATGTTTCCCATATCGAGCATCTGCCTCAGGCTGAAATTTTGAGGGAAGTTTTCGCAAAAACAGTTCAAACACTTCCGAGAACAAGGCAGAGGAAAAGTGCTGTTTTGACACTTTGGGGAAAAGAAAGTGTTCTGCACAACCCTGATGCTCAGGAGGCTTCACAACTCGTGTGGCYGGTGAGCAGCCAGAGCAGGGCTGGAGGCTGTGGTTGTCCCTGGTCCTCACTCTCCACTGAGCCCCTGTCCACCCTGCCAGCCACACACAGAGTCCAGCACTTCTCCCTCTCTCCACAGAGTTCATGGAAAAGCCAAGGAAAGGCTGAAACTGCAAAGCAAAAGTCCCCGCCAAGGCAGTGAGGMAGCCCAGGCCCAGCAGTCCTTCTGAGGATTACACTTAGTGCTGGGCTGATAGGACCCAGCAACATGGTCACACACAAGGAATTCCATCCTGTGGTGTGTCTCACTGGCATGTTGGATAACGGCTTCTCAGGAACCAGATCCTCTGGCACCCTGGCACTGGGGACCAGCGAGAAGTCTACACCTGCACTGCTACCTGCAAAATTCTTGAGTGTGAGGAGGACCGGGAGAGCAGGGGGGCACAGAGAGACCCCAGGATGGAGCAGCAGCACAACACAGCACTGGARTGGGTGCTGACTTGGAACAGAAGGATTTGATAACCAGCAAGCAGAAACTCCAACTTGTGGGGTGCAAACAGCTCCTGCCAGCACTGCCGCAGCAGCAGAACGCACCAAGAATCAGCTCAGTGTAAACTGGCTCCAACAGCCCCCATCAGCATGAAAACCAACGTTCTAGTTGCTAATTCTGGATGACTGAACTGTGCAAAGCTCAAGATTTCTTTATGCCATCATTTTTCACTCTAAAAAATCAAGAAAACGCTGGACTCTGGTGGCAAATGCCTATTCTGGAAGGAAGTTTCTCCAGTGCATCAGATTGTTCTGGTACCGCATCATAATCTATCAAAGTCGGAGTCCCCAGAGCAAGAGAAATCAAAACATCATGAATAAAGTGCAACTTTAAGGCTCGGGTAGTCTGACAGTGTCAGCCTGAGCCTCCTGCCGTGCAGCGTGGTATCGATGCCTTCCCCTAATCAAGTCGATGCTGACTGGGCCGCGCTGCCGACAGCGCATTTGCTCAATTAGAGGAGAACAAATAAGGCAAGAAGCCAAGATGGAAGTGGTGAGCACAGTGAGAGGCCCCTGTGCCCGCTCCGTGGGCAGCCACGGGCTGCTCCACACCTGCCCCTGCCCGCAGCTGGGATGGGGCGTGCCCACCCTGCTCCCCTTCATCTCCCTGTCCCGTGCTGTGGGGAYGAGCATCCATCCAGGCTGACACTGCAGCCACCAAGGGACCTCACAGCTCAGGGCAAAGCCACAGCCCATCATCCAGATGTGGCAACAGCTCCACAGCTGGCCTCTTGCTGAATGGGGACCACCACTCGTGAGGATGTGGATGTGGGCACCACCACACTCAGGGAGAGGGATCAGAGTTCACGCAAACACAGCACAGAGTTGCGCTGCCATCTCTCCCAGAAACACCCAAGTCCTGTTCGTGCTGTTTCAAGCACGGCACATACAGTGCTAAACTCCCCTGTGCCAGAGCTCCCTGCTGTTCCCAGCCTCCGGCTCTCCCCGGGGCTGCCCTGCTCACGGGCTCACCACATCCCCCATCTCTCTGATCCTCCCAACAGCTCCAGCAGGCAGAGGCTCCCCSGCTGCTGCAGGCAGTGGGGGGTTCTGGCCCTCGTGTGGTGCCTCTGGCTCTCGGTTCACAYTTTCAAAGGCAATTAGAAAAGTCCAAGGTTTGTCAGCTGCGCCTGGAGCAGCCGGGCAGCACAGGAGGGTCGTGTGTCACATCTGCCACTGCCCAAGTCACCCACCTCGGCTCAGGGGCTGGCAGGGAGCCCCAGGGAGCCCAGTGAGAGGGGTGAGGCAGATCAATACCCGATTCCCTTGTGCAGCCCTTGGGAGACAGGCCGGGCACACAATCCACAGCTGAAAACATCCTGCAGCCTCGGGTGCCCAGGCTGCAGCAGCACATGCTGGCCAAGTGCACGGCCCCACCAGGGGGGCACAGAGGAGTCCCCAGGGACCTCCCACCTCTCAYTCTGCCCTGAGCACCCTGGAGCTGCTGGAGGAGGGGAGGGCTCAGGCCTGCCACCTCCCAAGATGACACCAAGCAGCCCCCAGTGGGTCCCCGTTCTCCTGCTGCCGTTGGAGCTGGCACTGAGTGCTRCCATTCGGAGCATGGGAGGGAAGAATACAAAGGAAAATTTGTATTTTCCTCTCCCAAAAAGGGCGAGYAGGAGAGACAGACCACCATGACAGAAGAGCTTGGTGCATGGTTAACTGCATGGAGCTGGGGCAGCCAATGTGGGAAACAGAGGGAAATATGGGCACGTGTAGCAGAAGCTCCAGCAGGCTGGGGGAGCCAGGCAATGCAGGGGTTGGGATGGAGACCCAAGAACAAGGCAAAAGGGATGGCAACAAGTGGAGAGGCAAGCAGCCATGGGCAGGACTGACCACCTCGTTCCCCAAAGCAGGAAACCTGATTTATGACAGCCCTGTGGCTCATTCCTGGCCCATCTCCTCAAGGGAAGGGCAAGGGCTGCACAGCTTTGTCAGCGYCCCAGGGCCTGAGACCTTCACTGCCCAGGAGTGACCAGCAAAGAGCCACTGCCAGTCTGGGCACCAGTGCAGAGCTTGTGCCAGGCACCTCCAACAGTCCATTAGGACARGGATTTAAAACCCTCCTGAATTGTCAAGTCTGACGCCTCTGGGCTGGGCTCCCTGGGCTGGCAAGTGGGAGAGCAAGGCTGTCATAGAAAATCTCCATGTGGCTCCATCCAGTCTAAGCAGCATTAGGTCAGTGCAGCCTCAAGCCCCCGGTGCCAAGAGCTCCCAACCTCGCTGAGCTGAAGGGAGGTGCTGGCAGGGTGTGGGGACAGCTCATGGCACCACAGGATTTGCCAACACCAAGACTTCAGAGACCTCCCCTGCCACGGGCAGCACCGAGCCCGGCATCGCCCTGCGARGCTGACGGGAAGCCAGGGACGGGAGGGACAGGGCTCGGCTCAGGTGCCCCGTGCCAAACCAGCCCGCAGCTCCCAGCAGAGCCGGGACCAGCCCTACCGGCAGCACTACAAAGGCAGAAGGGCCTCCGAGAGAGCCCAGCTCCGGTGAGCTGCAGCATCAGTGAGCCCCGGACTCCTCACCCACGCCGCCACCTCCGGCGGCTCCGGCTGCGGGGGAGAGCGGCCGCGGTGCCGTGGCTGCAGCTCACAGACCTCCTGCCATCCTCCTAAAGCCCTTCCTCACAGCAAGGCCTCTCTCTGCTCCTGCCCGAGCAGACACTYAGACATTTTTTCACAGGTTTTAAAGCTCTGTCACATCCCACTGAGCTCCAACTCTCCACTAACAGATCTAAATCCACAACCCTGACTGTGGGATTTCCAGCTGGCCACCATTCCTGCCAGCGCAATGGGGATGGATTAGGGCATCTCAGCCTGGCAACACCGATAATCCTCTGCCTTATCAGCGCGGGGGGCAGCTGGCAAGGAGGGCGCTGGAGCTGACGGGGACCCCGGGGCCGGTGCTGCCTGTGTGGGAGGGAGCTSCTGCCTGGCCGGAGGTGCCGATCCTGCGGCACAGCTCCTCTTCTGCTGCACCAAACGCAGTGGCCAGCAGAGACCCTTTTCCCCGTGTGTCAGGGACTTTAGCCCCGGGGGATGACGGCTGGCAGGGCAAGGGGACAGCCCCAGGGAGGGAGCGGGCACAGAGCTGTCTCTGCACTAATGCAATTAGTTAAAGCGGTTAAATAACAACTCCAAGTCGGTGCTAMATGCGCCGCATTGGCCACACCAGACCCTTCTCATCCTGGCGCTCCTGTCACGCCTGTCAGGCACCCACGTTCCCTTTGTCCCCTGCCCCGCTGCCCCCGGCCCAGCCCCGCCTTGTCCTGCAGACCCCCTGCCCGGCCACTCCATCGCCGGGAACATGCAGGGCACCGGCACAGCAGAAGGATTTAATTGCATGTCAAAATTAAATCTCTTTTGATGAAGAACAATTCAACTATGGCTCTGCCTAATCAAATTAACAAAGTCTTTTTTGATTTTCAATTATCTTCTTCGCTGGAACACTTTATCCGCCGCTCCTGCGATGCAGCTGACAAGCCCCGACTAACAATTGAGGTGTTTTGCCGCACTTCAGCAAGGCAGGGTGACCGCGGGGGCCTCTCGCAGCCCCCCCCGAGCCCAGCCGGGAGACAACTGCAGCAAACACGCAGGACAAAGTGACAGCGGCAGCCCCTCACTGCGGCACAGCTGGGGACGGGCCAGCTCCTCTCCTCTCCGAGCTGTGCTGGGACCATCCCACCCATGGCACCCACACAAGCACTGCCGCAACACCTCCACCACCACGCCAAAGCCTGGAGGTGTGGGGACGGCCACACCAAAGACTTGAGGTGTGGGGACAGCCACACCAAACCTGGAGGTGTGGGGACGGCCACACCAAAGCCTGGTGGGACAGCCAGCAGCACGGCCAGTCCTGCCCCACCATGCCCTGACAGCGGCAGCAGGGAGAGGTGAGCCCAGGGAGCCTGCTCAGCACCTTCCTGAGGAGGAAACTCCAGACAAAAGCACCCATCACCTCTGCAGATGGCCCATCCCTGCCCGCAGTGTCCATGTGCTCCCCAACACCCCAGAGTGTGCCAGTCCTCGAGGCAGGGCTGCAGCTCACCAGGGGGACACCAGCAGGATGAAGCCTGGCCCTGCCAGGGCCCCCCATTCCCTGCTGGCCAGCTGTCACTCAGCTGTCACACTCAAAGGTCACTTAAGGAAGAGAATTGACTTGTGTGAAAACATCAGAGAGGCTGGTGAATGTGGCACAGGGGCCTGCCTGGTCCTGGCAGGGGAACAGCAGTGCAGACCACTGGGGCTGGGCACAGGACACTGTCTCTGGAGGATGAGGAAGGRCAGGAACCTGCCTGACCACTGTGGTGGGCGGCATGCCTGGCAGAAGAGGGGCAGGTCCTGACAGTCTGCAGGCAACAGATGAGCACCAAGGCTGCCCAGTCCCCTCCAGACACCTCYATCCCCTGCCCCTGCTTCCAGCAATATCAACTACCCGGTGAGAATGGATCTCCCTGTGCTCCCACTCCTGACAGGCCCCAGGAAACTGCAGGACATGACAGATGGGACCCAGGAACCCCAGAATGGTCAGCTCTCAGTGGTGCCAGCTCATCCCAGCACCCTCCCAGCTGGGCTGTGCACCCCACCATGAGCCCTGAAGCTGCTCTGAGCTTCCTGCAGCTGCAGAAGCATTRAGCTGTGATGGCAGGAAAAATGTATTAAAAGAGGCTAATTTAATTAAAAGACCACAACAACAGCTAAATGAGCAAGAAGAACACCTCTGTAAGCAGGGTACACGCACCAGCACTGGGGGATGCAGTAGGATCCCACAGCAGAAGCACAGACTGAGCTCTGAGCTCCCTTCTGCACCAGGACAGGGTTCCAGGGATCCTCTCACCTCCTCGTCCCTCCAYGGGTGCTCAGCACACCCACCCACGGTTCTCCCCTGGATTTTCTGCCAGCTCACAGCCAACAGCACCTCCTCCTCCTCACTGTGTTCCTGTTCCCAAACACAGTCTACAGGATCCCATCCCACTGCAGTCCCTGGGGCAGGGAACTGAGCCTTACTGGTACCTGCTGCTGCAATCRAGCTGGAACTGAGCTCAGCCTGGCCCTGCAGAGCTGGGGAACTCACCCAGCCTGCAGACAGGGGAACAGTGGGATCCCTCCACAGCACATCTCTGCCTGCATCCCAGAGCAGTCCTGCAGCTGCTCCAGTGCAGCTTTGGCTCCTTTTCTGCTTTATTAAGCTGTTTTGGAGGGAAGCCTCCATCCCTATGGATCTGGGGTGGAGCAGCATCCCTGCCTGCCTGCAGCTGTCGAATGCCCAGTGCAGCCTCCCCTTCCCTCCTGCCAGGGGGGCCCTGCAGGGTCCCCAGTGTGCCCCAGCCCAGGGGAGTCAMACACCGGGGTCACACACAGAGGTCACAAAGAGGACTTGGGGTCCTCCTGCAGCTCCCTGSGGTCACACTCGGGGTCATACTCAGGGTCACACACCAGGTCACACCCAGGTCATATCCAGGTCACACTCGGGGGAGGGGGGGTGTCACCCCCCAGTGCGGGCACACACCGCCCCCTACCGGCTGCCGCCCTCCCCGCAGCCGAGACCCCCGGGCCGAGATCCCCCGGCCCGCACCYCATAACGGGGTCCCAGCGCGGGGACAGACACACGCCGGACACGCACACCCAGGACAGGTCCCAGGACGCACAGGAGGGCTGAGTAGGGGTTTCAGAGCCTGGCCTGGAATAGTGCAAACATCCCGGGATCCCCAAGGCTGGAATGCTCTCCAAGAGCTGCTCTGACTCTCCAGCTGAGGAGGAGCAGCACCCTGTGAGCCAGGGATATTGCACAGCCCAGGCCAGGCCAACACAACCCAGTTTAGCCCCCAGGGTGAGCTGGGCTGGCCCAGGGACAGCAGCCCCCTCCCTCTTCCCCTCACCRGGCAGGGTGGCAGGCAGAGGGGCTGGAGGAACGTGTGGATGCTGCTCCTCCACAACACCGACTGCAGCCACAGGAGTATTCGATTCCCTCTTCATGGATGAAGAGATGGGCTCCCATTCCCAGGTCTCTCCACTTCCAATCCCTTTTGTGCGTTTTCCAAAGAGGGGTTGATCACATCCTGGCAGATGCTGGGAGCAGACGCCTAATGGAGGCCATCTGCCACATTTCACAGGGAAAATTATTCAAACTCACTAGGACTTTAATTTAATCAGCTGGCACTGAAGTGGGCACAGGGCGATCCTGGGAGCAGGTGTGAGCCYGGACCAGCAGAGGCAGAGGTGAGAGTTTCAGCCCTGCTCACCACACCAAGAACAGGAGCTCCTGGTGCTGTGAGGCCACCAGCACTTGGCACCAGCACAAAGGCACGATGTGCACCAGCCTCGGCCCACTGAGGACCCGTTTTCCCTTGGGAAAGCTCCTCAAGCAGCCCCAGCACTCTGGAACTGCAGCGTGGAGGAAGATTCACAGCAGAGCAGATGGGCCATCGGTCACCAGCACAGAATCTGCTGGCCCTGCTGGCAGGGCTCACCCCCACCGTGTCCCTGGGGCGACAGTGCCCCACAGCTGGGCTGTTGGGAGGGGAAGGGCAGCAGGAGCCATCCCCAAGCCCGTGGCAGCGTCACCCAGAGYGGCTGCGAGGAGCTCACCCCGCCCCTTCCCACCTGCACGACATCGTCCCACTCCCCCAAATGCTTCCCATATGGGAAGTGACAGATCAATTTTCTGCAAAGAGGGGGAAGCGCCAGCCTGGCTCTGGGAAAAGGGGACAGGAGGAAAGGTGCCGTCTGTGCTGCATCCCCTGAAATCTGCCTTACCCCAGGGCGAGGCAGCCTCCCGTGCCCAGCRGCTCCTGGCTCAGACATTCCCGGTGCCCACGGGAACCCCCGAGGAGAAATAAACCCATGTCTGTCAAAGAGAGGACGCAAATGCAGCCTGGCCACTGCTCCAGACATCTGCAGAGATCTGGGATTTCTCCAAGCCTGTGGTGTCTCCTCGTTGCCTCTCTCACAAGCTGTAGAGGATGTGCAGAAGCATCYGACCACCGCAGCCCCACACACCTGGCACATGAGCCCCTGCCAGGAACTGAAGGGGAAATGGCCCAAGTGCAACACGGCCCAGGAGGCAAGACAGGGCCAGAGGTCCTTGAAATAAGTCATTGAAGTCCCCATTTGATCACTGTGAGCAGAACCCACCTGCACTGGGTGAAAGGGCAAAGCCTCCAGCAGCCCTTGGCCGAACTGAATGAGAGGCAAATTCTTCCCAAGCCCAAACCTGGGGGCACATTTACACCCAAGCCGTTAATTTTGTCACTCATGCAAACACAGGGTGGTTCCACACAGGATCAATTCSTCTCTGGTGTTATGGCATGTCCAGACCCAACCACTAAAACATATTTATCAAACCTGAGCTCCCCAGAGCTGACCCCACACAGGAACCCACTGGCCCAGCCCCTGCCACATCACCCTTTTCCCTTTCACTGCCTGCTGTGGCCAGCTGACAGGCCCCCCAGGCAGTCTGAAGGAGCAAATCCAAGTTTTCTCATCCCTGGGACTACTGGGAGACCACTCACCCCCTTGCTCARCACCCTTCCAAAAGGCCCCGGCCCAGCTCAGCTGCAAGATCCATGGAGCTCAAATGGAACTGGACAGTAAGGGAAGGGGATAACTTGGCAGCTGCTCACATTTAGTTTGCACCTTCTTTGCCAGTGTGGAAGGAAACAAACGACCTGTGAAGGGAACTGAGCGCAGTGATTCATTACCCCCGATGTGTGATGATGGCTTAATTATTTTTCTAACTGGGGAGAGACGTTTTCTGACAGCAGGTGCAAATTAATTCTCCACTGTTTTAAGGAGTGATCGGCCCAGGACAAGCAGAAAACTGGAAAACCTAATTAAATCGGGAGCTGGATAGAATAAATGGAGCAGGGAGTTTGTTTGCACGGTGCTGATGGGTATTAACGATCACTGGGAAARGCACCGGGGCTCCCAGCAGGAAACTGGGGCTGTCCCCAGGGCCCCGTGTGCCCAGACAGGCTTTGACAGCTTTGGGCAGGAGGGGCCACGGTGGTCACAGAATGTGCTACCACTGCACACAGATGGGCAAAACCAGGGCTGTCCCCAGGGAGAGGAATCCAAGGTTCAGGAAAATCCAGGACTGTCCCCAGGGAGAGGAATCCAAGGTCCAGGAAAACCCAGGACTGTCCCCAGGGAGAGGCA
>QVAJ01000370.1:416320-436978 GCA_003546035.1 Mixornis gularis | reverse complement strand
ATCCAGGACCGTCCTCAGGGAGAGGAATTTGAGGACCAGGAAAATCCAGGGCTGTCCCCAGGGAGAGGAATCCAAGGTTCAGGAAAATCCAGGACTGTCTCCAGGGAGAGGAATCCAAGGTCCAGGAAAATCCAGGGCTGTCCCCAGGGAGAGGCATTGATGGATGGAAAAATCCAGGACTGTCCTCAGGGAGAAGGATCTGCAGGTGCTGACTGGAGGAGGTGGCATTAGAGGCTACCAGCCAGAAGTGTAGCACTGGGGCTCCCCAAGTTCTTCCAGGCTTCATGTCCCTCAAGGGCCACAGGACACCCAAGCACTGGGCCACCAGCACACCCTGGGCACTGGGGGTGGGCAAGAAGCCTGTGCCATTCCTGTGCAGCCAGAGCAGGGACAGCTTAAACGTCCTTGGAGGAGCCTCTGGAGCTCCATCCCAGGCACGAGGAGCCAACACAGCCGTCCCAGCCCTGCTCTGGCCCTGGCACACGGTGCCACCACCACCAGCTCCTGCACCGAGGTGTGAAAAATAACCAACACCTGAAGGGTTTTGCCACGGGGGGGAGCAGCCAGGGCTCCACAATCAGGGAGGAAAGAGTTTATGTTGAACGGTTGCCATGGAAACACTATTTATACTTTCCAGCAGCTCCAGATCCAGCTCTGGCAGCCTGGCCACCACTCAGTCCTGCTGTCCAGGCTGGGAGCACCATCACCCCCTACCTCCAAACTGAGCCTCTCGGGGCTGGASCCCCTCTGCAACACCCTCAGGGTGCTGAGCCAGCAGCTGCACCACAGGGCTGTTCCCCAGCTGCATCCCAGAGCATCCCCAGGAATTTTTAATGGAAGGAGCACTTGAGTCCCAACTTGGGTGATGCGAAGAGGAAAACGGGGGAGATCAGCATCATCAGAAGGTTAAAGGTGTCCTGTCTCCCAGTTCATTCTCTTGCTGCCTGAGGAGGTTGCTCCTGCACACAGCTCTCTGATCCCAGCCCCACTGATCCCAGCTCAGCACCTGAGGGTCCCTCCCACCTCCCTCTGACTGAGCCCGCCGGGCGGCTCTGCCAGTCCTCCCCCTCCAGCACGCCTGCAGTGCTGGGAAAAAGAGCCCTAATTGCTTTTTGTTTTTCTGCTTCTCCCATCATTAAATCCCTTCTTCATCCCTAATAGTTTGGGATTCTGTGAAGGTTAATATGTTTCAGGTTCCACACAAGTACAGCTAATTAACAAACAGTCCCCTCAATTCCCTTTAATGCTACACACGGAATGCAATCGCTGCAATTACCTGCTTCCCAAAGCCATTACAAACCACAGAAAATTAGCTGGAACAGGTGATAAAAACSTTCTTTTATTGGTTCATGAAAGGAGCTGATCTCCTGGCAGCAGCTTCCCATCCYGCAGATGGAAGGGGCCAGTACCCCCTGAGCAGCCTGGCTGGGATCACCATGAGCCCTAAAACACCATCAACTCCAGATCCACTTTCCTTTGGGTGCTCAAGCCCAGACTCAACACCTCAGACCCTGGTTCTAAGAGCCAACCCTGTTCTACCGCTGAGAAACGAGACTGTGATTAAAGCAAACTCCACCTGCTGCCTGGGGGGACCCAGGGCATGGGGCAGAGCTCCAGAGACACCAGGACACTGCCCTGCACAGGGTGAGAGCAGAGCCAAAGCCTGTCCTTGCCCAGGGCCCCCAGGGGTGTGTGCTGTCCCTGTCCTGAAGCAGGCTGGGCCACAGTCCCTGGGGACACACACCCGGGAATGGGCACAAGGGAGAGAACATTCACATCCACTCCCTGAGGAAAAACAGGAGGGAAGCTAAAAAAAAWAWAAATAAATCAGGAGCACCTTTATCAGGAGAGCCTCCTCATTGTCCCAGAGGAAGAGCATCCTCCACAGACTCCAGAGAGGTCTCAGACAAACCCCCTTCATTCCCCATCCCAAGAGCGCTGGGCTATTCCCACAGCAATTGCAACACCTGCAGTGAACTCCACGTCTGCTTTCAGGAGCCCCAGAGCAGGCCAGGAAATGCAAGGAGCTCCCAGCAAATTGCTCCACTGCTCCATTAGCCCTCATTAAAACCCGGCACCTCTCAGGCGAGGCTCAATTTCCAGCCCCTGGATCTTGTGCCGGTGTCTGCCAGAAAGCTCTTCAGTATCAGCCTTCCCTTTGCTCCATCACTCCCAGCAGTGATGTCTGGGCTCTCTCCAGACCCCACAGCCCTAAGAAAATCCCAGCTGCACTCCCAGCCCAGCACGGGGCTCCTCCATGGGCAGGTGGAGGCAGCATGTGTGGAGCAGGGAGCGCTGCCCTGCTGTCCCCAGCGCCCAAATCCCTCTGCGGCAGGAGAACCAGCCGCCCCCMCCCCGGTTATTCTGAGTGAACAGAAGGGCTCAGCAGACACCAGCGACCCCCTGGGCTGGCACAGCTGGGTGGCACAACCTGGACATCCCCTCCCAGCCCCTCCAGCACCAGCACAGCCACGTCCTTCCCAAGGGAACCCCRCTGCTGGTGGTGCCCAGAGGCAGGCAGGTGTCCATGAGCATCCAGGGTCGCATCCCGTGCCAGAGGCAGCTCTGAGTGTCTCCAGCTGGGCTTTGCCAGCCCTTTGCCCCACAGCCCCCACACTCCATGGGATGTTGGCAGAGAGGGAGCCATGCCCGGGCAGGTGCTGGCTCTGCTCATCACACCCAGCCCGCCAGCAGCCTCTCCACAGCCACATCTTCTCTTCTCAGCATCCTCCCCAAGCGCCAGAGCACCCTCCAGTGATGGGCCTCCCATGCAAGAGCTCCTTAAAAATGTAAATTGGGAACAGCCTCACAGCACAGGAGGAAAATCACTGTAAACAAAATCGCAGTTGCTGTGGAAACCATTAAAAATAGATTCCCCACGCTCCCCCTTTTGTGCTGGGTATTATACAGCTGGGTTCCTTCATTCCGCATTATTATTACTTTTTAATTATGAATAATTTCCTCCCTTCTATAGGAAGATGGAGTAAAAAACAGAACTTTCAAACGAGGGGCCTTTAGGATATGTTTCAATATGCAAATGAAGGCAAACATGCATTCGGTGCTGTTTATGCCACGGGGTAAAAATCTTTCTGCATTAACCCTTCCCATGCCACGTCCCTCATTTCCTCCCCTTTCCCCCAGCCAGGAAGGCCAGTGCCCACAGTCCCACCAGCAGGTGGATCCAGGATGAAGGGGACGGGCAGTGGCACAGAYTTGTGGGGTAACACTTCAGCAAGCCAAGCACCGTGCTGCCCTGCCAGCCCTGCCACGCTGCCCACACTCCCCAACCCCCGTGTGACAGCTGCTCTGTGGCAGGGACCAGCTCTGCCTTCACAGGAGTTCCCCAGGCTCAGAAACACCAAGACCAGCACAACCTGTGGTGCCTCAGCCCTGGCGTGGAGCCCACAAGCACTGGGTGAGCACTGGGAGCAGGGAGAGGGGACGTGCTGCCCCACGGGACRGGGCAGGGTGAGCCCCCCTCCCACTGAGGAGTGACAGAAATCCCACCCAACACCCCTGTCCTGTGGCACTGCACTGACAGGATTCAGTCTCTGAGCAGAGAAAAGGTTCAGAATTATTTGGAGAAGGACGGGAAGATGGTCCCATTCCAAACTGTGACTCAGTGGCTATTTGCAGCCCTGCTCCAGGGGAGAGGATGTTCCTGCCCCGGGGGTGTGGTCAGCCCCCGGCGCCACGCCGGGCGCCAGCTGCAGTCCTGGCACAGCCCTGGCACAGCCCTGCCCCGGCAGCTCCTGCCCACGGCCCCAGCCCGAGGGGCCGGGAAGGTTCCCGAGCAGGCCAGCCCCGGCCCACGGCCAGCAAACCTCCCCTGCCGCAGAGGAGCAGATGGACAGGCTGGGAACCCTCCAGCACACGCTGAGCCCATGTCCTGCCCGCCCTGACACCAAGCTGCCCGTGGCCAGGGCCAGAGCCCGGCCAGACCCGGGGTGCTGCCCTGCYCAGAGCACCCAGAGCCGCGGGACAGACGGATCCGTCTGTCCACGGGACCCAGCTCGGGGTCAGGGGCTGCACAGGCCAACATTGTCACAGACACCCCCATCTCACTCCATTCCCCCTGAAGGTCCAGTCTCCAACACAGCAGGAACATGGTTTGCTTTGACTTTGGGAAAGTTTCTGCTGCTCTCAGATAATGCTGAGCAGTGCCATTACAGCATGGGTACAAAAAACAGGCTGGAAAACCCCAAGCAGGCCTGGCTTTGGAGTGTGGGACTTTCACAGTCAAGCGGAGAAAGTTTTCTTTGGTTTTGTGCAGATACTAAACTGGGACAGGGCCAGAACTGAGGGGAGAGGCCAGGTGCCTGACTCGAGRGTAACTTCAGCGTCCTGCCACCTCCTTCTAAAAATCCCTAGAGAAAACAAGACCCCTTCTCCAAAGAGACAAGCTCTCCCAATTCCCATTTCAAGTGCTTTAGTGCTCATCTCTTCCATACAACCCAGATTTCAAAGTACCCATAAGTACCAACACCAAATGATACAGCCCAGGGCCAGAAGGGCCCTTAGACCTGGAAAGTGCATTCCTGGAACACAGGCCAAAGGCTCCAGTGCTRTGTTCATCCCATTGACTGCTTTCCTCAGACAGATATCTGTGTYTGATCCACAGATAGCAAGCAACAGAGAAACCCCCACAGGCTTAAGCCGTTCCAGTGGTTAATTACCTTCCCTGATAAAAATACGCACTTCGTTTCCAGTCAGAATTTGTCTTGCTGGAGCTTTCAGAGCCTGGATCTTATGTCTTTTCCCTGCTAAATTAGAGCGCTCTGTACCCACAGACATCTCTTGATCACAAGCTAAAACAACCCACATCGTGAAGCCACCTCTTAAACTTCTCTTGGATGAAAAGTTCAACCTACTTAGGCTCTGTCTCCCACAGCAGAGCAGCTTTTCCAGCCCATGAACCATTTCTGTAGCTCTTTCCCGCACATTTCCCAYGCCACCAGTGTTTTTCCAGCACAGGCCCAAGCGTGGTTTGCCCTTCACTGCCCATGGGCAGCTTCGCACCCCAACCATAACAGGAGTACAGCCACAGTCAGCCGAAGGGAGAARGGGGACATTCAGCATCCTGCCCTGGGGCTGGCGTGTGACAGCCCCAGAGAGTGGCCAGTTGCCTCCACTCCCCTCTGAACAGGATGGTCCCCAAACCCCTGTGACAGCCAGCAAGCTGTGCCTGGGCCAAGGGGACAGCTGACACTGTTGTCTCCCCAATGTGCTTCCTCTGGGCTCAGCAGGTCCAGGTCATGTGTTTGTCACCACCACTCCAGGCAAGGAAACGGCCCCTCAGAGAGCAAAGATCCAAGTGCCTTAAAACCCACCTGGGAGCTTGCCTTCAGGAGTGGGGACAGCAACAAGACCTGGGCAGCCCCAGCACAGGTGTCCCATAGAGCACCCCAAACCCAGAGGCACCTGGTGGCCCTGAAAAGTCCCCGAGCAGCACCCGGGCTCTGCTCCCCACCCCACCCTGCCCTGACCTCTGCAGTGTCCCAGCCCCCCAGCCATRGGGCTGCCAGGGTGGAGGCCAGCTGGGACTGGGGCTAGAGCCCAGAGCAGCAGGACAGCAGGATCCCAGGGCACCTCAGCAGAGAGCCCTGCACCTGAGGAGTGGCCCAGCACTGGCCATGCAGCACTGGTGTCCACAAACACACACATCAAGCCAAACAAACCCAGGCAGYCCCAGCCCCAGCGCTGGGACAGGGGCTAAACCAGCAGATTTCCCAGGAATACTCACAGGCTGCCTGGTTCCTACTGTCAGCACATCCATCCAGTCAGCACAAACTTCCAGTCAGGCCACTCAGGAGGGAAGGTCTGTGCTGGGGTTCTGGTGATGCCCAGGAAACCCCCAAATCCTCCCCAGCTTCAGCTGGCAGCAGTGTCCCTCYCTGCCAGCACGGAGGGCCAGCGTGCAGCCTGGGGAGCCCCAGCTCCATGTGCTCCCTGTCAGACGAGGTCCTGCTCCAGCCACAACTGCACTCGTATTTAATTCACAGCAATTACACTCGCACGCTGCAAGACAAACGCATTTTAGAAGCCCTCAGTTAAATGTGGATAATTACGGCTGCCTGCACCAGGGGACAGCCCTGCCCAGGCTCAGGAGGAAGAATCACATCCTGATTCCACTAACGCTGTAAATTAGCAAGGCGCATCCCGATGGCAGCAGAGTAATTACCAGCTCCCTCATCCCCCCTTCCTGTGGGCTGCTGCTCCGGTGCTCCCCCCACTCGGCACCGTCCTCCCTCGCAGCACGGGTGTTCCCAGGCATATGCTGCTGTTAATGGGGCTTCTGTCACTTCAGCTGCTGGCAGAGATTATTTTATCTCGGGAACCCTCTCCCAGTGCCAGAGCCTGGGCTTTCAGCTCTAAATCATCCACAGGGGAACTCACAGGTGCGGGGGAACACAAGATGGAAGCATCAACTTTGCGATTGTGCTTTGTGCCACAAAGACTCTGGTGGCAGTAGCACGGAGAGGGGGGGCCCAGCAGGGCCACTCCTGGCAGAACCCCAGGAATGTACCCAAATCCAGCAGCACAGAGGAGCATGGGGAGTGAGGGAGAAAGGGGGAACAAAACCACACGGGTATGGGCAGGGGGACAGCGGCAGGTGAGTGTGCAAACCCAGATTTACCCAGCACGGCACTGGGCATCCTCCACCTGTGTTCCTTCTGGCAGCCTCTGCTGTGGAGCACGGGCTGGAGCTGGGGCTGTTCCTGCTCTGGGCACGATGGCKGCACACCGAGCAGGCAGCACCAGCACCTCCCGGCCCCGCTCCGGCCCCGGAGCACCGCGGGCTCTGCACGGCGCTGTCACCGTGTGCCAGAGCACCGCTGACCCTCCCACTGCCCGAGGGCACCGCGCTCACATCCCGAGGAGAGGGGGCACCGCTCCATGGCTGGCATGGCGGGCACGAGCAGACGGAGGCTCAGCACGGCTCCTGCCAGGGAAAGCTCGTGCACTTTACCACTGCTGAGCAGCTTCTGTGTTCCTGAAATATCCTCTTCCCCTGGGCAACTTCATATGTGAGTCTTGGGACTTGTCGGAGCATTAAACTGACATCTAGGTCACGGTAAGGAATAGCTCAACGCCTCCAGGAAAAAGGGTTTTCCTTCCACATYCCAGCGCCTCCTCCACCAGCTCAGTGTTCAGCCCAGGAGCGAGCACTTAACAGGGGTGACCACTTCTAGCTGAAAATGAAGAAGGCTGTGGGGGTGGAAAAAGGATTAAAACCATTTCTGAGGCATGGTCTGGAGATTAGCTGCCTTTTCTGAAGTTCTCTTGGCTCTTCATGGTCCCTGGAGCAGCACCTCTGCAGGAAGAGGCACTGGCAGGATTTAAAGCCCACGGAGCCTGGCTGGATRTGGGCCAGGGCCAGTAAACAGAGCCTCACCATGTTTAGCCTGGCAGATGCTATGCCCAGGAACCACGGGTGATCCATCCCGGCCACCACCACCCATCACCTTGGTGGCAAACRTGCCCCAGCCTCGCTGGGCTAATCCCAGCCCTGCCTGCAACCCCTGGATGCTCCACAGCAGGGYAATGCTCTGGGAATCCAGCACTCAGCCCGGTTTTCTCTCTGCTGGTGTCCCCATCTGCCCCAGCCCCGGCCCTGYCACAGGGCTGGGGATCCCAGGGTGGCTCCAGGACCCTCGCAGGGGATAGCAGCACCAGCATGGAAAAACGGTCCAATGTAGGGTGCTCAGGTTGCGGGACGGGTGAGGGAACAGAGCCGAGCGTGTGCTCAGCCAGGGACAGGGATGGGCGGGACAGAGGGCTGGGCTCGCCCTCCCCGGGGAAAGCTCAGCCCACGGCAGCGCCTGTCCCTGTCCCCGGYGTGTCACCGTGATGGAGTGCCGGATGCAGGCACCGTAATGGTTTCATCAACTTAGCTACTTTTTATGAGAAATTTGTTCCAATCCCTTCCCTCTCCCCGGCTGCTGTCACCTTAACAGATGTCAGACCTGAAAGAATAATAATCCTGGCAGGAACCCTTGAACCGGAGCGAGCGGCGTCCCACGGAAGCGGCAAGAGCACGGAGAAAACTCATTTTTGCAGGAGCTCAGGACCACTTGGAGCTGCCCCAGCCTGACACTGCCTGGGCTGGGAGATTGGCTTGTGTCCTCCTCTTCCTCCCTGGGGGAAACCTGCCCCATGCAGATGCGCTGCTGTGCTGGTGAAACAGCTCTGGAGAGGAGCCCCTCAGCCCCAGCCTGCCCATCCTGCTGCTGTYCAGACTCCATCTGACACCCCATCTAGTGAACACCTAAAATCCACCTCCTCTCCCTGACACAACTCCCACACCTATTCCTGTCCCTGACGCTTCTGTAAGAAGTTTCACCAAGGGAACCAGCAGAGGCAGAGCCGGTGCTGGCAGAATGGGCACACGTGGGCACATCTTACCATGCCCCACACCCTGCTGCTGGACTCCCCCTGCCACTGCCCGGCAAGGCTTGGCACAGCCAGGCTGTGCAGTGACCCATCATGTCCTCGGTCCCTGCAGTCTCCTGCCCTGGGAGCTCACCCCATCCCCAGCCTGTCACTGCCAGTGCCAGGGGACAACACGGTGACACTACCACGGGGACGGTGCCACTGGGGCAGCACAGTCCCTGCTGCCACTGCGGGTCTGCAGGCTCCAGGGACACCCCAAAATGCACAGGGATCTGATCCYCGTGCTGAGCCCATGAGCACTGGGGACAGCTGGAGCGGGCAGAGGCAGCAGGATGGGCAGCAGAGCAACCAGGGCGGCTTCCCCTGCACGCAGCAAAGCCCCGGGCACTGATCTGGGGATTCCCAGGGCTGCAAGTGCCAGACCTGCCCTCGTGCTGCCTTCTCCTGTGAGGAGCTGCTGCTGCTCTGCCATGAGTCATCGCTGGGAGACGAATTCTATTTAAAGGATGTTATTCGTAGAAATTGAGTTTTAATAACGGGGCATCAAACAAGCAGAAAATACCGAACTTCCAAGTGGAGCGAAGTTTCCCTGTGTTAATTTATACAGCACGATCACCGCTTGGAGGAATAAAAACCGCACAGAGAGCTCCTCTCCCTGACACGGCAGCGGAGGGAGCCCTGTCCTGCTCCCCGGAGCGTTTCCTGGCCACGGAGGRCAGGGATGGGGACAGGCAGAGCACGGCCACCGCTGCTGGCAGGGCTGTGGCACAGGCCTGGGCTGCTGCGCTCCCAGGAGCCTTCGGGCTCTGTTTTCTGCCAGTGGGAGGGCGGGAGGAGACAGCGCCGAGCTCGCTTTAAAAATAGATCAAACCCTCTGCTACGGAGCCATTTTATTAGAGCAGCACAAGCTGTCGGGCTGGTGACACCTCTGCGAGCACCCAGGGAAGTTTTCCCAGATGAATTTGAAAAGCGAGGGGAAGAAACAAAGACGGAGCAGACTTGTTTTCCGACCAAAAAAAAAATAAGTGTGGGGGACAATCCTGTCTGCACTCAAGGCCCTCACCCTGCCCCAGCCCAAACCCCTGTCCCCAGCCCAAATCCCCGTTCCCAGCCCACATTTCCCATCCGAAGCCCACACACACCTCCCAGGCATCACCAGGTGCCTTGGTGCCAGCACTGCAGCAAGGGCTGAACCTCTCACATGAGCACACGACTTTGGCTCATCCCAAATCTGCCTGAAAGCTCCTCTGCCCAATGTGGTGACTCCCATGCCCTCACTGAGTCATGTACCAGGGACAGCATGTCCTCCATGCCAGAAATCACCCASAACTGGCCCAACATGTCCTGTCAAGCTGCACTGGGCCACAGTGCTGGAAAGCACAGCATGGAGACGAGAGGAGTCAGGGCAGGGAAAGAACTCCAAGCCCCATCATGCAGAACAGGAGCTCAGTGAAAACCAAGGTGGAAATACACAACAAACAGGTAAGATCTGCCTGTACCTAATGCAGCTCACGCCACAATACATTGGGAATGTGAGTGGCTGGGCTAGCAGCAGCAGTCCAGTGGGATGGGGAGCAGGAGGAGGGGGTCAGCCCGGAGGGGGCTGGCAGGCCCTGAAACTGAGCAGTACAAAGTCCAAAGCACTGAACATGGAAGCATCTGCTCCAACCTGGGAACCACATGGAGACACATCTCAGTGCATTACTCAGCCACGGGCTGACTCTGAGTCACCAGCTCCAGCATCTGGGAGGAGAGTGAGTGTGAGCATGTGAGTGTGAGCGTGTGAGTGTGAGCGTGTGAGTGTGAGTGTGCTCCCGGGCTGCCTGGCACAGGAAGCTCTGGGGGAGGGTGGCTGTGCCAGCTTGGCGCTGGATCTGTGCCACGGGATGACCCCGTCTGGGAGGGTCAGGCTGGGGGAGCAGGGCGGGCTGCCAGGGGATGGAGAGCTGCTCCAGGAGCACACAGAAGGAACAGGACAGAGGAGTTGGTCTGAGCCAAGTCAAAGCTCCTCTATAAATATATAGGGAATGGGCACTGGGAGGAGCTGGTCACCCTAAAGGACATGGTTGGCGCAAGAAAAATGGGTGTAAAAGGCTGAAGCTAAAGGGAGGCAGGAGGAAATGAGGAGGAACAGGCACTGGGTGAGTAAAGGGGCTGCAGTGGGATTGCCTGGACAGTGGRACTGGGCTCAGGGCTCTGGGTCTCTTTTTAAGATACACCTTTAAACACCTTCAAACACCACACAGATGTTTCACCGCCTCCATCCCAGAGCTGACAAGAGAAGCCCATAGCAGAGCAGCCCTTGTCCCCACAGGCAGTGACCGCCTGCCATGGAGAGCCAGCAGAGGATGGGGGGTTTGCCCATGAACACCCACTGGCCACTCCACCAGACCCCTTCCCACTGCATCCCCTGGAAACCTTTCCCCCCGCGCTGTCCAGACTGTTTCACTAACTGTGCAGCAATCCAGGCTGCTGATCAGATGGAAAGTCGCCATCCCATAATAAACAGTGTACTATTTATAAACCTGAAAAGTCTTTATTATTATTATTTTCCCCCAGAAAAAAAAAACCCCATAACAAACCCCCCCTGCACACTGCTGTTAAACACACCCCAGCACGGCCCCGCAGGTCCGCGGCGCTGGTGCCGCTTCCCCAGGCAGTGCCCAGCGGAACAGATGGCAGTGTGGGCGTTAGGTACCAGCCTCCTGGCAATCCGAACATCTGTTACCGTTAGAAAATGCTAATTGCCATCAATCAGGACAGCACCTACCCACATTTACATGCAAGCACAAAAAAATTACGTCTAAATTTCTCCGAGTACAACACTTGCTGCATGTTAAGTAACCGGAGCTGCTCAGATGCTGCGCGGCAGCCTGGCACYGGCGCGGTGGGTGATGCGCCGCAGCTGAGCACCGGCAACACCCACGGCACACGGGGCAGAGCCCCCGGGGCTCATCCCACCCTGCCCCAGCCCCGGCGCAGAGCTCCCCGCCCGCAGTCGCACCCACCTCCTGCTCGGGACACCTCAGACAGTCCCCAGGCACCACAGGGCACCCACGTCCTGCTCCTCTGCACAACGCTCCTGCCTCACCCGGACACGCCAGACACAGCCCTTCCCCCCCTGTCACTCCCTCCGGTGACTCCAGAACAGTTTGGGGTCCTGCGCCCTGACCTGCTGCACTTTGAGCCGATGAGACCCCCAGACGCTCCGGTGCTCGCCTGGCCCATCCTGGCTCATAGAGGATCCCGGATCTGTCCCGAGAGCCCCAGGGCAGGGGGCAGCATCCCGCCCCATGGGACACTGCCACGGCCTGAAGCCCCCTGTGGRCACTGCCCGGCCCCCGTGCTCCTCACAGGCCCTGCACCTTCTCCATCCCCGGAGAGCACAGAACCGACGGGAACACAACCCGCTCCACCGTGATGCACCAGAGATCGCAGGGCACCGGCCCCAAGGTGAGATGGCAATTCCCATCTGGAAGAAGCAAGGGCACAAATCTTAGGACAGAGAACTTGGACACAAAGTTCAGAGAAGAAYGAAAACTAGAAACCTGGTGCACGGTGATCCCCGAGTCACAGCCCCCTCCGCAGCGGTCCCACGGGATGCTCCGACAGCCGGAGCTGGCGAGCGGCCCCGCTCCTCACCCCGCGGCTGCCGGGCCCCCGCCTCCCTCGCAGCCGGGAGCTGCGCCGGAATGCAAATGATGCTCCAGGCGAGTGCCAAGAGCTCCTTGTTCCTTCCCCAATTTAGGACACCTCTCGGTGCTGCAGCCCGCACGGAGTTCGTAGGAGGCTGCAAGGCTGCCAGAGGAGCTGAGCCTGCCCAGGGTGACTCTTCGACAGCAAAGCTGCACCTTGCAGTGCAAATTTCCCCTCSCTTGGATCTGTTCCCTCAGGACCACAGTCCTGGATCGAAGCTCTGGAAGAAACTTCACATGACAAAAGCCTTTCTACCTGCTGCCCTCCTGGGCACAACGTGGACTGCCCAGCGTGTCCCCACACACCACAGCCCCACCGTGCCYGCTGCAGGCACTGCTGCCTCAGCTCCTGGAGAAAGCCCAGGCCCTTCCCAAGGAAGAGCACAGGGAGCACGGAGGACTGATCCTGCTGCCGAGGTGAAGAGCCAGGGACAGGCTGGAGGAGCAGCTGGGAGCCCAGGACGGCCTCACCGGGCACACCACACTCCTCCCACAGCCAAGGGGAGCCGGGGCTYGCAGTGCACATTGAATTTCCCTGCAGCCATCACGTCAGGGCTGTCAGGCTCTGGCTCCATCCCCTGGTTCACCCCACATCCCTCCCAGCCCTGGCTCCCTGACAGGCTCCCGCCAGCGTGAGCAGGTTGTGGCACCGCTGCCGCTTCCCGCGGCTCCCACTGTTACCCAGCAGCTGAGGGAACTGCTCACAGCTACAAGGTCACTCAAAAATACCATCTGTCCACACACTGCTCCTCGCCCTGGGGAGAGCAGCACAGAAATTATTTTGATGTACTGAAGGCCACTGTGCCCCTCTCCACTGATGCTGCACGCCACATCTCACGGTGCTCATTCAGCCTGGGTCCAGCGAGGGGGGAGCACAGCATCAGTGTCCAGCCATGCTCCCCACACTCTCCACACCACGAGGGCACCCGAGGGCTCCAAGAGTTGACAGGGAACCCTGCCAGAGTGCTCGTCACAGGGTGAGCTGTTTCGTACTGGGGAGAGACCTGGACAGAGCCACTGCYACCTCTGTGACCCCTGGCTGGTGGCCTCTACAGTACCATGGGTGGGGGGCAATGGTGGGAGTGTAGCCCACCCTGCATGTGGGGAAAAAGTCACAGGAGCACCCCAACATCCCCAGGAACTGCAGCTCCAGGTCCCCCCACCCCAGACTGCCCAGGGACTATTTCTGGAGAGCTGAAATCACTTGCATTTGGGCTCTGAAGTCACATTCATCTCTGCTTATGCTACTTCTCCTGCACCTAAAAGTGTCACAGCAGGGCTGTCTGTGTTGAGGCAGTTGTCCCCCACATGCCATGTCCCAGTTGTCCCCCCCATGCCACATCCCAGGTGCTCCAGGGTTGCTGCTCACAGCCAGGCCTTCCCCAGCCCTGGGTTCTCACCAGGGCAGCGCGGGGCTGCCAGCACCAGCTGGGTGCATGGAGGGACTCCCTCACACCCAGCTGCAACAGGAAATAAATGCTTGATTTGAGCAAACCCAATCCCAGGGAGAACACCCGGCTGTGCCCCCATCCACGGGAGTCCCAGCAGCTACTTCCTACATCCAGCAGCCCCCGCTGGGGCTCCATCCCATCTCTGCGTGGCCCCAGCTGCACTGCTGATGGCAGAGGTGGGCACTGTCCCCAGGAGGTGGGCACTGTCCCCAGGGCTGCCCAGCAGGAGTTCCCGGCATCCCAATGGCCACGCTGGCCCCATGGCCCTGCAGTGAGTCCCACTGCGTGCAAGATCCCTTCCATACGGGAGCAACAAGCGGAGCTGCCAGCTCCAGCGCTTGCCGCTACATCTGGAAACTCTTCTCACCCTTAATTGTTTCTAATGCCTTAACACACGGAGTGACTAATAAGACACTAATTGGGCGGCGTTAGCAGGGAGCGGAGCAGGAGCGCTGGCGGTGCCCTCCGTGCCGAGCCGCCGGCTCCCAGCGCTGCGCTGCCGTGTGCTGCCATCGTCACAAATCCCTCYGGACTCCAGCTCAGCCTTCCCTGCTCAGCCTTTCCCAGCGTGCTGGAAAACCCACCTCAGCGGTGGGGAGAGCCGAGAGACGCCGATTTTAGCTCTGTCTGATGGTCCCTGTGCTTCGGGAGCCAGGGCAGGGAGGGCACAAGGTACCCCCCAGCAGGGACGTCCCACACACCGTCACCCCTGGAGCAGAAAGGCTCCGGGTGACCCCAGTCGCTCCCCTCTGATCACTGTGGAGCCTCTGGGCACGTACCRGCAACGCTGGGATGGGCTTGTGCTCAGCATTGCCCACACTGAGCCAAGGCGAGAAGACAAGTGATGAACGGCTGCAGGAATGCATCTGCTCCGGGTGATTTATGGCTGGTGGGGAGCCAGGGCAGAGGACAGCTGCATTTGGGGCCCTCCCGTGCCCCAGAGAGCTGTGGGGTGATGTTCTCTCCCCAACTTCTGGGGCTGCCCTGCCTCCCCGGGAGCTCCCACAGGGCTGCCAGCCCTGCCTGCACATCTGCCGGCAGCACTGCGCTCGCCAGGGCTGCTCAACAGCGGGAAAGAGGCACAAATCTTGTTACACACTGGCTAAGCCTCCCTGGGCATGTTTTCTATAAATCTCCTGGAATTTATTATATGATAACTAGCCTGGAAAAGCTAAATTAAATCCACAGCCAAGAAACTGACTTTCAAGTGTGACCTAATTTAGTTGCTGGAAGGGGAGGGAGGGAGGGAGCGGGGATCCCGGTGCCAGTCGTTCCCGGGATGACCTCCCGGTGCAGCCGCACACCCCCCGTCCTCCTCTTCGCCGTGACTTTGGGGACGGAGCCGCGCAGCCTTTCATGTCTGAGCGGATCTCACACTCCCACTCGCTGGAACAAAAGCGCCTCAAGGGCTCCCCTGTCAGATGTTTTCCATTGCTCATCTCCAAGTCTTCCTTGAAGGAGCACTCTCCTCCCGGGGGGGGGCTCCAGCAGCCTTGGGGATGATGGGGAGAGTCGCCGCAGGGGCTCTGCATTGGCTCCAGGCTGCTCCCCACCAGCCCAGTGAGCCCCAAGCTCAGCACCAGCACCCACACACCCCATGGCCAGCAGCCCTGAGCCTCACGCAGGGCCCAGCCAGGCTCCAATAGAGGAGAAGGAGGAAAACAGCAGGGAGAAAAGGTGGATGGGGAAGAGGCTTGGTGGCCTGAGCTCCAGTGAGCCCACCTCTGCCCTGCTGCCCAGAGCAAGTGCTGACAGCCTGCACCGGCCCTGCAGACGAGGCACAGCCCTCCTGATGCAGGGGCACGACGTGCTTTATGGCCAGGGTGACAATCTGCCCCCTGAAAAGCAGCACGGTCCCAGCCCCAGCGGCCAGACACTCCTCAGTGCAGCACAACATCCTGAGAGACCCTCCCCGTGCTCCCACTCTGGCCAGGACCCTCACGATAGCTGACTCCACGGTGCTGTGGGGCTGGGCAGGACCACGCACTCCTTCACCCCAAAAGTGCCCACCCGTGGGGCTGCTGGCTCTCGGCAGAGCGGGTGCAGGGGGCTGGAGCAGGGCAGGCAGGGCCGTGGTGAGGGCGACGTGGGCACGGTGGGGCCGCGGGGCTCCGGCAGACCCGGGGGTGGGCTCGGGGCTGGCACGAGGACGCGTGCTGTTGTTCTGGAACGGAGTGCACTGGCACAGCGGCATGTGGGAAGCTTGCATAATAGTGCCAGCCCACACTACGCCTGCTCCTTCCCAGCATGATCAGCCCCTTGCTTTCATGAGCAATAACATCCACCCAAAGTTTTCTAAAGACAAAAAAAAAAAAAAGAGCTTCAAGGTGATGCACAGAGCTCAGCTGCCTTTGCTGCCTTTGCTGCCTCTGAACTGATTAATGCAGCTGGGGAATCCATCTGCACGGCCGCTCTAATCCCACATTCTGGATGACCTGTACCCCAGCAAGGGACAAGAAGCCTCAAGCKCTCGCTCCCATTTTATGATTCCTGAGCCGGCACTTGGGGCTGGGGCAAAGCGGAGGAGCCAGAGTGCTGCAAGGGGGGTACACACAGTCCCCCCCGCATGGGAACCCCTCAGAGCACTGAGCCCACCAGTGCTGCACAGCCCCACAGGCACGCCTCCTGCCCAGACACTCCCCTTGGCTACTGCCAGCTGGGAGAAGAGCAGTCCCAGCTCTGGGGGTYCTCTCGGCACTCCCCTTGGCTCATGTCAGTGGGAGAAGAGTAGTCCCAACTCTAGAGGACCCCCCAACACAGCCGTTGGTGGAGCAGGCACTGGAAGACAAATTCTGTGGCAGAACAGCCCCAAGCAGAGCCTAGTCCCCAGCCACCACGTCTGCCACTGCATGACCATGAGCCTCTGAGCACCTGCTGAACCTGTGGGTGCCTGCACTGCTGGGAACAAACAGGGAAAATGCCTCACCTGGAGGACAGAGTCCCACTGCCTTCGAAAGTTTTAAATTTTAATTCATCCTCAAGCTGCTGTGAGCTCCCAGTGCAGACTGGTGCCAGCATGAGGGGGTTCCAGTCCGTGTAACGTGAACTGACGGTGATGGGTTCAGCCCGGACCACAGGGAGCTGCACGAAGCCCTGAGGGGAATTTGCAGCATGGCCGGGGCCAGGAGCGGGGTCTCGGCGGGTGCAGCCGGGCTGCGACGTGCAAGGCTGTGTGTGCACCACAGGCACGTGTGTGTGCACCATGGGCACACCYCCCTTCCCATGCAGGGGCACCACCGAGGTCCTGCATGCTCCAGGACCTCTGCACTCCTGCAGTGAGCGGAGAGAGATGGCTGGGGCTGACCAATGGGTAGGACCAGACCCCCCCCTCGCCATATCCCACGAGGATTAGAGCAGAYGTGGCTTCTCCCACAACGTTCCCCTTTGCCAGGTCATCGCACAAGAGTCTGGACACACAGGACACCCAGTGCTGGTGCAAAGTCCCCAGTGGGCTGATTGTTAGCTGCTGCCCCAGGGAAGCAGCATCTTCATCCTCAACCAAAAAATATCTCCATGCCCTCCCCTACCAGGACTGCTAGGTGGAAACAACATACCTGAAGGCCAAGAGCAGGTGCCTCAGGTGTGGTGGCAGGTGGGAGCTCACACTCGTGTTCACCCCTCCAAGCTGTCAGGAAGAGCCGTCGGGGTCTCACAGCAGCAGTTTCTCAGCCTGAAAGAGAGAGGGAGAGGCTCCAGTCCCGTCCCTGTGTAGGCACCGCCGCTAATAACGGAGGAGGACGTGGCAGAGCTCGGCGCCTCCGAATGCCACGGCTCTGGGGACTCACACGCCTTGGCCCACTCCTTTAACAGCACAGTTATCTCACAGCTGGGGAGCAGCTCTGGAGCAGCCCCTGACGTGTGCAGAGGCAGGACCCTGCCCAGGGGTAAAGCCCCTGAAGAGAGGGAAGTGTGCTCGGCCCACAGAGCAGGGTTTGGCTGCACGGGGCACACAGCAGGTCCCCGGTGGGACACGTCCCAGTCTCTGCACTGACACAAAATGCTGAGGCTGGTCCTGCCTCCCTGAGAGCACCAGCCCCAGCCTCAGATGAGTGCATGGGATGGAGACAAGGAAAGGCAACCACTTCTTCCTAAAGGAAAGAAGTCCCCAACCCACCTGYTCCTCCAAAGGCTCTCTGGAGGCCACCAGCATTTCCACATTTGATTTTTCCTGACCCAGGTTGAACAGGAGATAATTTAACAGCTTGTCCACCATTGTAATAGGACTTTTTCCCCGTTCTCCTGGGCAGCCCATCCATCACAGCACAGAGCAGYGACATCCCCCTGGCACCTTGGCCAGGCAGCACCTCATGCCGTGAGTTATGACGCCTGCACCGTGCAGTGGGATGGGCTCAGAGCACCGGCTCTGCACCGGGAGCTGAGATTTATCCCCTCGGTGGAATAGGGGCAGAAGCTGGGAGATAAGTCACAGCAGAGCTGCAGGAGTGGCGCTCAAGGTCCTCCAAGGTTGGCTCATTAAAAACCAAGGAGAAGAGGAAGACAAGACCTGCCCGCAGTGGTGTGGCTGTGAATCCCCTCCTGACGCTGAACCAGCCATGGCCAAGGGGACTGGCAAGGGAGTCAGGCCCCCCAGGCTGGCTCTGCAGCAATCMCTGGGGCAGGCTGCTGGCCAGGGCTGTGTGGAGCCACCAGTGTCTCCCAAACACCATCCCAGCAGTTCCAATAACCCCAGCAGTGCAGAGCCAGTAAAAAAATCCAAGAGGCAGCCTACAGAGGTGCTTGGATGCTGGCCCCAGCAGCAGACTGGAGGCACCCACTCTGGGACTGGCACCTGCAGTCACCCAGCATACCAAGCATGCTGCTGGGAGTGGGCACCATCCCTGCGATGGGCACCGTCRCTGATTTGGGGACAGACCACAGAGAACCCACAGAGATACAGAGAACATYGCAGGCGCTCCCCAAACTTGCTGGAATTCCCCTCCTGCTTCATTAGTCCTGCTCATTAGGCTCTGCTCCTGAKCAGGAGGCACTGCTAGAGCTCAGCAGTGTCACTCCCCGCCCTTCCATCCCAGCCTCTTTAATGCTGGTCTGTCACAACCAGTCCCCAACCCCCCTTGGTGTCCCCCAAACRTCCTTTGGCTGTCCCCTTCCACAAGCTCTGCCACCTCTTCCCTCCCTGCTGTGGTTTGTGTGTGACCCGGAACCACGGTGGAGCTGGGGCCTCAGAGGACTCACACTGTGGGGTTTGCCCCAGACTGAACCCCTCCAGTCATGTGCAGCAAGTGCAGGATAAGACAAACACTGGGAAAACCCAATTGCATCGCTGAAGCAAACTGAACACAGCAGGATTTTTTTTCAGCACCTTCTGTTTTCAAAAGCAAAGCCATGTGAGAGCAGGATGAAGGCTGGCATGTCCCCCATCGGTGCTGGGGACCCAGCAGCATCCCTCACCATCAGCAGCATCCCTGCAGCACCCCGCCACTGGGAAAGTGTTCCTTCCCCAGGAGGGATGGGAGAGTGAATTGCAGATCCCTACGGGACATCTCCCCCAGGAGCCACCGGGCTCTTACTGCACACTAAACCACAGCGATTAGATCAACAAGCCAACCCCTGCAAGGCTGAGAGGTTTTATCAAAGCCAGCAGCACCTCAGGGAGGAGATGGAAAGATGATGCAGCTGCCCACAGCATCCGCAATCCCTGGGCCAGCCTGGCGGCTGCTGCAGGGGGGCAGGACCAAGGCTGTACCGGCTCATTTTCAGGAGGCTGAGCCTCTGCCGCTGCCTCCACGCTCCCCGGTCCTGCTCCCAGCTCGGTGCCTTCTGTCAGACCCCACTGTGGCAGTGGGGTGCACAGAAATGCCCCTCAGCAGGCAGGGCTGGGGGGCAGTAGGAGCTTGGGAGGCAGGTGCCCGTAGTGCTTTTCCCTGGATTGCAGAGGAGTGGGGAGAGGAATTTTCTTTCAGCAGCAAACTCGCTGAAGCAGCACTCGGCACCTGTGCAGCCCAAGATACAGCTCCTGCTCCAGCCCGACCAGGAGCTATTTCCCAGTTATCTGCGCCACAGCTGATATCTGTGCAGCAGAACACGGCGCTCAGTAATAGGATTTCGATGCTAAACAGAAGATGTTTTTTTCCCCGGGTCTCACTTACGTCACACCCGGAGGTATCCGTGGCCATGGAGGTGACACTGAGGAAGGCTAAAGAGTTTCAACTCTTGCACTGAGGGAACAGCTTCTCCTTCAGCTGCTCAACAGCAGAATTACAGCGATCTAGCATTGCCTGCCCTCGCCGTGCCCCCACCCCAACACAGCCCTGGGGTGGGGCAGGAGGAGAGCACGTCCCCACTGCCACAGCCCCACTGCCCCCCTGGCTGGACAGGCCCCACTCCTCCCACAGCTCCCATGGGAGTGAGCAGAGCCCCTTGGTGCTGGGGCTGGGCTGGGGGCTGGGGAAGCCCTCATCCCGTGGGCCCAGTGCTCCTCAAGGGTGTGCTGGGGGAACCTGAAACCCACGGGCATCACCTGTAGCCCACGGGCATCACCCACTCCCCGTGGGCATCGGCTGCTCCCAGCACTCCCCCAGCCCCAGGCACTGCTGTCAGCTATAATCCCGTGCCACAGGGACCACCCACATGCCACAGCAGCAGCCACAGAGATGGGCTTAGGTGGCAGAGCCACACTTGCAGCTGCCTCAGGGAAAGGGGAGGAAGGCTTGTCACCTCCCTGCCACCCTCCTCCCCATACGAGCAAGAGGAAAGGTCCCACGCTGGAGCTGGGAAAGTCTCTGCCTGCCACAGACAAAACCAAAGCGATGGGAACCACCCCCGCTGGGCGCGGGTGACATCTCACCCGTGGGAACGCTGCCGGCGCGGCGGCAGGGCTGTCACCGTGGCGTCAGGGCTGTCACCGCTCCCACGGCACAAACCGGGTGGTGCAGGGCACAGAACAGCCACAGGCTGGCGGTGGTGGGAGAGTCTGGCCAAAGCCAAGATCAGCGTGTCACAGCCCGGCCCTTGGCCAAGAGGCACCGAGGGGTGCATGGGGACTGTGGGGTGCGCACTGACCACGGGGTCCTATTACTGACCATAGAGGGTGCACACTGACCACAGGGTGCACACTGACCACGGGGTCCTATACTGACCATGGGGTACACACTGACCAC
>QVAJ01000370.1:397658-415783 GCA_003546035.1 Mixornis gularis | reverse complement strand
ACTGACCACAGGGTCCTATACAGACCACAGGGTGCACACTGACCACGGGATCCAATACTGACCACAGGGTCCTATACTGACCATGGAGTCCTATACTGACCACAGGGTCCTATACTGACCATGGGGTGCACACTGACCAYRGGRTCYWATACTGACCACAGGATCCTATACTGACCACGGGGTGCACACTGACCATRGGGTGCACACTGACCACAGGGTCCCTCACCACTGCAGTGAGCAGCTCCAGCCCTGGCTGCAGTGGTGCCCAGTCCAGCCCTGCTCTGGCTGACCCGAGGAGCACTGGCACCGCAGTAAGGGAAACACAGCACTGTGCAGGTGAGCACAGCCCCAGGACAGCAGTGCCAGCACGGGCCTCCTCCCACGTGGAGGGTGTGCCCACTGCAGCAGGGACAGGGGCGCCAGTAGCCGGGGCAGCCTCGCTGTGGCGAATGGATGCCAGGAGCTGGTCGCAGTCTGTTTTTCTGCACAAGTGCATTAAGCATTCCACACCGCACTTTTGCTGTAAATCACTTCCTATTCAGGCTCACTGCTGAGGGTCTCTGAAGGTCGATTTTCCATGGTTATGACAACAAAAACTAAAATTGGGTCAAACCTGAAAGGTATTATCTTTCTCCAAGCTGCTAAATGCACAATAGTAATGAGGTTGGTTAAGCAGTTCACCCCCAGCCYGCATTATTTGCTCTGAAGATGTATTAACCAGTTAAATGAGCGTGATAAGGCAGCCCTGCACATTCCTCCCACCAGCTGCATGGRAGATCTGAGGTTCTGGGTCTCCATATCCCTGTTAATAACCGAGACCACGGCCCCACTGACAAAGGCGGCCGCGCCACGCAGCTCCGGGCCAGGCTCTGCCCAGCCTGACCCACAGGAACACAAAGGCAACTTTAAAGGCATCCAGCAGCTCAGAGCCATTGGAGAAAATAATTATCGTTTCTCCTCCCCTTTCCCTTTCTTCTTCTTAACGCTCTCCCTCCTCCAATCTCCTGATGAAAGAACGAACCCACTGCCTGCCCCATCCAAGATGCTTCAGCAGCATCCCCACACCAGGATGGGGGATTATCCCTGGCAAACACATGCAGCTGGCCTGGCTGCCACTTCCCGGCATGGGACCCAGGGACGTGTGGAAAACCCACSCAACCACCTCGTAAGCACTGGAGGTCACTTCACAGCAGCCCCCAAAAGATGCTGCATGCCCATGGCAGAGCTCCCCRTGCAGATCTGCTGGTGGGGTGCAAGATGGGCTGCCAGGGAGTTCCCACCTCAATGTGGCTGCAGGACCAATTGTGGGACACAAAGAACATTTGTTTTCATGGGATTTCTGCAGTTTTTCCTAAAACAAACACCCATTAATGCAAATATAACTGATGTAAACAAGCATGACCCTAAAATCCATGTGCAGCTGTATGGAACAGGGAAAAGAGAGGGAGGGAGGTTGGTTTGGAGAGAGGGAGGGGAAACACTTTAATTAATCTCTAAAATGAATGAGATGGGAAAACTCGAACTGCAGGGAAAGCATCTGGTGCTGCTGCGGGAAGGGGCTGCCCGGAGCATGGGGCTGTGCTGTGTAACACTGGAGCCATCAGCGCCCACACCGGGCACTCCACGGCACCAGCACACGGCTGGGAGAGCCCCACAGCACCCGGGGAGGGCAGCCAGTCCCATGTGCCAGAGCTGGGTCCGTCCCACTGGCTCCCCCCGCCGCTGCTGCAGGCTCCCGACCCGTCCCCACCCGGAGGAGGAGCATCCGCAGCATCCCCAGGAGCAGCCTGTCGCGACAGGGGATGGGGACACGGGAACTGTCAGGAGGCTGCAGGAGGGACCCTGCCACAGTCAGGGAGCACACGGGGGAAACATCCAGAGAGCCTCAGAGTGTCTCTCACGGTGATCCACCTGGGGCTTTGCCAGGAGGAAGTTGCTGCATGGAGAAATGCCAGCACTTTCTAGCACAGAAGGATGGATGAAGATCCCAAGGTGGGATCTGTGTTGGCAGCTCTGGGATTAGCACTTCGGCCTCCAGGAGCCACCTCCTGTGACCAAAATGTGGCTGTGAACAGTACCTGAGGACCAAGGGAGAGAGAGAAAGACCACAGAGCAGATCCAAGGAGCTCCAAGATGGAAGAAAGAGCCTGGCGGGTCAACCAGAGGCAACAGCAGATTCACACAGTTTAAGGGGACAGCAGTGGATCCAGACTGGGCTTTTCCAGTTCCCCCCACAAGCAGCTGCTGCTCCAAGCAGCTCCCTGGAGCAACTATTTGAAATGCAAAGGAGGTTGGATGAACTGGAAAGATAAATGTGATGCTTCTGTCCTTCTATGGTCCAGAACTCCCAAGGGTGCATGGGCTCTCCTGGGTGAGCAGAGCACAAAGATGGAGCCTGAAATGGAGCATCACCTCTGGAGACCAGAGCAGGGGCTGCTCACGGCAGCACAGTACACAGGGAGTGGGGACATGTAGTGACAGGGTGGGCAGGGCCAAAATGCCACTGCACGGAGGGTTCAAGGGCCAGGGAGAGGAGATCTGTCTGCCCAGCAGCAAGGCTTTGCTTTGCTCTCTTCTGCACAGACTGCCCAGCTCCCACAGCAAGCACCAGCCCAGTGCCCAGTGAGACCTCCCCAAATTCATGGCCAGCACAGCTGAAGAGACAGAGGAGCTTTAGTGAACCTGGTTAAGGTCCCATGGGAAAGTGACAGCAGCACCTGAGTGACCTGAGAACTCCACCTCTCTTCACAAAAGTGACGCAAGAAAGGAGCCTGGCAGCCCCAGGGACTGCAGGGAGGGGGCTGCCAAAAAACAGGGCACCTGGGGCCAACAAGACACACTTTGGGACACCACACCCTGCCCAGGGAGCAGGGACCAGGCAGTTACTGGGACAGCAGAGCATCACTGCTGGAGCACCCTGCACTGCCTGCGGCACCGATCCAGCCTTCCCCTCCCGCCCCCCTCCTCCTCCTCCTCCTCCAGGGCCTCTTCCTCTCCTTCCCCTCTTTGTCATTCCTCTCAGCTCACGCCTCTTCTCTGCTCTCCTTCAGCTGCTCACAGCAATAATCCAGGGCACTGACGCCCCAGCAGATTGCTCAGTGCCGCTCCCTGCTGCTGACCGGGGTTTTAATGACTCCCCCGGCCGTGCCGGGGCTGGTCCCCACCTCCACCGGCTGTCGGGTTCTCCCCGACATCCCTCCTCCAACAAACACCTGCACCATCTGCAGGGATAGCCGAGGAGCACCCGCCACCTCCAGCTCCGAGGGGGCTCAGCTGGGATCTGCTCACCTCGCACCCAGGCTCTCAGCCCTTCCAAGGACCCGCAGGATTCTCTAGGCAGCCCCAGCCCCGCAGGGCTCCCCAGCCCCTGGGCCAGGCGAGGGCAGCCAAGGGCACCAATGCAGCAGCTAGAGGGGCTGCAGGCTGACAGCACGGTGCATGTGCCTTGGGGACAGGGAAGAGACAAGTGCAGCTCAGTGTCAGCCAGACGATGCTGCACTCATGGCACGGGGCTCTGCAGAGGCAGGGACAGGACAGGGACCAGGCAGAGACCAGGCAGGGACTCGACAGGAATTGGGGCTCTGCCTGCAGGAGCCACACGGGCCAGGCAGCCCCTGCCAGCTCCTGTCACAGGCACCTGCACCCTGTGAGGGTCCCCTCCCCAGTGAGGAGGATGGGAATGACAGGGACAGGAGCTGCTGCCCAGGGGGACATCATGAAACTCAGGAYGTGAACTGGCGAGCCCCATTCCCAGAGCTGAGCAGCCCAGGGGAGGACAGACAGGAACACATTTCTGGGACCGAGGGACAGGCCAGCAGTGTGACCCTGGCCAGCCCTGTCATTGTCCCCCATGTCTGGATCCCGTACCCAGCTTTGGGCTCCCCAGTGCAGATGGGACTAATGTACAGCAGGGAATCTCACAGGAGTCCATGGTGCTGCTCRGAGGCTGGAGCACAGGACAGAGACACATTGGGAGGGAGGTGAGGGCTCAGCCCAGAGGAGGAAAGGCTCAGTGGCACCGGGGATGTTATGGGGAAATCAGGGCCAAGGCAGGAAGTGGGGAGGGCAGTGGAGCTCCAGCTGCATTATCCTGTTTCCCAACAAATCCATCCATCCATCCATCCATCCATCCATCCATCCATCCATCCACGCATCCATCCATATCAGCAAAGCAATTTCAAAGGCAAGCAGCAGCCACCACAGAACCTCAAAGCAGAGGCAGTGCCAAGTGCCAACAACCACAGCCTGGCATGGCCCCAGCCCCTGTGCCCATCTCCAAGCTCGGTGAAGGGATCAGATAAGCTGGAGGTGCCCCATGACCCCCAGCCCCCCCAAGCCCTCAGCACCAGGCACACCACTCGCTGCCAGGCTGCAGATCCCAGTGTCCCGTCCTTTAATTAACATTCCACATGTAAAGTTGGGATTGTAATTACTGCAACTGATTAACAGGCCGAAGGTAGCCCGTCTCCGAGGGAGCAGATTAGCCGCGGCTCTCTCGAGCTCCTGCTCTCACCTCGGCACTGCCGGCGCATTCTAAGCAGGGCCCGGTGCCCCCGCAGTCAGTGATTAATGGGCGAGCGGGAGGAGGACGCGGTGGCTCCGTCCCACTGCTCTGCTGGGGCGGGACGGACCCKCTTTCAGTGGCCGTGGGCTGGCAGAGTGGAGGATGCTGGATGCTGAGGAGTGATTCCCAGAGCCTCTCCCTGTCCAGACACCGGGCAAGGGATACGGGGTGCGATTCCCACAAGCCAAGGTCCCTTGCAGGGAGAGGAACGCTCCACTCAGACATTACATTCCTTGGATATGAAGACACACGGGAACATCCCACATGCCCAGCTCGGCTCCTCTCTGCCCACCAGCCATGGCCCTGGGCTGTGACAGGACCCTCCAATCCACGGCTTCATCAGGCAGGGAAGGCAATCAGCTGTAATTAACGGCTGCTGCGGGCAGAGCGCGGCACAGGGACCTTCTCTCCTTCTTTTCCCCAAGACTGCAAAATAAATTATCCTGCAAAGTTAGCAGAGGCTGAGCTATGGAAACAATTAAACAAAAATTAAATCTAATTCATTTATACTYGGAGCACAAAGTGGATAATGTGGGGGTTTTCTTTGCTCTCCTCTCTTTGCCTTGGTGTTACAGAGGACTATTATGGGAAATTAATCACGGGGAAAAGCAATGAACGTGATCTATCGCTCTTTAAAAGTGCACTGTAGTGATTATATAAAAATCTATTAGAGAGGCCAGGAAATAGCAGAGTGACACCATTTAAAAGGAAAAAGGAGACCGGGCTGGTGGCAAAGGGATCGATTTCTTAACTGACGGATCCATGGCAGAGGGAGCGGGAGGAGGTCAGACCGCGGGGTGGGCAGCGGTCAGACCCGGATGGCCCCAGGGCTGTGCACGGCCCCACAGCGCCGAACACCCAAAATCCTCGTCGCACGTCCCACTGCAGGGCCGGCTGACCCCGCGGGGCTCCCACTGAGCACAGCCCCACRGTGCTGCCGGCACAGGGACAGGGACGGCCGGCACAGGCAGCTGCAGCATCCTGCAGCATCCTCCGTGGCACTGCCCCATCTGAGGGTGCCCGGGAAAGTGACCCCATCACCAGCAATGATCGGCAGAGCAGACCCTCCCTGCCCGGCCCCCCGGCACACGCTCGGCGCTTTAACAGCGGTGATAAAACCTTCACCAAGGCAGATTCCACCATAAATCCCAGCCGGCAGCGGGGCCGGCCCCGGGCCAGCCTGACGCTTTAACGACRCCATCAATCCCTGAGGAGCCCGAGGTGGGGCGGGGGGACAGCCGGGCTGCAGCCCCGGCACGTGTCGGGCAGGGGCTGAGCCCCCCGGAGCCCCCGGTGCCGCACCCCGGGACCCCTCGGGACCCCTGAGGCTGCGGCAAATGGACGATTTGGCCACTCAGCTCCATGCGGGCAATCCCAGCCCAACAATCCCGCATCTCTGGGCTCGCCGCTGCAGCCACCCGGTGCCATCATCCCGTGGGTACCACTTACAAACTCCCCCAGTCCCACATTAGCGCAGGGAAACACCTTTACGGGAATTTAAAGGCACTTTCTCCTCCCCACCAGGCGTGTGGATGGCAAACACACCACATTCCCTCCACTGCATCATTTAAACGATTTTGGGGGAAAAAAGAGCGGAAAAAAAMCCCTTTGATCTCAGCAGCCCGTTTGTTTAGCCCATGCAGGGATTTAATTGAGAAGGGATGTCCTTGAAAAAATGCGGAGATGTCCTCACTCCCCAGGAAGGCTGCCGCGAGTTGAACAATCCCCTGTATGAGGTTTTCCGCTCATCCAGGAATATTCTGGGACAACACAGCCCCGGGGCCGCTGCCGCATGTCAGCCATCCATCACTGGGAATSCCAGCGGTGGGCAGGCTGCCGGGGCACGGGGATGGCTGTGGGGGGGCCCAAGCCCCGACAGAGAGGTGCTCCCAGGGCTGGAGACACCACTCTGCCCCCAAACCCAGCACAGGGGGAGGCGGGGGGCAGGAGGTGGAGCACCCAGTGGGATGGGCAGCAAGGCTGGCTTGGCACAGGCAGAGGGGCTGCAGGTGGGACGTGGTGCCCCGGAGAAGCCGAGCTATGGCACGACAGAAGGCGGGGGCAGCCGGTCCCCGAGAGCTGGCACTCACACCCGGGGTGCCAGCACCGGCCCCTGGCAAACGCCTTCCCTGCTGCCGGGGATAAAACCTGCCAGGAGTGGAGGAGCTGCAGCAGAGCCCGCCAGCCCCGGCGGGGAGCTCGGCAGCCCCGGCCACAGCGGGCAGCTTCCTGCTCATTTCCTCCCGGCCTGCGGCTCCTGCCACCGCTCAGCACCCCGGCATCCCTGCCCCTCCTGGGCCAGCTCCCTCCGGCCCGGCCGAGCTCCCTGCCAGTGCAAAGCCTCGTGCTGAGGAAGGGAACSGGCGCTGGGGATCCCCCTTGTGCCACACATGTGTGAGGGGAACCAGAGAGGGGCAGTGACGGCCAGGAGGAGTTCCTCAGCGGCAGCGCTGCACCCACAGATTTGGGGTTTTGCATCTCCTGCCCCTGCCCGGCGCAGCCGGTGTCAGGCGCCGATCAGCAGCATCCTCCTCCTCCTCGTCCTCCTCGGCGCAGCCGCGTGGGTGTCTTTGCCGCAAGGCTCCCTCGCCAGGGAAGCGCCGTGCTATTTTAATCCGGCATCTCCCACCATCCCAGCGAGGTTGGCTGCGAGTGCAGCCCSAGGAGAGTTCTGCCCCGCGCCCCCGCGCCCTGCACCTGCTCGGGATGGAGGAACACCCCGAGGCTGCGCTTGGAGGAGCCGGGGAGGCGGGAGTGGGCTGGTGGGCACTGAAACCCAGGGAGGAAGCTGCTTTTACCCTGGAAAAGAATTCACGGTGATAAAGGCGAGCGCAGGAAGAGGACATGGGAATTCCCAGCTCATTAAAGCGCTGGCATCTGTCAGCCCATGGAAACAGCAGCTCCTCTTCTCCTCATCCATTAAAGTTCTTGTCCTCCCCCTGCCCAGGGGACTCGTGCTCAGCTCTGCAGTTGTCCCACCACTGTGTCACCGCTGTCCCACCGGCTGTGCCACCAGCGTGTGCCAGTGCAGAGCACGGGGTGCCGGGTGCCCACAGGGCCCCTGCAGGGTGGGTGCTGGGTGCCCACAMGGTGCTCGTGGCAGCAGCTGTGCTGGAGGGCACGGGCAGCAGGCGGGTGGGAGCGCCCTCAGCCCCTGGATTCGAGCTGGCTGCGGTGGCTAAAGGCGAGCTGATTAAAGCAATTAGGATTTTAAATAGTAACGCCAGAGTGGCTCATCAGCACTGAAGAGGCAGTCAACTGACAGGCTGAGGAGCCTATTTAGGGATCTCGTTTGGCTGAGGATCCTCAGCGAGGCCCCAGGGCTCCCTCGGAGAGAGGGTGCCGGCACAGGGGTGCCCCAGGCACCCCACAGCCCCCCCAGTGCCTGCCTGGGGACACAGAGCAGCCTTGTCARGGAGTGCCAAAAGGGACAGCCCTGTACACGCAGCCAGCTCTGTCCTCTGCCCTGTGGCTACAGGGACACCAAGGACCAGCTGGGCACAGCCAAGGAGCACCAGAACTGCCAAGGAGTGCCCACTGCCCCCTCCTCCCTTTCTTCAAGATTGTTTATTTTCTGTAATAAAGGCTCTGGGAAGGGAATGTAGAAGGAATTTCGCAGTGTTTCTCAGGAGGCACTGCTGTGCAGCAGCGGCCCCAAAGCAACAGATAAAGTGCCTTTTGCAGCTGCTACAGCTCCACACACACATTTTGTGTGCTTGGACTCAAGGGCCGAGATGCTGGAGATTTAAGGCAGCCTGGTGGGAAATCCATCTGGTTTGGTGTAGGCAGATCTCCAATCACGAAGGAGTCTGGACTCACATACAGATGCAAGAGCAGCACAAACAGCCTGGAAATGCTCTGTTCCCTTCCTGCTGCTCATTCTCTACCTGTGTTTGCCCCTGGCTGTTCTGGCTGATGCTGGGGTGCCCACGGGATGTGGCCCCCAGGGACAACAGTGGGACAATTCCAARGAGCTTCCCAGCCCTGTCTCCACAGGCCCTGTGACCCAGGACTGGGCTGCTGCTCCCACACCTCCCATCCTCACTCCTGCACCTGCATTCCTGTGGGATGGCRAGTGGGGATGGCTCGACATCCCCAGGCTGGATCTCCTCACTGTCAGATGGAAAAGGGGAAAAAAGAAAGGGGCAGGGGCGGAGAGGGGACAGGAGGACAGGAATGGGAGGGGAGGGCAGGAGCTGCAGCCCAAGCACAAACCACTTGCCGACTTTCTTGCGAGCTCCGAGATGCCGTGGGAGGGAACTGGCACAGGCGCATTCCGTTTATTTATAGGCATTTCTGTGGCACTCGATTAAATGCTGTGGTGGAGATATTGCAGTGTGAAGAGTATTTAGAGCCGTTTAACACCTCTTAGTCGGCAAAAGCCCATCTTAATTCCTGCAGCAAATTGGGAAAGTGCACACAGCAAGGGCAAGAGCAAGGATGCCCTCTCAGCCCTCGTTCCACCTGGGAAAGAGACCTTGTGATCCTTGATGCACTTGTGGCAGTGCATCCATGAGCCCCATGTGATGCTCCACTGCCTCCAGGTCAGCAGCCCAGTGTTCCGCAGCAGGACACACATCCACACCCTGCCTGGCTCACACAGAGCTGCCTCTCCCCGGCTGCTGCAGGGTGCTCATGGCACAATTGCACAGGGTGCTGGCCAGCCCTGGCACCCACAGGCCCTGCCTGTGCCAGCCTCAGCCTCCCCAAGTCCTGCTGAAGGATGGGCCCTGCCCAAGGGAGGGCACAGGAATTCCTGGTGCTCAGGAGAAGCTCTCTGCCAGCCTTCCCMGGGTATCTCTAACTGCTCTGCAGAACCTCCCTGTGCCTTATCGATGGCGAAGGGCTGAGCTGGTAAATCTCCAGATCTCAGGGAAGCCGTCAGGGGAGAGAGTTCAAAGGAAAGGCTGCCAAGTGCACATCAAGGTGAGCTCTAATTGCACCGCTGCAAATCCACTGCTGGCCCTCTCGCCCTTGGATCACTCTGTCCCCTGCTCCCCTCTGCTGCAGAGCTTGGCCAGTCCATCTCCCCGACAGGGGACAAGCCATGGGAGCCTCCAGGGGGCAGGAGCTGTGTGGCCACACTGCTGCTGGCCCATGGCAGATGGACAATGGGCTGAAACACAGGGAGATCACACAGCCCTGGGTGGTGCCACTGAAGCACCCCAGCTCCTGGACCAGCACATTCCCACCAACTCTCCCAATCCCAGCAATGCCCCAGCACCCTAAACCCAGCAGTGAGGGCTTTGGTTCAGCTGAGCGTGTCCCAGTGCCTGGACAGGAGATGATGCCCTGTGCTCTGCCAGGTGACAAACCCTCAGATCCCACCCTGGGGTGCTGGGGGCTGCCCAGGGCCGGTGGCTGTGGGGTGCCAGGGCTCRCCCCACCAGCTGCTCCCCTGCACCCGGGCCCGTGTCGCTTGCAAATGCATGCAATTAAGTTGAGACTGCAGCGGCYCATAATTGCTGTTTCCTCAGCTTGGCAACACGACCCCGGAAGCCCCCATTATACTAATCACTGTCACACGAACACAATCGCAGAACACATAAAAACCTGGTGTGCTTCGTGCTGAAATATAACCCTGCCGAAGGCTGAGCCGTGCCATAAATCTGCTCAGCACTTAACACTGCCGGCTAAATGGCCCCGCTTAATTATAGCTCCATAAACAGGACTTTATAGCAGTATCAATACCGCCGAAAATCAATCCTGCTGATGGACAAAGGGATGGACTCGTTTCCTGCTGCCCCGGGGCTGGGCCACCACTGCTCCCCATGATCCCAGCTCAGGGGAACTCTCTCCTGTGCCCATCTCAGATCCCACCYCAGGGGATCTCCCTTCTGTGTCCATCTCAGATCCCAGCTCAGGGGAACTTCYCTCCTGTGCCCATCTCAGATCCCACCTAAGGGGGATCTCCTGTGCCYATCTCAGGTYCCAGCTCAGGGKAWCTCCCTCCTGTGCCCAYCTCAGRTCCCAGCTCAGGGAATCTCCCTCYTGTGCCCATCTTSGACACRCAGTGCCCGGCCGTGCCCCACTGACCGCGGGTTCCACTTGTCCTTGGTCTGGCACTGCCACAGAGCCACAGCCAGGACATTAGCATGGCAACCCACACTGATCTCTGTCAATTATGCTTCAGTATTTGAGCTCTAACCAGCTTCAAATTGAATCAGGGCAAAATCATCAGTATAAAAAGTGCCCGCACCAGCCCTTCAATTCCAGCACTGGGAAAAAAAAAAGTTCTACATCTCATAATGGCCTTCTACCCCATAATGAACAGGAAAAATAAATTAGATTCCCAGCTAAGGGTATATTTATACAATTTCATTATGTGCCCATGAGCAAATCTGGTTTTCACCAAGATAAAAATGAGCTCTCAGCAATGCTCGTGCTAAATAAATGGAGTGATTTAACAGCTTAACAAGGAGTGCGACAGAGGGGCTGCRGAACTGTGGCAAAAATGGAAAATAYAAATAAAAAATATCAAAATGCTTGTGTTTCCTGCACTGCACTGGCACTGCCGGGTCAGATCCACCCAGGAGGAAGGAGACAGCAGAACTGGGGCTGTGGGAGCATCCCAGGCCGTGAGCACTCGTATCCTGCCCAAATGAAGCAGCTGGGAGCAACTCCTGACTGCTTCAGCTTCTGGTGCTCAATGTCCAAGTGATCCTCGGGAGCCAGAACCAAAATCACAGTCCCTCTCCTCGCTGGCAGCTGGTGGGTCCAGCTCACTCTCACACTGCCACAGCAGCCCAGGGATGCCAGGGCCAGGAGTGCCAGCTGCCTGCAGGAGCAGGAAGGATTCTTGTGGCAGCTTTGGGGCTGGAAAGGGAGATTTGCAGCCTGGAAGTCATCCCCAGACTCTGAAAGCATGGCTCCTCTCCCAGMGCTGCTGGGATATTCCCAATTCCTCCCTCCCTCCCAGTGGAAGGAACCTCCTGTTACCCAATTCCCATCTCCCTTCCCTTGCTCCACTTCCAGCCCTCCTGCTGCTGGGTGCTGCAGCACGTGTTCCCCTACCCATGGATCTCTCTCATGCAGCCAGGAGGGGCCTGGCCAGAGTTTGAAAGAGCTTCTCTCCCTTCCAAGGTTATCTGCTCCCAGGGAAGGCTCCTCCATCCCACCTTCTGCCACTCCTGAAAAGAGCATGTCATCTCCCCCCGGATCCCATCCTGGGCCACACATCCATCTGGGCTCAGCACCGTGTGCCTTCTCCAGCACGGTCAGGCTGATCCCAAACCCATAACCCACACTTGAATAGCTCATCCAGTTAATGGCAGAGCTGCCAGCAGGCAAATCTGTCCTCTCAGCATCAGCAGCAAAGCCAGAGTGAAGCAGTTGCCTTTTTTTTTTTTTTTCCTCCTCTCCTTTTTAAATCAATCGTGAGGCCACATGGTCCATCGGTGGGATCTGGAGACCAGGAGCCATCTCCAGGATGRAGCTGCTGGCTTGGCTGCCTATCACAGCTCTCCTGCCACAAGGTGACATTTCCCCCTCCATCCTCCCTACCCCAGGGAGCCGGGGGGATTAATAGTTCAGCGGGGCTTTGGAAATATGTGTGCCGGGAGTTATGAGCCTGATTCATAACAGGAGATCCCTCCCCTGCTACAGAGATTAATCACCGGTGCAAATGCAAACACGGGTCGGGCTCGCCCGTCCCCAAACCGCGGCACAGCTGGAGCGGAGCTGAGCCGAGCACGCTGCCGGCTCCCCCCGGGGCTCTGCCACGTCTGCACCTCCAGCACTACGGGAAAATAAATGCATCGTGGAAAGGATCGGTTCCGAGTGTCTGCGTGCTCCATCCAAACACGGCACCGGCCCTGGAGCCCGCCTGTGCTGCCTCCTCCTGGGAGGAATTACGGGGCAGCAGCACCAGCTCTGCCCCAGCCCGGARGAGCTCGGCCCCCGTGGGCACAGACTGGTTACAGCCCATTTATCCTTAAACACCTCGTTAAACGCAGCCRGAGCCCAAACCCTGCACCGAGGATYCCTCCCTCTCTCTTGGGGCAGCTCCCGGCCATCCCACCGGAGGTGTTCCTGCCTGCTGGGAAGCTGCAGCTGGAGAACACCCGAGCCCAGCACTGCCCACCCTGCCTGGCCCCACCAGTGACCCTGACACGTTTCCAGAGGCTCTTGCCCTGAACTGAGCCAAACCCWTCCCAGTCAAACCAGCCCTCCCAAAACCATGCCTGCCCGAGGACAAAATGGAAATCTCCATTCCCAAGGGGACAAGGGCCATCCATCCATCCCTGTGATGCTCTGGGTCTGGCTGCTCTGGAATTCCTTCTTTCTGTCCCTCTAACACAGATAACAACCAGATCATTTTTACCACACCATTTTCCCAGCCCCAAGCRGAGCTGTTTCCCAGGCTGCCAGAATCCTTTACAACCCCCAGAGGATCAGCAAATGATTTTTCTCTCTTCTCTTTGGTTTGGAGAGAAAAGGGATCTCTGCTCAATCACAATTAGAGTGAACTGCAGCTCGTCGGCAGAGAAAGCTGCGGCTCCACTGTGCGACAGGAATGATCTAATCAGGCACCGGGTCAGATCACCAAAAAACAAACCCCTGCAGAGATGATAACGGCTCGTACCTGCCCCGAGCTGAGGCTGTGAGCACCGGGCCTGGGGAGGCACCRGGAGGGAGGTGATGGAGACAAAACAGCAGCACAGAGACCACAGCACAGTGGTGCAAAATCAGAGGTGAGCACCTCTGACTGTGCCTGGCCTTCCTCCTGGGAGGAGGAAGAGGAGGACTCCCACATCTCCCTGCTGATGTTGGCAAACACCTCCCCAGCAGGCAGTGTGGGTCTGTGCCCACTCCCTGGGGTGGGGGAGCATGGRCAGCTGCTGGAGGACACCCCATCTCTTCCCAGCTCCCAGCCCCAGAGGCCCCTATGCTCCAGAGCTCCCCAGGCAGCTCCAGGGGCTGCAGTGCCAGTGGAGAGGTCCCACTGCAGCACTGCCACCAGAAGGGAAAAGAAACTTGTCCTTTTCTGGTAACCCTTGTTCTGCCCTTCCCAGCTCCCCCTCTGCTGCCTAATCTGCTCCTCACCCCGAACCAGGCAGACTGGGTTCAGTGGGGCTGGATGCTACAGATTAGATTGCATCTGTCTGGGTATAAATAATTTACTGCTTGATGGTCAGAGTGAATTTAATTAGTTCTTGTTCTCCTGATAGAATCAGCCCACCGCTGCTAAAGCATTTCACTCCGAATTAGCCTGAGAAGCACTAACAAGGCAGCGCTAATTTTACACACACAACATCCCCCACAGTCTCTGAAAATACAGCTCCACAGAGCAGGGAGCAGTGCTGGCCCCACGGGGCTGGGAGAGGGGCAGCGTGAGGGATGAACCTGGGCACAGCCTGGGCAAGGAGGGATGTGGGGAGGTGGCACGGATGGGCACCAGCACACAAACCCCATCCCTTCCCCTTCTGCTCTGCCCTTACTCCCAGCTCCCCAGGGATTTGGAGAGGGGGCAAGGGAGCAGGGAGCTCGTGGCTGGCAGAGCTGATCCTGCTGCCTGTCAGGTCCCTTCCTGCCCGGGGAGGGGCTCCCTGCCAGCTGAGTGCCCACCTCACCCCCCTTCCTCCAGCTCCCGGGGTCATGCCAGGCCGCTGGCTGCTGGAATTGCTGCCACAGCCTTGGAGAAGCACCAGCACACGTCAGCGCTCCAGGGGGACGCTGCCCACTCACCTGGAAGGGAGAGCAGAGGGGGAATGGTGGGGGCAGCTGCAGGAGATGGGMACAGACCACCGGGGCACTGCCAGGTCTGGGCACCCCCCAGAGCCAGCACAGGAGTCTGGCACCCCACGTTCAGCATCCTGTCCATGCCCAGGCTGCACAACGACCTCTCCAAGATGGAACCGGTCTAGGAGAGGCTCAGGCAGGACCCAAGGCATGGGAGGTGGCAGAAAGGCCCCTGCCCCACGGGCTGCATCRCTGCAGACCGAGCACCACAGCCCCTGGGCCCCCAAAACCTGGTCTGCTCCCGCGGGCACCCAGCCCTGCAGCATCACCACCCATTTTCCTGTGCTCAGTCAGGAGCCCCTGGGCTCTCCTCTAAGGACGGAGCCTCTGTGCCCGCAGTGCTTTACTGCTCCTGCCTCCCTGCTCTGACCTCCCCTGTCTCAGCAGGATTTATGCTCCACATTAACATTCTGCCCGAGTCGCCTGTGCCACACCGAGCCCTGCTGATGACCCCAGATCCCTCTGAACAGCGTGGGGTGACACCCCCCAGCCACCAGCACCTCTGCAGACACAAATCCAGAGCATTTCCACCCAAAAGTGAAAATCTGGGGATATGGGACAACTCAGAAAGGCTYCAACAGCAACGATGCTCTGGGTTGTGCCAGAGGAAACCTGCCTGAGAGTGGGAACTGAGTGCTCCTGCTGATTTCTACCTGGAGCAGTGGCCCCCCCACCACGGGATGCCTCCCAACAGCTTGGTGGCCACCATTCCTGCCCACGGAACAAACCAGCTTRTTTCCCCCAGCTGACAGCAATGGCTCTGAGCTGCTAATCCTCACTCACTAAATCACCTGCAAAGGTGAAGTGGCCACAGCCACTGGCAGCTGTCAGGAGCCCCGCGGGCAGAGGCCACCCCTCAGTTCACCCCAGCTCACAGCTGCTGGACTCCTGGTACCACAGACAGGGATCATCCCCAGGGCCCAGCAGCATGGGGGGAGCAGCATCCCTCCTTCCCTTCCTTTTTTTTCCTCCCTCCATGAGCTCATCCTCTGCCCAAGTCACTCTCCCCCACCAGGAACAGCCCGTACCATCTCACCCTCTCTCCTATTTACCGAATAAGCCAGGCTGACAACTCCTCTTCATCACGGTGTCAGAGCCTTCCTCRGCAGCCATGCATCTCAAGCAGGACAGCACCATAAATATTGCATAGGAGGTGTTTCTAATCTAGTTACAGGCTCAGCCTCTCACGCTCTTCCATCAGGAAGCCTTGGATTGAAATTGAAGTGTATTAGTATAATTTTATCAGGTTTTATTAAGCCTGGGGTCTCACGTTTTTGATATATAGTTTTAATTAAATTTTAAGTCAAAGAATGCAGTTGTTCATATTTCATCTCGCCGTGGCACCTCGGGAGGAGGCAGTTAATCAGCACGTACCAAAACATCCCTTCGCCCGTGATGAACGGGCAGAAACTTTGCCAGCAGAGCCCAACTTCCCTCCATCACTCACAGCCCAACTGAGCCCCTACCCAGCTCCAGSCAAACCCCCATTGCTGAGCCCTCCTGCTCTCCCATGCCAGCATCCTGCAGGTGGGAGGAAGGGAAAAGCCTCCGGAGCAAGCAGGGAAGAGGGAAGGTGGCCCGGAGGCAGCTGGCACCGGGGGCTGCTCCCGGCTGGGCTCAGCAGCAGCAGCTGCCACTGGCAGCAGGAGAGTGGCAGGGCCCCAGGAGCAGGTCCTGGCAGGGACAGAGCCAGGGGCCAGCTCCAGAGCCCAGAGGGACCTTCACCTTCCCTCAGGGCAGCCACGGGGCTCTGAGCCATGCACCAGAGCCGGGATAGTTCCTTCCATCCCGGGAAAAGKGAACCCCAGCCCTCGGCTGCGGGAACTGCCCAAGCCTACAGCAGGTCCCCGAGGGTGCAGCAGCCCCTCAGGGATGGTAGAGCCCCCAGCAGCTGCACTTTGGTGCCAGCAGCATCACCAGCATGGTGCCCTTCTTTTTGCTAAGAGCAGTTTGGGGACACAAGCATYGAGGTCTGTGCCTTCTGCCAGCAAGAGCAGCAGATGCCATCGCAGCTGGCACTGCYGCTGCCCTCACCTCGTGGGTCCCTGCCCGGGGAGGGCTGTGGCTCCCCAGAGACCCGAGGCCACAGTGGTGGYACATTGCTCACAGGTCCTTGGGAAAGGCTGATTCATCCTGGCTGGAAGAAGGCTCAGCACAAGGCAGAGCAGACGCAGCTCACCCACCCCCCCAGCGACACATCTGGCTGCAACTGTGCCCTCCCCACACATGGCTGGGCCAGCACAGCTGCAGCACAGCCCCCATGGACCTTCTCCAGCTGGGGCACAGCAAACCCTCTGCTGGCAGCTCCAGCCGGGCTGGGTCTCCAGAGACCTGACCTAGAGCATCACCACAGCCCCAGCAKCAGGGCTGGGGGAACAGGAGCTTTGGGGACACGAACAACACTCCCCCATATATGTGCCACCACTGCCTTAGCTGGGGCCAGAGATCTCAGAGGAGTCCTGAGCATGGAAACAGCTCAGTCCAGAAACATCTCAAGTCCTGGAGCTTCCCCGGTGGGGAAAGCAGAAGAGCAGACCACAGACCAGTCTCTCCCAGTTGAGGTGCTGAAAAAATCATCATCAAACTTGCCAAAATGAACTCAATTAAAAACCATTTAAATAGTATTACATTTTAAAAAAAAAAGTCCCATCTTTCCCACATTGAGGTCCCCATCTGGAGGAGTGGCACAAGAAACCACCAAGCACAGAATTRCAGGTGACAGGTACAGCCCTGTCAGTGACAGCCACATCACCCTGGGCAAGGCCAGGTGCCCATGGACTGTGGTGGCCTCAGGGGGGTWAGGGCCCACAGGAGCTCCCAGTGCTCCTCTGGGACCTGCTGCAGCATTCCAGTGCCCAGATGCTCAGGCCCTGTCCTGGGGACCAGCTGAGGTTCACAGCCATCGTGACAGGACACGGCTCCAGCACCATTGCTGACAACAGCGACGTCCCTGCAACGAGGAGGGAGGGAATGCCAGGACGAGCAGGAATGGTTCTGCTCATCAGCTGCAAGACTGATAGACTTGGGGGGTGRGGAGCATGTTTTGCATTTCCTTCCTTCTCCTTTGCAAAGAAACAGGGATTTGGGGTTGGATTTGAACTTCATCCAGAAGAAAATAATTTCGTTTGAAAAGGAAGCACTTGGATTGCTTAACACACTCTGTCCCTACTCCCATTGAAACAAGATTTGAGGCACAGAGAGAGACTTTCAGGCCAAGCAGCCCCACTCCTGCTGCATCACAGTGTGTGGGTTAACCTGGGTTACTCAGGCCCTCAGCCCGATGGGAAGGAGCATCCTGCCGGCACCTGGACAGCAGGAACCCCACCACGGCCAGCACTCAGCTCTGGGATTGCACCAGCAAAGGCTCCCCACACACAGGGGCTGCAGGAATCACTGCCAGGGGGCTCCTACCCCCCAAACCCACAGCTCAGCACWCGCAACGCCCCAGCCCTGCACCCACCACAGCAGCAGCACAGCCCCTGCATCCTGTCACCCACCCTGGCACSGTGCTGCCAGGGGCTGCGGTGCCACCAGGGGCCTGTGGGTGCCTGTGCCAAGGCTTCAGACAAATCTTAGCTGGGCAGGGAGAGAGCAGGGCAGCACGAGCGGGCGAGCTGCGTGTCATTGCAACGCGTGTATTTATATCCCTCCCCGACGCAGCATCCCTTTGTAAAGGCACGGAGCGTGTACAGGCAGGGCTGTCAGTTCAGCCGCGTGTTACAAGTGTTTGATATGGAGATTTTGGCAGTGGGAATGGATGTACCTCGCTGAGAGGTTTATGTAAAATGACAGCTTCTGGAAAATGAAGCACTCAGATATT
>QVAJ01000370.1:354241-397543 GCA_003546035.1 Mixornis gularis | reverse complement strand
AAAAGGAAGAAGAAGAAGGAAAGAAAAGTACAAACAAAAGGGAGGGAGGGGAAGCCTTCGCTCAGCGAGGCCAAAGCAGATCTCTCCTCCCCGCCGGCCTCGAGCAGCTCCCACCCCAGCTGGCAGCAGAGCACCGACCCCACCAGCTCGGCTTGGCTGGTTCAGCTCCACACACGCGCTCCCCCAGCTCGGCCGCTGCCCCATTTCCATCCCATCCCATCCCTCCTCCTCTCCCCTGTTTACGGGCTGTGCCTTTCATCGCCGCTGCGCGTGGGCGTGCGCGGGCGGCGGGAGGAGGATGCCTGGGAGCGCTGCTGTCAGCGGGCCGGGAACGCGCCGCAACTCCTGCCACGGCAGCCCGGGACTGGGGACACGGCACCGACAGAGCCGGGCACGGGCTGGGCCCCTCCCCGGGGCTGGGACTGCGGGATGCCAACACTCCCCGTGCCACTGCTGGGATGGGGGGAGGCGGTGCCGGTGGAGCCCGGTCCCTCTGTCACCCCAGCCGTGCCGGGGGACAATGCTGAGGTCCACACCCATCAAAGAGTCTGCACTGCCAGGCGCTGCTGGGGGAAGCCCAGCTGAGGCCAGAGGCACTGCAAGGGGAGTGGATGCGATCCCACCCCCAGACAGATCCAGAGCCCAGTTTCCTGGGGGGTGGGGGGTGTTTGATCCCTCACTGACTCCCACCACTCACCTCGCCTCAGCTGACTCCAGCTGCGGCAGCGAGGGTGGGGGGCAGGCAGAGATAAGCCCCCCCAGCAGGGCCATCTCATCCAGGGAGGAACGTGGCAGCAGCACCCAGCGAGGCTGGAGTCTGCCTCGTCCTTCCAAAGGCACAGCCAGATCCCTCCTTTGGCTTTACACCCTCCTCCACCCCCTGTGCCCGGTGGGATCCGTGCCATGGCCAAGGTGGAAGCAATTCCTGCTGCAGCTATAATGATCCATAAAGAAGCTGACTTGTTTCTTACCTCTCTGAAATGAAGGATGGTGATTACCTTCCATCCCAGTCCACAAAGCCTAATCCAAATTGATGGCCTCCCAGAGATTGCTTCTCTTGCCTCTCACCAATCCAACACCCAGCTCCCCTACACACATCTACTCAGGAGAAAAACGTCAGCGTAATTCACGCAGGCTCTGGATGGAAAGGCCATTTATCCTGCAGGAAAGGCTCCTGGACAAGACATTACATTAATGACACGTTAGGGAGAGGTGGCAGTGCCAGCCTTGCTCCTCCAGGCCACAGGCAGCAGGGCAGGGATCTGCTCCAACCCCCTCAGGAAGGAACCCAGGTAAGAGACCCCTCTGCAAGGTGAGGAGGTGCCGAGGAGCAGAGCTGGGCACAGCTCTAAAAATATCCTGGAGCAGGACTGACAACAAAGGTGACAGCTGAGCTACCACCACCCACAGCACAGCCACCCAGGGAGCTGCTCTGTCTGTGCCCCACACCCGAGTGGCACCGGGRGGAAAACACCCTTGGGTGTCCCATGGCAGGATCCTGGCACATGGGCGTTTATCCCTCTGGCACAGCCGGTTCTGCAGGTGCCCCCACGGCAGGACAGGCACTGAGGGAGCCTCAGCCACGGTCCCAGACACAAACCCCTGGAGATGGCAGCTCTGTCCCTGCAGCCCCAGGCTCAGGCAGCACCTCACCRAGAGCCTGCACTGGCCTTGGGCATCACTGAACAGAGCCCTGAGCCCCCCAGCTGGGCAGTGAGGGCTTCCAGAGCCCAGCCTCGGGCCGTGAGCCGCCGGACACACATGTCAGCCCTCCCTCGGCTGCTCCCATCTCCTCGTTCTGCACMGCAGGTGTGCGCGGCACTGGGAGCCAGCGCGGCCGCCGAGCCCCGCCGGGAGAGCCGGCTCTCTAATTACACCGATAACAGCAAATCATGACAACAGACCACCGTGGGGACCCAGCGGGGACCGCTGCCGCTCCCGCTGCGGGGGCTCCGGGCCTTCCCACAGCTCCACACTCGCTCTCTGCAGCCATGGGGATGCAGCCGCGGAGAAAAAGAACTGAGAAGGAGGGAGGGAGGGGAGTGGGGTCTCTTCACCTGCTGCCCACCACAGCCCTTCCCCCGGCACCGCAGCACACTCAGCTGCTCCCGGACACCGACGGGAGGTCCCGGCCAACGAGATGGGCAGGAGGGAAAGTGCCCTGGGCAGGGTGAGACTAAAGCCAGGGCACCCTCTGCCCTGGGGGGCACCGGGAGCCCCTGCGAGCCCTCACCTGCATCTGCAGGGGCACCCTCGGCACACGGCACCCACAGCCAGCAACAGGGCAGGGGGCCCACGAAGGCGGCACAGCTCGCCCCGGGGAGGGACACCCYATCCCGGCCCTCCCCACCGGCTCCRGCACCCACCCAGCACCCATCTCACCCCCAGGGAAATTTGTGTGGTGAGCAGCTGGAAGAGGGCTGCGCCGAGCTGGGGGGAGCCCGGGCAGCCTGACTCACCGGCTGCCATCGCTCCCACCCCGCGGCAGGTGGGCGGCCGCRCCAGGAGGGGCTGAGCGGGGATGCAGCAGAGGGGGAGCTGCCGGCAGGGTATCCCCGGAGAACAAGGAAAACAAACCCAAACTCAAGCGGTATTCACGGCGCCAGCACAGCTACCAACGTGCCCAACCAGCAGGAGGATCCCGAGCAAAGCCAGGAGGACCCAAGGGCTGGYCCAATCCCTCATCCTCCCCAAAATTCTACTTGAACCAGATGTGCCCTCTCAGTGCCAGGCCTCGGTGCATGCATGCGCATGTGTTTTCATCCTAGTCTTTAAATGAGGTCTTCGCTGAGAATTTACAATTCCCTCATGGCCTCAATCTTGCAAAGATTGCTTTTTTAACACTGTTGGGCTTTAATTCTAATAAGCCTCCTCTTTATTACGGAACCAGGTCACATTGCCTTGACACTGCGAGAAAATCTTTCATCGGGAAGGAAAATGGAGAAGGGAAAAGAGAAATAAAGGAAGGGGGGGAAGAGAAAGAAGATGGGGAGACAAACAAATAAAAGCTGCTCCCCTCAGGCCGGGGACTTTGTGACCGCGGTGAGGAGCCGGCGGGCAGGGGGAGCGGAGCCTCCCCGCGGCGCCGCTCGCACCCTGGACGCGCAGGATTATTTCTGGTGCGGCTTCACTTCCCACGCACCCTCCCACCCTGCACTGCTGAAAACGCCAAGAGGAGCAGGGGGGAAGCTTGACAAAACTTTGACAGAATGAGGACAGAGTCCAGCCCTGCCCGGACAGATGGCCACCACCGCCAGCCCAGCACAAGGTCCCGTTACCTGGCCGGCGCCACGGGGACAGGAGGTGGCAGCAGCACCAGGCACTGCCAGCCCAGTGCCCCTGCCAGCAGAGATCACAGCCCTGCACTGGCAGCACAGCTTCACCTGCCATCCAACCACTGCTCAAGTGTCCACTGTCCCTTCTGGGGGCTCCAGCATCCCCTCAGCACCCAGAGCTGAGCTGGGGGGCAGCTGCCACCTCCCTGGTTCCCCAGCCCCGGGGGTTTGCCTGGCTCAAGGCACATAATCACAAACCACCTCTGTCAGTATCTTACCTCATGCCATCATCACAGAAATGAGCTGATCTCGTACCCCACCTGGGCTCCCCTGTGCCCTCATCTGTGACCTCCCAGCACTGGATCAGGGCAACTCATTTGGGACTCATTAAACCCCCTGCCTTCCTGGACAGCGAGGCCCTGTCAGCCAAACCACAGTGAGAGGGGGCTCAGGGCACTGGCCCCTGCTCCCGGTGCCTCCCAGCAGCCCCAGTGCCTCCCGTGTCCCACGGCAGCTTTGTGTCACACGGTGGGAGACTCCAGGCGTGTGACCGTGGCACATTTTGTGTCACCCATGACACCAAGAGAGTAGCCCCCTTCCCCGCCTGCTCCAGAAAAAAGCTCTTGGGCAATCCAGGCTGAGCTTTACCACATCRAACAGCTCAAACAGGAGCCTTTTCCAGGGTGGGCAAAGGGACAGGGCTCCCCAACCCCAGGATGGTGGTGGGGGGAGGCCAAGGCTGTTCCAAATGTAGATGTTTAATTCTCAACACTGGCAGCTGCACTCAAGGCAGGAGAGGCAGGGAAGCCATGCACAGGGGTAACCATGGCAACTTCACGGAAGTTAAATAAAAACTTCTTTAAAAAAAGCTAACGAGGTCCCTGAATCATGCTTTATCAGCTGTGTTGCTATAAAGATCGAGATCCAGCCAGCTCAGGATTCCTAATTACTCCTGCAATATACTGGAGAGAGCTTTATTTAAAAAAAAAAAAAAAAACTGGCAATGCACGGAACAATTTCGGCCTCTCTCCATGCCGGGATTTGCATAGTCCGTGAAGCACCTTCCCAGATGGATCTGCTGGTGAGAGCCTTCCCAGGCAGCCCCCGCCTGCTCACGGCTCGGGGGGCTCTGGTGGCTGCACCCCAAGCCCTGTTCTTGTGGAGGGGACACAGGGAGAACCCCACCAGTGCTGCTGCCACATGATGCCATGCCAGCACGCTGCCTCCCACAGGAGCATCCCATGCCCCCAGCTGGGGCTGGATCCTGGTGGCTGCAGCAGGTGCCCTGGGTTGCCCACAACCCCTTCGGCACTGGGGAATGTTCTCCAGCATCATCCACCACCTCTGCATGCTGAGCACCCGCACGGAGCCCTGCAGTCCTGATCCTGCCAGAGAGGGACTCCGGCACCAGGGCAGTGGCAGCCTGACCTCAGGGATCACCATCCCAGGGCCAGAAAGCAGCCAAAGGAGAGCCCACCCCCAGCAGCTCACATCCCCATGGAGCAGAGCTGCCATCGCTGCCCACAGCCCAAAGCACGGGTTCTGAGAGGGCCCTAAACCCTTTTTTCCTGCAGAACAGGGAAACCTTACTTAGACAACCCCAGTAATGCCTGGAGAGTGAACAGACCCTCCCCTCCCACAAACAGACTGTGCTGGAGTGCACCCACAACCCAACAGCACACACCCATCAGCGGCTGGACCCCAGCAGTGTTTGGGGAAGTTCCATCAGAACCCCCCCTTTCCATCAGTCACGGCAGCAAAGGCTGCTGGAGGACCTGCCAGAGCCAAAGGTTTGYCAGCAGTGAGCGGGGACCTCCCAAACCCACGGACATAGCAATGCCATCAGCCCCAGCTCTCCCCTCCTGCCCCCACAGTCTGAGCCCCAAAGAACCCCAAAGAGAGCTCCCTGAGCCCAGCTGGGCACAATTCCCTAAATGAATGCATTTAGTCAAAGGATGCTGGGTTTTCTGCTAAGGAGAGGGCTGCACCATGAGCAGCTTTAAGGGGTTATTTGAGTCTTGATTTTCACAGCTTATGGTAAGAGTAAGGGAATTGTAAGTATTATTTACTATATTTTTAAACGCATTTAATTTAAGCTGATTCTGAATGGAAATTAGAATCCAATTAAAATGTGGGGGGGAAAGTCAGCGTTTTGAAGCAGATTATTAAGCAAAGCTACACTAAACACATTGGAAGCGTAAATATTGGGGAACAAGTTCTATATTTACAAGAGGATTTATTCAGCCAAGGAAGTATCATCCGTGGCCCAGGAACTGAGGAACCCGTTATCAAGGTCAAGATTTTATCAGCAGGTCTCAGATTCTCACATCTGTGTTTCACCCAGAGCTTGATTAAGAGTTTAGAAGCCTGGAAAACTCTCCCTTTTGCTCCAGCTCCTGCTTTAGAATTAATTGTTTATTGATCCAACAGGAGGAAAATATTCTCTCTTGCTGCAGAGGAGCTGCCGGGAGCTGAGCCTGTTGTCAAAAGTTGTTTTATCACTTCCATAAATTCCATAAATTCCAGCTGTGGTGACTTCCTTGGCTTCAATTGCCCTGTTTCTCTGGACACACTCACAGGTCCCTCCAATAACTTTGGCAGATTACAGCTCCCAGGCCACTGCCCAGATCCCCACTTTCAGGARCCCCCAAAGCCATCAGACTGTCCAGAGGGAGCAGCAGTGGTTCCATTCAAAATCCACCAGTCCAGGTCCTGTTATATGTAAATCCCATTTTACCCCCACCTCCAGCTGAGCACTAGAGGGGCACAGCAGCACAGGCAGGAGAGGAGGGAACCTGCTGGGGCTTGGAAATCCCCACCCTCATCCCCATCCCAGCATCTCACACCTCCCACAGCAGCACCAGCCCAGATTCCAAAAGAGCCTTTATTTAATTCCCCCCCCCCCCGCCCAGGGTAGAAAAGCATCCTAGAGAGGAAATGCAGGCAATCTGGCAGGGCCCATGGGAGCGTGCATTTCCTTCCACCTTTGGGAAAACCCAACTGCAAAACACTGGGAGAAACCAGCTTTTCCCATCAAGGAAACCCTCTGGATCCCCCTCCTCCCACTCAGGATCCATCCTCTCAGCCCCTGAACCTCCCAGGTGACAAGGGTGGCAGGAGGAGGGGACACATCCACAGTGAATAATGGAGCAGGAGAAGGGATCCTGCTGTCCTGTGCGTGTTTCTACCCGTTAGAAATTCAATCTTGTCTAGTCGGGAAGAGACAGGCATGCCTGGAGCATCTGCGTGCGAGCAGAGCAAAGGGGAGAACTGCCTTCAGCCTGCTGTATTAGAGGGTCAGAACAACTGTAATCTCAGTAACTAACAAAACGACAGAGAAGACGATTTTGCTTCCTCATCTGGTATCCCAGCCTGGCAATTAATTGGCAGGAACATACATCCCAAAATACCTCAAACAATTCCAGCAGAAAGCACTGGAACAGCACCAACAGCAGCCGCTGCCTGCACAGCGAGAGGGAGGAAGGAAGGAGAAGCTGCTGTCAGCAGCACCGAGCATCCCAACCCAGCCAGGGATGGAGCATCCCAATGGAAGAGCTCTCGGCAGCTCCGTGGTGATGCCCAAGGAGCTCCAGGCTCCCAGCACTGCACAGTCGCAGCTCCACGACTGCAGCACCTCCAGCACAGCCCCCTCCACCTTCCCCCGACTCAAACCTCCCCCCCAGCTCCCCTTTCTCTGCYACAACCCTTGGAAAGGAGCAGATCTGCCGAAAGGACTCATTATCCACTGAGCTCTCACCCTGTAAGGCTGTAAATTAAAAGAGAACTCAAATAAATTACGGAACTTCCCTCATGCCTTTTATTATCTCAATAACCTTCAGAGGGATTTATCCACCGTCAGCTGAGCAGCTGAGAGCTGTGCCRACAAACTAATTCAAGAAATGCACAGCTGAAAACCTTTGCACACCAAAGGAGCAATTTGGCCCGAGCTCCTGGAGGAGACCCTCACCTCCCCCAGTGCCTGAAGCCAGCTGGCTCAAGCCCCACTAACACAATCCCCTCCAGCTGGGGAGATTCCCCTCAGCCACGGTGGCAAAAGAACTCAGCTGTCCCATCGTGGGTGGCAAGGAGGAATCCTGCTGTGCAGGGCAGAGTGGCAAAGCGGCAGCAGCTGCGTGGAGGGACAGGCTCCGCCACCAGCACAGGCTGCCCAGCCATCCCAGTGCTGGGAATGTCATCCTGGTAATGCAGGACGACATGTTCTAGTGACGGGAGATGGAGAAACTGAAACTGGGAAAGAGAAAAATCGCAGCCCTTGGAGGGAGCACAGAGGGGCTGCGTGAGCGTGGAGTGTACGGAGCGCGCACCACTGGCCGAGTCTGGGGAGGAGGGCTGGAAGAGGAGGTTTTCCAAAGGGGGCATCACAAAGAGCAAGGGTTGGTATCCTAAAAGCTCCCAGGCTGCCCAGGAGCAGCAGGAAAGGACAGGAGAGGCACTGCCACAGCCCTGTCACCAAGCACGGGGTGCCCAGGAGAGACACCAGCCTGGCACCAAGGGGGCTCCCAGGGAGRGGTCTGTCAACAACGGCTCCTTCAGCACCTCGGTCCTGCAGTGCCTGTCCCCACATGGAGCCCAAACTGCCAGCGAGGAGCAAGAGCTGCCACAGCCAGGCTGGGGCTCCCCAGCCCCTCTGCCCCCAGAAACAACTGGCAGAGGTTCACGTGCTGCTGCGGCCACCCGGCTGTGTGCCCTGTGCCAGGGCTCTCTGCAGTGCCAAACAATCACACAGACCACTCCAAAAGAGGGGGGGGAAATAAAAATTCTTCAGTATTTTCTGTGGAACAACAGAGGCTCGGCACCTCTCCCCGARGCCAGGAATGAGCTACGACCAACAGCCAGGTCCAGGCAGCCCTGCCAGCCCCAGCCACTGCAATCAGCCCTCCCCGAAAATTATCAACTCCAGGCTCTTTCTCCATCTGTTATCCAGAAAAACAGCCTTAATTTCTTGCTTTGTGAGGATTTATCATGCCTCAACCATTTTAGCCTGAAAACAGGAAGCTGTTTGGGAAGCAGCGTGTCTTCATCTCAGCACTGTACCCAGCATGGCCAGGCCTCTGGCTCTGGGTATGACCAGATTGCAAACAGCACCAGGCAGCAGGATGCACCCCCAAAACACTTAGAGCTGAACCACAAGCCCTGGACATCCCAGAGAATGATGGGCACATTAGATGGGAAAAAGAACAAGGCACTCCCCAATGGTGATCTATGCCCATCCTGGGCTGTGCCCCCCAGGACTCAACACAGCAGCCAAAGCTGCCCTGCCCTAGTGCCAGGCATCTCTGGAGGCAGTGAGTAAGTGCCAAACCTTCACCAAAAGCAGCTGAAAATAGCTGGGATTGTTAATGCCATGCTCACTGGAGTGAGAAACCGAGAAATCCCTGCTCCCCCCATCCCTCCGCCTGCACACACGAGCGCTGCCAACGCCTCGCCAGGCTGCTCCCCCCGCATGGAGGGGCCAGTGCCCCCCGCCCCGGGCACACACTGCCCGTGCCTGGCCTGCCCCACACYCCCGCCCCGGCCTCACACCGCGGCTGTTTACTCCAGATCTGCCCTGACGCCTTCGGAGGTGACGCTGCAAGCGATGCTGCGAGCGCCGAGCGCGGTGCAGCTCCTGGCACGCACACCTCTGGGGACCAGGAAAACGGCTGGAGARCGGCACTGGGCATTTCCACACACCGCACACGTAGCCCAGATGACCCCCGAAGGGCCTTCGCCATCCGCCCGCCCCTCCCGGCGCACAAGCCCTGCACGTACCTGCACAGGGAGCCCGTCGTGCAATGAAATTCCTGGAGACAGGCAGGAATTCAGGAGAAGAAAAGCCCAGGGAAAGCTGCCTCGCTTCCCTGACTGCCCCACAGCTCGCCCAGCCCAAGCGAGACCCTCTSTTTCTCCTCCTTTATCCAGACTCCACCTCAACCAACTTTTTCCTACAAATTCCTACAGCCCACCTGGAGGCTGCGATGACAATTAGCGTCAGGTTTCTGTTGGCAGCTACCCCTAATTAAGGGGCATTAAGCATCCTTAACACAAACTTAATGGAATGGGGCCCCTCGCACATCGCCCCTTGACCGGGCCGGTTCAGCCGCGAACCCTCACGGGCTCCGGCACCGCCGCCGCGGAACCCGATCCCGGAGCGCAGCGGTGGACGGGGCGGTCCCCGGTGCCGGGGTGGACGCTGCCAACCCGGCCTCCCCCGCTCCGCCCGGAGCCTCCAGCCTTCTCCCGGGATGCGCTCCGGCAGCGCCGCCCCGGGGCTGCCGCCGTGACTCCCGGTGCGGCTCTCGGTGGACATCCCTCCCCAGGGCCGCCMCGGCGGAACTTCGCCGCCCCCGCCCGCCGCCCCCCCGCTCCCCTCCCCGGTGCCGCCGGGCGGGGGTGCGACGGTGCCGCCGCCCCCGGTAACTCACGCGCTCAGACGTCCCCGCCGCGGCGGCGCAGGGCGGCCGCGGGTCCCCGCCCGCCGAGCGGCATCTCCCGAGCAGCGGCGACCGGGGCAGGCCGGCGGCGGGTCGGGCTCTCCGGGCTGGGTCGGGCTCTCCGGGATGCGCTCACCRGGGCCGCCTCGCACGCGGCTGCGCCCGCGCCACCGGAGCCACCGAGCGCGCGCGCCCGCCCCCGGCCCCGCCCCGCGGCTGCCGCCCCCCGCCCGGGGTCCCCTCCCTTCCTCCCTCTGCGGGGAGACCCCATCGCCATGGGGGATCGGGACCCCCTGCTCCCTCCGCACCACGCCCGGCGGCCGCTCCGTTCACGCTCCGCCAGGAGAAGAGCCTGGTTTTGTCCGTTCCTCCCCCAAAAACGAGCCCCCAGCAGCGGCCCCGGCACGGAGCGGGCTGCCCCGTGGGGTTCTCCCAACCCCTCCCCATCCTCAGCAGCACCAGGCACTGCGGCCCCGCGGGTGGTGAGCAGCAAGGACCCCTGGACAACCCGGATCAGGCACACCGATTCCATCGCTGTGCGTCCACCTGGACACCGGGTGAGATGCCCGGGCTCCGAGTGGGATGCCCAGGCTCACGTCAGCCCCTGGCAGGACGGCAGCGGGAGYGGGGAAGGGGATTTCCAATCCTCACTGCAAATCCTGGGAAACGCAAGGCAGTGCCGGGAGCCCACAGGATATGGGTTTGTAGCGTCCCCCAGACTSACTAAAGCTCCGTGCGTGTCTCAGCCCCTTACCCTTTCTTCCCTTTCAATCACATCTAAGGATCTTTGGGCAGTGATCCGGGCATTCCCACCGCCGCTGGAAGCTTCCTGGGGTGTTATGCAAGAGCAGACCTCTGGCATTCGCGGCTCTCTCGTTCTCCGGCTGCTCATCTCCTCCCCGGGGGAGCCAGCGGAGCGGCGCAGACCTGCGCTATCGGACCSAGCAGACCCCGGCTGTCAGCGCTGCCGCTCTGCCCTTGCCTGGCCTCGCTGCCGGGAGGTTCCATCCCGGAAAGGGCCGCCAGCAGCAGCGGGTCCGCAGCCAAACCCCCCGAATCCCGCCGGCCTAGGGGTTGTCACAGTGCAGGGACAGTGACCTGCTCCTGCTGGCGTTCCTGGATGGGGCTCAGCGCCTTTTCCTACCTCAAACGATTTATTTGTGGTTCCCAATAGTTCACACTGTGGTGAAGCTCCCCAGGTTCTATTTCCTGAGAAGTATCTGGAACATCTACAACCTCCTTGAGCAGGAAGTTATCTCCTATCACTTTASCACAGGGTCATCTCTGAGACTTCCTCGGGCTCCCGCAGAGCCCACCCACAGTCCCCCAAACCGGGCACTGCTGCCCCTCCCCTCACACGGCTCCCCTTCCCTCCCGAGGGCTCTGCAGACCACCCTGGAGAAAACCATCAGGGTTATGAGGAGCCACCACGTGAGTGAGGACCATGAGCACACGGGCTGCGCCTCACCCATCCCCACATCTATTTTGTATGATCCACGAGTGTATTTTTAGCCCTCGGGGCCGCGGCGGCCCCGGAGCCGAGCGCAGCAGCCCTTGTTCTCCCGACAAAGGCAGCCAGGCCCGCTCTCAGCTCTGCCCCGCTGTGCCGCTTCCTCACGCTTCACTGAGGATGAAGATGCTTCAGGCAGCAGATTTGGAGAACGAGGAGCTGGGAATGCGGGAGAGCTCAGCTCTGCAAAATCTCCCCTGCATCCCAAGCCTCCGAGCTGGGTCCCGGCTGACATCCCTTCCTGGAAACGCAAACTGGTTCCCACTGGGGAGGCGCAGCCCGGAGAGCGGGAGGGGCGCGGAGCGGCGGCGGTGCCGGTGCGGGATCGGGATCGGGATGCCGGCATTGCTAAGCAACCCGCCGGAACAGCCCCGGCACCGGCACCAGGACACCCGCGCGGGGAACACACCGGGGAACCTGCCCGGGGATCTCCAGGAGGGCAAGGGTAGGAGTGTCCTCCCCGGCCGTGGGAGAGGAGGAGGAGGAGGAGGAGCAGGCGGGGGATAATGGCTGAGGATGCACGGAGCGGCAGCGGAGGGAAGAGCAGCCGTTGGAAACAGCACAAGGCAACAAACCCCTGCAAGGGGGTTTGTGAACCGCGGGAACAAGTATTACTCTGGGAAAAATACGGTTTTCCTTTTTTCTTAGCCGATTTCACAGCCTATTTGCCATCGGGGCCTTCATTTGGAGGCTGTCAGAGTTGTTTAAATTACTGCTGCTGGGATTTTTTTATCTTTAAGGAAGATGAGGTTTTCCTCAGAACTATGGCTGGAGTACAGAGATGACAAGACCCACTGTGGCTCCATCTGGTTTTTGTCCTGAACACAGCTGCTGGAATGTGGAGCTCTGGGGATCCCCTCGGTCCCCAGGGCTGAGCACCGTGCCCCAGTCAGGGCACTGCCAGGCAGCCAGTCCTGGAATCTCCTCCACGAGGCAACAGAGGCCACTCAGTACCAGGGAGAGATACGAGACCACGAGGTAACAGCCCCCACATCCTCCCCCACGGCTCTCAGGGACCCTCAACTTTGAGATGCCCAAAGGATGTCCAACCCCTCCTCAYGACCCTGCCCAAAGAGGGGAGGTTTGCAGCACGTTCAGCTCCAACACAGCCCCAGCAGCCCAAGCCTGGGGCTGCCAAGAGCTTCACCTGCCAGTGCTGGTCCCACCGGAGGGCCAGGAGCACGGTGCCAGCTGGAGCTCTCCCCAGAGAGCTGCCGAGTACCTGCACCACCCTTGGCCACAGTGGAGAAGGTGGGATGGCRCGGCAAGACCCAGGGCTGTCTTTTTGGCAAGTGTCAGATGCCCTGACCCAAAAAAGACAAAGCGGAAYGTGCAATCCCAGCGAGGCACCGAACAGACACACTCAGACTGCAAAGCACCGTGGGAGGAGTGGGGAGAGCCATGCTGATGGGTCCTGCAATAATGCTTTTTTAAATATAATTTCTGATAGATTTTATAGCTAAGTTATGTAACATAATGACCAAATCTACAATGCAATTGTCACTGCACATTAACAGCGAAATCCTGAGCCTCTATTACACTAACAAACTTATTAAATCAGTGAACATTGCGCTGCATCAGTCAATTATTGAAACAATGCCAAGATTGGGAGAACAATCTGATATCCATTACAGGGAGCAGGAGCAGGGATGTGACCGGGGCTGCCCGCAGCGCCGCGTGCTTTAGAGCATTCCACGTATTTATGGCATCRATGGACGTTTCACCTGCTGGCATTCCACAGCTGCTCCCCTGCTCCAGGGAGGGAAGGAGCTCAAAGCCAGCCCTGTGCTCGGACCCCAGCTCCCTGTTCAGAGCAGGAGTGGGATGGGGGAAGCGCTGCTGCTCCCACTGCTGGGATTGCCCAGATGCCAAGTGATGGGGGCTGCAGCATCACCACACTCGGGGACAGAAATCACCCTGCAAAGAGGCAAAGCCCTCRGAAAAGTGAGGGACAGATGGCAGCGGGTGCTGCCGAGCACTCGGACACTGCTCCCCCTTCCCAGGCACTGCCTCGGGCCCCACGGCTGCACTGATCSCCCAGCCAAAACCTCATCCCTGACTGCCCACACCCCAAAGCAGCCCTGGAGCATCAAGGGAGCAGCAGGTGGGCACGGGATGGCCGGGATTCAGCCTCACCTCGCTGCCCCTCTCCAGGGAGTTGGCACTGGCCAGAGCTGGCAGCTCTGTGCCCACAGCAGAGCTCGGGCTGAGCTCATCCCTGGCTCCAGGACCACGGCCACCCACTGCCACACAGATTTCCATGGCAGGGCACTGCTCCAGCACCAGGATGGGGCATGGCAAGGCTGGCAGGGGTTTGGCCCTGACGACCCCCAGCTCTCACATCCCCTTCGACCCTGTGAAATCCCATCAACACTAATGTGACATCCTCAGGAGATTGTCAAATGTGAAAAAAGGTGAGCCTGGGGARACCTGTGGAGATGTCCACGCAAACACCTCAGCAGAGTGTGCCTTGCACCTCGGTGAAGTGATTTGACACAGCACTAATTATGCAAATTAATCATCAGTAAATTAGATCCTTGGTTATTTATTTATTTTGCATTCTGCGCCGCAGCCCAGCAGGAGCAGCACCCGGAGAGAGGAGCAGCTCCGTTCTGGCTGGGAAGGAATGTTTGGTAACATGTTGCATGATCTGGCCTCCCCACATTCCTTCTCAGATGAAATTTGGAATTGATTTGCTGGTATCACACTGCTCCCAGCCCTCAATATGTCATGGCAGCTAATGAACCGTGCCAGGGACACATTTATAACCCACTATTAGCTGCTTCCTTCGCAAAGAGATTTTTTTCCCCTCTTTGCTCTGATGTTCTAAAACTTGCAAAAACAGACCAAACATCACACGCACAGAAAAAAACCCTAATCACCAGCAAAACCAAAATGACCACAGCAAACATGTCTCCTGAAAGTCAACTACTTGCGTGACTCCCACCTTCCCTCTYGTACCCAGCTCTCTGGCAGCTACAGAAAAGGCCCTGGACAATCACCCAAAATGTCACTTTGATTTTCCCCAGGTTCTTTCCCAGCCCCTGCTCCCTCCAGGCTGAGCAGCTCCGGGCAGACCAGAGAGAAAGGAGCTTCCACACACAGCTCCCTCCTCCCTGCAGCTGGAGCTGGGATCTCGCTCCAAAGGAGGAGCAGGGAGGTGATGTTGGGGACAGAACTGGAAAGGCCCAGGAAGGCAGAGGCATTCCCCTTCACTCCGCCCCTCATCACGATGGCAGCGACAACTCTATCGGGGGAACGAGAGCTAATTAAATTTACTGGGATCATTGAGGAAGAAGTTATTTAATATTCTGCATGGGATTTAATATCTGAAAGCATGAATGGCCCCGTTTCATCAGAGATCTCTTCCTTCCAAACGTTCAACTCAACTTTTCGGAGGCAGCCGGGCCGCCGAGGGACGGGCAGGGACGGGGCAGGACGCTGCCAGCAGGAGCCGCGCTCCCGGAGCCGGGGAGAAACAAACAGCGGGAGCGCGGAGCGGCGCCGGAGCCGCGGCCGCGTCCCCGGGTGCTCCCCACGGAGCAGCAGCTCCGGCATCCAGGGAGAGCAGCCTCCCGAGGGGCTCTGCCGGCTCCTCTGAGGGAGGRTCCTCCCATTTCCATCCACCGCTGCTTCCACACGGAGCTGCTGCTCCTCCGCTGAGCACCCACAGCCCGTGGGGCCCTCGGCCTGTGACTGACAYTGTCACCCAGTCCCTCGGGAACAGCCACGAGGGCGCCACTTCTGACCCCCCGGTTTGCTCCTCCATCCAAAGAGGAGCCTGGATTGGGCACASCAGGAGCCAGGGAGGGAGAATTTTACCACAGGGAACCTTCACCTCGGCTGTGCAGTGCACCATCCCTGTGRTGCTGCTCCCCTGGACCAGCCCTGAGCAATGCAGGAGGATCCCAGTGCTGAGTTTTCCCACTGATTTTTCCCAGGCTGTGCCATTCCCCAGTGCTACTGCTGCAGGTCCACACCCTTGGCATGAAACCAGCACCTCTTTGGTGGAGCTGGAGCCACCAGGGCTGGGCTCCCCCCAGCCTTGTGCTGGAGACCCCCAGCTCCAGCCCCGCTGCTTCACTGCTTCCCTCTCCCTGCCCTGCTGACGTCTCTTTCCCCTCACACACATAGAAGTGATGATAAGCAGCAATAATTTTGCTTCTGTATTTGTGTCACCAAAACTTCCAGCTAATTCCTGTAGCTGCCAGCATGGAGGCACTAATACCTCCGTGAAAGACAAAGCAATTATTTCTAAACATAGCTTGTTCCTTGCATTGTCACCACCYGAACCACCCAACCCCTGGGCCACTGTCAGCATCTTCTTCTAACTAGCAGGGGGCGAAAAAAGAGAATTTTTTTTCCCCAAAAAACATATCCCTGCTCCTCTCCAGGTGACAGACACAGCAGTGACTGACCCAGACAGAGGCACATTGCTGTGCTCCAGTGTCTCCAGCTGGATGGAGACACCGTGTCTGCCGCAGGACCCTCTGCAGCATCAGACTTTGTTATCCTGTGGGTCTGCTCTCAAGACACTAAAACGAGCCATAAAATGACAAGTGAASTGAAATAAGGGATGTAAGCAGCAGGGAGAATGTAAATGTTGGCCCTGGCATAAGCACAGCACCCACAAAATGCCTGTCCCCACCCTCAGCACCGAGGAGAGGACACAGCTCGTGCACGGGCATCCTGGGGGTCTCTGCCCCTCCCTCAGGTGCCACTCTATGGAGCTGTAAGGGGTTCAGAGAGCTTGAACAATTCATGGTACCCCCAGCACCCCCCCCAGCTGCCACAAAGCCCCCAGACCCGTGAGCAGCCCCTGGCACRTCAGCCCCGGCTCAGCAGGTACAGGGAAGAGCTGCAGAGATAATGAGCAGGCTCCCCAGCAAGGGCTGGAATGTGCTGGTACCTGGAGGCAGCACACCTGGGTGACCTACATACCACTGCCGATGGAATATTTGCCAGGGCCTTCCAATGGCTTGGGCATGAGAACCTCCTGCCTCCTGCATGTAATGAAACCTCTGCCTCCCTCCCTCCTGGCCTCAGCTCTCAGAGGGGTTTATGGAACAGGCAGAGGCTGAGCAGGGAGAACAGGAGCAGGAGCTACACCCCTGCGCTGGGATGTTCACCAGCATCCCAAATGCTCACACAGCTCCCAAAGCAAGGGGCTCGCAGCCCTGGGCAGGGCACTGCCATCCTGCTTTGGCTGCTTCCCATCCCGTGCCAGTGACGTCCTGCACATCCCGCCCTGCCCAGAGCTGCCCGGGCTCCTCCATCCCCAGCTGCTACATGGGAAAGTGTCAGGGACGTTCCGGAGTCACTCACAGCATGAGCTGGCCCCAGGCAATGGAACCGGCCCCAGATGTGTCACACCTGCAGCTCCCAGGGGAGGGGACCCTGAACAGCCCCGAGCCGAGGAAGGGGGACCAGCTCCCCGTGAACTGCCCTTAAAAATATTTCCATAACACTTCATAGTCAACCTGCGGTACCACCTCCAGCAATTAACAGCTACATTTTAATTAAACATTGATTAGCAACTAATTAGTCTAATGATTAGTCACCTGAAGGAGACAAAGCAAAATACTGGGGCTGCCAAGATAGGAGCCAGAGAAGGCAAATGATGAAAGATGAGAGGCAGTTGAAATTCCTCCTCTGCTTCCCTCTGGGCCAAACATTTCCTCATGGTTTGGTCCTTTACAGATGAAGCTTGGAGGTGAATTTTCCTAATTGTGGCAATTCTGTCAGAACCTCAAGTGAGTGGTGGGGAGGAGACTGAGTTATTTCATATTTCCCATCAGACCTCAGATTGTTAATGTAGCTAAAGAGCCTCTCCCAGCCCGAGGAGACTCAGCCTGTCACCGTAACGAAGCCAAGGGAGACTTTGGTGCTTTCAGTCCTGCCGAGTCGCGAGGAGATCCCTGTGGAGCACAGCAGTCCCTCAGACCCGGCAGCGCTGCTTCTCCTGGTCACAGCCGGGCTGTTGTCCCCTGCCCGCTCTAGGGACACTCTGCCCCCCCCTCCCGGGCAGGGCTCTGTCACAGCCAGCCGAGTGCGGCCCGGCGCTCCCCGGGTTCTGGGACAGGGGACAGGGCGAGGGCAGAGCCGTCGGAGGCAGCCGGCACAGCCCCCCCCCGGGTCCCTCCCCTCGACGGATCCCGACGGTCACATCCCGGTGCGAGCCCGGGACCTGCTGCTGTGGTCCCTGCAGGCTGCGAGCGCCCATCCCACCGAGCCCTCCGCAGGATGTCAACTCCCGTCACCCCAAAATCCTCCCTGACAGCGCTCAGCCCGGCGCGGATGCGGCTTGGCACTTACAGGAGCCGGAGAGCCGGGCCGGGTCCCGCAAAGCAGCGAACCCACACCGAGGGCTGGTGCTCAGCCCCGGCCCGGCCCCTCCCGGGCTCCCACGCGGCCGCGGCTCCGCTCGGGGCTGTTCCCCCGCACCCCCACTCCTTTAGCGGGGCGGTGCTGCATGAGGATGTTTATTATTTCACTGGTCCCTTCTGTGAGATAATCCTATTTACCTCCATCGCTCATGCCTCGGAAAATCACTCCGGCTGAGGGTTATGAAAGCACTTCCAGCCGAGCTCCCCCGGCGCTCCGCAGCTCCCTCCTCCCCGCCGGCTCCTCTCGCCAGCATCCCCGCCAGCCCTGCAGCCCCTTCCCTGCCTCCCCTTTTCCCGAATGACTTCGCCCTCCTACAAGTCTGAGCCCCATCGGGTCTTTAATTTCATTTCATTTCCATCTCCTCTCCGGAGTTTTACGGGAAGGTGAAGCAATAATGCTGGGTGTGTGGGGAGGCTGAGCCAAGCCCGCGCTGGACTGGACCCATCTGGGAAGGGCTGGGGGGGGCCATGGCACGGAGGTGCAGCCTGAGAAGCCCATCAGCATCTCTCCCACTGCTCAGGCACAGGAAAATCCCCCAGGGAGGTCACCCAAAGGCAGAGGCTTGGCAGGATGGGGTGGGCCAGGCTCAGCAGGGAATAAAGCAATTCAGGAGCCGCATATCTGCAGCCCAGCCTGGCCAGCAGGACCAGGGCAGGAGCCCCGAGCCCCTGGGTCCCCCCAGGGACCCACTGTGGGGTGCAGGAAGGGTTAAACCAAACCCTCAGGCCCTGCCTCACACATCTCCTCACGCTGGGATCGCTACACTCAATGGGGTCAGGTCAGAGGGAGGCAGCTGAGTGGATACTGGTACCTTCCTCCTCCTCCTCCTGGTGCTGGAATGGCACCCGCTGGGAAGCCCCCAGAGCTCCTACAGCGGCTTATCCGGAATTCCCTTGGGTCTCCCTGCAAAGGGACCCCTCAGCCACCCCCTCCTCGGTGGAGAGAGCAGCAGCAGCGGGCAGGGGGGGAAGAGGGGCCCGGGCTGGGCTGGGCTGGGCTCTCCGCAGGCTCTGCTGCTGCTGGGCACAGCCACGCTGCGGGCTGGGACACCTGGGAACAGCTAGGAGATGTCCAGCCGTGCTGGGAAGGGCCTCTGGTGTCCCCGTCCTGCCCACGGGGACCCAGCTACCCCCAGCTCCTCCACCGGAGCCTCATCCAGCTGAAGGCGTTGGGCTCAGGCAGCAGGAGGGGCAGCAGCTCCGGCTGTGCCTGTTTCATGCTTCCACAAAGCAATCTGCTCCTTGGGCTCCTCTGTTCCTCCCTCTTATGCAACCGCACAAAATGTAGAGGAAAACAATCCCCTGGATGCTAATTTATCTGAGGAGCTCGAGCAGCTCTGCACAAGGCAGCAGTTTCGGCAGGAAAAAAACAAAGGAAACAGCCATGTCGGAAAGGCTGCTCCTGGAATCTGCCCTGCCTTCTGGGATCCTGCYCTGCCCACCTCCCCACAGGGGTCCCTGCCCACATTCCTGCTTCCTATATCCATCCCTGTACCCCTGCCTGCATCTCTGCCTCCTGCTGCTTCCTGCATCCATCCCTGCCGCTTGTCCCCATCGCTGCCTCCATCCCACTCTGCCTGCCGGGCAGGGCTCTGGCGCTGCTCACCCACTCAGGGGAGCAAACTAGGGGTGGTGGGATCCAACATCAAACCATTCACCTGCCCTGGGGCTCGGGGGCTCTGAGGTTCCAATCCCCAGGRGTGGGGAGGTCCCAGCAGCCAGCCCAGCCCCTGCACTGCTGTCAGGCTGGCACAGGGCTGGGCACGTGGGCCTGGGCACTCACCTGGGAGGTACCTCAGGCACCTGCACTGCTGTGGGCAGGGCAGTACTGCTGGGGCAGCCCTGTGCCCCCCATACTGCCCCACACACAGCCAGAGCCCACCCAGACCCTCACCCCCAGACACTCCTGGCATGGGGACCTCTGACAGTCACAGGTTTCATGGTGCAGAGCAAAGATTTTAGAGCAGCCGAGGCAGGGGATTGATTTCTTGCTTTGTTTTAARTGCAGCTAATGTAATGAGTAATTTATTTAAATTGATAGGACAGAGAGAAACTACATTTGTCTTTCCTTTGAAAGGATTCTGCCGTGTTGGATGACCCAGGTGAGCTGCAGAGCTGGGCTGAGGGTCCTGGCACATCCCAACAGCTGCCTTGATCAGCTTGTCATATTTTTCAATTCTTTACAGCCATTCTAGCAAACAACCACTATGGATTTTTTTGTTACGACAGCTCTTTCTGTGTTAGTTGTGTGTGAGCTGGTACCTGCCTTAACTACTTACAGTAAAGCTTTCCCCCCAGGATGGGGTCAGGGATCCCCACAACCCCCCAGCTGACCAGGGAGAGGGGTGAGGGGTCCCCCTGTGTGGGCAGCCCAGCCCAGGGACTTGTCCTGCCACCTGAGCCCGTTCCTGGCTGGGGCTGTCACTGAAACCCTTCTGGGATGTGCCGTGGGATGCCCAGAGCCACTGGCCATGGGCACAGCAGGGCACTGAGGGCAGGGAGCACCCCTGGACTGTGAGTGTGGCTCCAACACCTTTGGGAATCACCTTTAGGGCTCTCCACAAGATCCCTGGTTGTGCTGAGCCTCAAGCAGCACATCCCCACAATAACTCCATTAGTGAGGAAATGGCTGTAATTCTGTGCCCAGCTCTTCTCACCTGTCCTGAGGAGGAGGAGGACCTTCCCCTCGCTGCCTCAAAGTCGTGGGGCGTGGGGACACATCCTGCAGGCACAGAGCCCCAGGGAAGTGGACAGGGCTCCGGGAGGGCTGCAGGGGAGTCCTTCCCTCTGGGTGCCCCAGAAACCCCTGCAAGTGTGTCCGAGACCCCAGGAAGAGGCAGTAAACAGGGAAGGAGTGGGGGGCTGAGGGGGGGTTAAGCCCTGGGTGGGGGTTAAGCCCTAGGTGGGGGTTAAGCCCTAGGTGGGGGTTAAGCCCTGGGTGGGGGTCAAGCCCTGGGTGGAGGCTCCTTGGCACCTCCATCACTGCCCAGGCTGTGAATCCCCGGCACTCCCAGAGCCTCCGTAGCCCCCGCAGCTCCCGGCAGGGGCCAGCCCGTGGCTCCCGRGGACAAGTTTCCAGCTGATGCTGCTCGGTGCAGGTGATCCCACCGCTGCCACTGCGGCTGCACCGAGCTCGCCGTAGATCTGATTACAAGATAAGGAACATCAGAAATGCAACTTGTTGCCGATTTCCCAGAGTAATTAATTTCATCTGTATTGAACAAATGACATAATTTGAGGATTTCTGGGTTATGGATTAAGTAAAGACCAGATGAGAGCATCCTCATTGGCTCRGAGATTAATTAACAGTGTGAAGTGAAGCGAGCTCTCTCCTCTCCCTTGGCTGTTGCAGTTTTAATCCACCTGCCCTGCACTGTCCTGCCGTGGGAAGCAGCACTTCCATCCACCGGGGCASGGGAGCTCTGGCCAGCTCCCTCCCACACCAGGACATGGAGGGAATGCCAGGGAATAAAGCCACACTTTATGTTTCCTCCAGGCTTCCTGCTGCCCTGCCTGGGCGAGCACTCCATGATCCATCTCCTCCATGCCCAGATCCATCTTCCCTTTCCTGCCCCGCTCCATCTCCTCCTCCTGGGGCACAGTCTCAGGCCAAAGATCTCCACACACACCCCTTCAGCTTCACTGAARATTTTCTGTGTGGGGCCAGGCAAACGGGGCTTGGTGCAGCTTTTATTCATGAGCCAGGCATTTATTTAATGTGCCTTGCGATGCAGGATCTTTGATCCAGAGCAGCACCTAATTAATTATTTTTCCCTTCTTCTGTACCATCCCCTCAGTGAGCGCTGAGGCCCCGAATGGAAAAGCTCCCTTCCAATGACTCTGCATAATGAGATGGATTTGGACTCCAGCAAATTTGTTCAGTTTTATGGAGTATTATATGAAAATGCTGTGAAATTAAGTTCTGTCTTTGCTATCACGCCATGGCCATCAGAGCGCTTTTATGTGCGGTGCTGAGACTAAAAGATGGGAAAGGGAGTCCTTGCTGGAGTGATGTGGAGACCAGGGAGAGGGAGGAGCTGTGCAATGAGGATGACACGGTGCAGGGTTAGACGGGGAGATAATGAAGCAAACAAGAAAGAGATGCAGATGAAGAGGGCTGCAAGCAAAGAACCTGGAACTGGAGCGGCGGCAGGCAGGAGGCTCCGGCAGTGGGGAGGGTGGGAGGACAGGGAGAGCTTCCCTCTTCCCACTTTCCCTCTCTCAAGTGCTCCAGGAGCCACATTCAGGACACCAGAAGGCAAATGCCACCATCCTGGGGGACACAGAAGACTTYCCAAGGGGAGCTGAGATCCAGCACACCTCTGTCTGGCCTTTCTCCTGCCTCCCCAGCAGCTCCTTTCCTGAGCCAGCTCCTTCACTGCCTGCTGATCCCTTCCTGTTCTTTCTCTCTCCTCATCTCTTCCCACCCCCAGCCTTCCGCCCCCTCCTCTTCTCATCAGCCCTGCTCCCCTGCATCTACCCCAGAGTGAGCTATTTTTTCCCTTGGCAACTTTATAACCCGTCTCCTTGCCTGGCAGCAATTAAGTAGATGCTTCACTTCCAATCCCATGGCCCATAAACATTGGGAAAAGAAAACGTTATGAAGTAGCAAATGATCAGACCTGCACACGGATGTTCACACACACGTACAGACAGACGGGGACAGACGAGGGACACAGGGAGAAGCTGGGGAGGATGGCTGAGCCCCTTCTTTGTGCACAGTCTGGAGACCTCACACAAGCTGCAGCTCTCAAAAGACACAGCAGAGGGGAGAGGTTTCCATAACGCACGGGAAGGAGAGCAGCACCATCCATCCCTAYGGCTCCCCAGTCCCTCTACCCGGGGCTGCCTTTCACACTGTTCCCTCTTCCACCTCCGGCACCCACAGAGAAATAAAATGGCCAAAAAACACACCAAGAAAAAAAAGAAAAAAAAAAAAAAAGGCAGCTCACTCGTCCACCGTGATGGATGGGATTTTTTGGTGCTTGACAGGCCCTGAGCCTCTGGGGACCAGCACTGACAAATCACACGTTTCAGTTGGCCGTGAACATCTTCACTTTCCCGGCCGGGCCGGCTGCTGACACGGCAGAGCACGGCACGGCCCTGGCACAGCGCTGGCGTGGGGACAGCGGGGCCACCCGGAGCCCCGGCCACCCCCCAACTCTCCTGTACAGGCCACTGCGCTTCCTAATTCCCATGACAACGGGTTTGCCGGGCGGGAGTGCCGGGCTGTGCCGGGCTGTGCCGAGTTGTGCCGGGCTGTGCCGAGTTGTGCCGGGCTGTGCCGAGTTGTGCCGAGTTGTGCCAGGCTGTGCCGGGCTGTGCCGCGCTGTGCCGGGCTGTGCCGGGCTGTGCCGAGTTGTGCCGGGCTGTGCCGAGTTGTGCCGAGTTGTGCCAGGCTGTGCCGGGCTGTGCCGCGCTGTGCCGGGCTGTGCCGGGCTGTGCCGGGCTGTGCCGGGCTGTGCCGGGCTGTGCCGGGCTGTGCCGGGCTGTGCCGGGCTGTGCTCCCGGGGCGTTCAGCCGGATCCGCTGGAGCAGATCTCCAACGCCCCGTGTCCTGCAGCCGCCGCCCCACCGCCCCCGGGCTCGGCTGCCCGGCAGGGAATGGGGAATATCGGCACAGAGGCCAACACAGTTTGGCTAAACCCAGCTCCTCCCCGGAGCGGCTGAAGCACAAAGTGAGAAGAAATCGGCAACCAGTTAGCAAGAGAGTATAAAATCCAGAGAGAGTACAAAATCCAGGCGATTACAGAAAAGCTCTGGACATGGCTGTGAATCCAATGGCTGCAACAGCATCCCCAAGCTATTAAGAGAAAAATCAAGATGTGGGCAGAACTAGATTGGCCATAGGTGAAAAATGGCTCAATTAWTTCTAGTGCTAGAACCACAGAAGGACACTTCCCTCTGCTCCTGATCCACAACCTCCCACTAATTAGCAGAGCTCACAGAGAGAAAAACGCTCCGAGCTCCAGAATGAGCCCCGGAGAGAGACACAAGGTGCCACACACATCTGTGTGTGCTGGGAGCTGGGACAGAGCACCAACACCATCTGGCACAGTTCCAGGGGGCTGGGTGGGATCAGGGAGGTGTGAGAGGGGGTTTTGCCCTCTGGCACAGCAGAGCCAGGCTCCGTGGTGATGAGGACTGTCCTGGCTCTGACAGGGATGTCCTGTTCCTGCTGCTGTGCCCACACCAGCCGGCCTGATGTCCCTGCCCATCCGGATGTCATGGCACAGGGTAACAGCCRGCAGCAGCAGAGGACCTGAGGAAGAAACAAGGATCCCTGAGGTTGGAATCAAGAATTCCTGAGCCTGGAGAGGCACTGAGTGGGATGGAGGAACAGGGCTGACCTGTGAGAGCAGAGCCCTGAGCAGAATCCAGCCCAGCACAGCTCTCTGGGGCTGGGTGGAGAACAATCACAGGCATCTGCTCCCCAAGGTCTTCACTTTGCTATTCACAGGGATCTTTTAAAACTACCAATGCATAAAACAAACAAAGAAAAAAGTTACCAGGAAGCCCTGTCCCCTCCCTGCCAAAGTTCGGAACATGCTGTCATCAAGAAAAATGATGCTGGCAAGAGAGAAACCCGCTGGGGTTGCTGGCAATTTCCCAGGCTCCAGCCCCGATGAGTGTTTATCAATAATTTCAGGATCYGGCTGTCGCAGGCGCTGACGGGAGCGCGGGCAGGGAGAGCGCGGGCAGCGAGTGTCAGCACAGCCACGGGCGGGAGMGCCGGGAAGGGAAATCAATTAACAGCTCCGCAGGAGCGGGGATTTGCCGGCATTACAGGGAAAAGGCTGTTGGCTCGGCTGGAACACGGAACGCTTAAACGGCGCTCGCTGACACAGAGGCAGGCCCCGAGCCGGGGTGACCGCGRCCAGCCCAGCCCCGGGCAGAGCCGGGGATGCTCAGAGCCGGGTCCCGGGGGAGAGAGAATGACGGAGCAGCAGCGCCGTGTGTGCTCAGCTGCCTCAGCCCGGCCCCGGCTGCGGGTCAGAGCTCCCAGGCTCCATCCCTGATCCCCAGCTCCTGCCCCCAGGAGCCTCACCACCCTCACAGGGAAGTTTTGTCCAACAGCTGACCCAAACCTGCTCTCTTTCAGCTCAAAACCGCTCCCCCTTGTCAGAAGGAAACAGAAGCAAAAGCCCAAGGGCACCACAAGCCTTTGTCCAGGACAGCAGAGACCCGCTGAGCCTCTCCAGATGGGATGGCTCCAGGGGCTCCTAACAATCCATACCCCCTTCTTTAGGATCTGCCCATCCTGCTGCCCACAAGAGGAYGTGTCTCTTGGCACCCCATGTCCCAGGTTGGCCTCCCCAGAACCAGCCAGTTCCCTGCTGGAGGGAATTCTGTCTGAAGCATTTGTCCCAGCATCCTAGTGGGGACCAGAGTGGGAGTGCTCATTCCTGCACTCTGCCAAGCTTCAGCTGTCCCTTCTGAAAGGAACATTTTAAAATTAATATTAATACTCTGCACCGTGTCAGACCTTCTCCTGTATTGCTGCTCTCTCCCAAAGCACTTTCCCTGCCTGTCCCATGCCCAGCRATGAGGTGATTCCACAGGCAGGGCCTGCACTGCTGGGTGTTCCTGAGCACAGCCCTGGTGTGGCCCTAATGGATTGGTGACACTGTTACATTSATGGGTATTTCAGGAGAAAGAAAAAGGCTACTGGGTGTTCATATGTTCTTGTTGTATTATTTAAGAGAAGCCATTTGAGAGCACAGGAGAAACAGTGTCTGCTCCCAAAAGGAGGGAAAATAATGGAGGGGAATATTTGCAAAAAGCTCAGTTAAGTAAATATTTTATGCCAAATAATGTTATGGCTTTTGAATGATGCATGCAAGAGAGTTGAAAGGAGGTGAGGCACAGAGCAAGAAGCATGTGGTGAACGTGGAGGTGTCGGTGAGGGGAGAACACAGTGCCTTGGGCAGCACCTCTCACCCCGGAAGGCTGTGCCACTTGCGGGAACCACACGGGAGAAAATCAGCCCTGCACAGAGCAGGAAGCAGAGAACGGGCAGAGAGCAGGCAGAGGCACTGCYCTGGCCCAGCAGGAAGAGGCAGGCAGGGACAGCAGGAGAAAGGRCAGCCAGGGTGGTGGCTGAGGGGAGGAGAGCAGGGCCAGCATGGAGAAGGGTTTCTCTGGGCAGAGGAATTCTCCTCCCGGCAGGCGCAGGGCGAGCAGCTGGCACGAGGGAAGCACAGAGAGGAGTAAAACACCATTAAGTGTAATAAGAAATGTACTTAATCAATGAGCTCTGCAGCTGAGGATCAATGGGAGGCAGACACAGGCATTAGCTGAGAAAGCTGAGCAAGAGCCGCAGGCCCAGATGGAGCGGTCGATGCCGGGATTAACCAAGCTGCAGAGGAAGGGGCCCGGGGGCAGAGCAGAGCCAGGCTGCAGCCACAAGGCTGACCCTGCTCTGCTCCACGGGGCTCAGACCCTGCTCTGCTCCACAGGGCTCAGACCCCGCCAAGGAGCAGAGGAGCCCAGGCCATGAGCTGCTGAGCAGCCTCGGGCTGAGCCCTGGGAATCACCACGAGGATTCAGTAGCAGTGACCAGGGAATAGGACTGAACCCCTCATCATCATCATCATCATCATCATCCAGGGACGTCACTTGGCGTGAGAGATGTTCTCCCTGCTCTCATCCTCCTGTCTCTCTCCTCGCCTTGAGTGCCGGCCAGATCATCCCCCCAGGGACCCCCGCAAGGGAGGAGCTCCCTCTCAGTTCACCCTCCAGCAGGGGCTGCAGAGCCCAGGTAAGCAGAGCTGCTGCTGAGTCAGGGCCTGCCCAGGCCCAGCCGGGAGCGGTGCCCCCGTGTCCCCCCGCCTGGAGCCGCCCGGCTGATCGAGCACGGGGCTCCCTCAAGAGACAGTCTTGATTTTCAACTCATGAGCAAATTTAGCGTTGGGGAAGGCAGACAGCAAGCGGGCACATCCTCTGGGGTTCTGACAACGCTGCCGGTGACTCAGCCTCGGAGATGAGACCCTCCCCCGGCTCCAGCAGACCCCCCCGCCCCTCCAGCCAGCCCGACCCCAGCGCTGAACTCCAGCTCCGTGCTCCAAGGTTGTCGCCCTCAGTCCTGACCCCTGCTGCTCCCTTCCCACACTCGCCGAAACCTGATGGCCAGAGGCCGAGCACCCCGAGCCGGCAGCAAGGAGCAGCATGAGCAGGCACGGGGGCAGAGCTGACTCAGAGCGCTCCAGCCCGGAGCGGTGCTCGAGGAGGAGCTTCAGCGCACCCTGGGAGGGGAAGGAGAGTAGCTGTGCCCCGAGAGCCCTGCCGGGGTGTGCTCCCTTCTCCCAGTGGGGTGAAATCCCACCCCTCATCCCGGGAGGTGCTCCCGTCCCTCCTGTTGCTCTGGACACGGGCTCCATCCCCGCTCCATCCCCGCTCCATCCCCGCTCCATTCCCGGCTCCATCCCGGCTCCATTCCGACTCCATCCCCACTCCATCCCCGCTCCATTCCCGGCTCCATTCCCGACTCCATCCCCGCTCTATCCCGCTCCATCCCGGCCCTTCCGTTCCCGGGACCCCCCGGCCTCCCCCGCATCCGCGCGCAGCGCCCCCTGCCGGTCCGGATGCGCTGGGGGGTCGGGGGTCCCTCCCGGGGTCCCTCCCGGGGTCCCTCCGAGCCCCACGGTTCCGGCCCGTAGCTGGTTCCTCGCCGAGTGCCGCGTCCTCGCGGGTGCTGCCCGACCCTTCACTGCTGGGGCTGAGGGAAAGGGGCCATTTCGGGGGTCTCTTCAGTCAACCCCACACTGGAGAGTGAGTCCAGCTCCGGGGACAGACCTGCTGGGACACCCCACAGCTCCCACATCGGCTCCCACCAAGGCAGCAGCTTCTCGAGGGGAAGGGTCACACCCCTGCCTGCTGGTACTGGCAGCCAGCTCCTGCTCGGAGAGCCCCCCACGGCACTCAAAGCTTCTTTTCCCACCTCCTTCCTCTTTCCCAGGCCTTCCAAGCAGCTTGGCCGGAGCACCTTCCTCCCTCCATCTGCTTCAGGGCTCGTGCCAAGTCCAGGGCTGCTCCCGGTTCCCTACAACACCCTGTCAGTGCTGCCCTGCTCCTTAGGGCACACCCATCACATCCCACTCCCAACAGCTCCACACACCTCCCCCAGAGTCACCCAGACCCCACAGCTACAGCATTCCTGGTTCTGCTCGTGGGGCAGCACAAAACTTTAACCACACGGCCCTGGCACAGAGGTTTTGGTAACACTGAGGAGCTTATCCAGCCCTCGGTGCTCAGTGGTCACTTGCCCCAGCCCTGCCCGGGCATCCACACACCACAGGGAGCTGCAGGTTTGCCCACGGGGTGCTCAGCACATCGCTTTTTCCAAAGGCTGGAAACAGGCTGGGACACCAAGCAGGACAGTTCCACTGGCAGGAGATTTCTCTGGGCTCACGTTGTCTATTTTTAGCCCCTTCATCAGTCTTCACAGAGCTAATTGGTGCACGAGTGCAGGATGGGCAGTGTCAGCCCCAGCAGGCCTTTGCAGGGACAGCCCTGACAGCTTGTGGAGCTCCCAGCCTGTTCTCAGGCGTTTCTAAGGCTGCAGGATTGGTGCTCCAGAGGATGTTGAGCAGGGACATGGTGGGCCCAGAGCAGCCACGGCCCTTGGGCACACCTGCACATGGAACTGGTGCCTGGGGCGTTGTTAGTGCAAAATCAGCCCTTTCAGCTGGAGCTCGCAGTGTCCCCAGGCAGCGTGGCCAAAGGTGATGTTCTTTATCTGTGCCTCATGTTCCTCAGATACCGATATCAAAATGTGCCTGGAGACACTCCTGACATCAAACATTCCTCGGAGATCAGTGCAGTGCTTCCTTCTGGCTTGTCTCTTCCCTCCCAGAGGAGCGATGGACACGATACCTTATCAGGCCCTTCCCCACACTGTTAGCAGGGGCTCAGGGACTTGCTGACCCACCTCAGAACACCACGCTGAATATTTAGGACTCTCCCTGAGCTTGGCAAGTGATAACATTTTTATCGTGAGCCCTTTAAACCCTCGGTGCTGCCAGGAGGCTCCGTCCTCACTGAAGGGCTATACCGAACCCAGGGCAGCACATGCAGATAAAAAATWGTTCCTTGAGTAAACATCAGTGCTRGGCTGGGAGAGGGCAGGRCTGGGCTGGCAGAGAGGCACAGACCCGAGGGAGGGGAGCGTTGGGGTGACAGACACAAGTGCTGGGGTGCCTTTAATCCAGCACACACTCCATGCCCTCCGTTAACAGGAGGGTCGCCTCAGGGCTTGGATCGCAGGGCTCGGGGCTTAGGGCAGGATCCACCCCAGTATTTCCACTACCTGCAAATGCCGACGGCTGCACTCCCAGCTGGTGTCAGCCCCGGGGTCCCTGGTGGGATCACTTGGACCTCTCGCAGTGTCCTTGCAAGATTATCCCATGTCACACCAGGGAAAAGCCCACAATGGAAGAGACACCAACGCCCCCTGCCAAACCAGTCCAGATGGGAATGCCTGAGATGCTCAGGATTACGAAGAGGCTGTCATTCCATCCAGCCAGAACAAACCCATGTGCCTAAGACTTGTCTACCCAGCTCAGTCTTGGGGAGAAACATCAAGAAATGACCCCAGAGAGGGCTGGGAAAACCAGGTGGAGACAACTCTGCTTGGTGAGGAGAGGGTGGCAGGCAATTAGGAAGCAAAGCACCAAGGAATAAATCTGCAACCTGAGCAGAGGGAGATCAGCAAAGACATAAAGGTTGCGAGTTCAGAACCCAGGGAACCAAGGCAACCTCTGTTACATAACTCTATAAAAGCCTTAAACTCAGTTTTTCTCAGAAACGAGTTGTCAGCAATGATTAAACCCCAGAGAAGCCATAAACCAGCAGATATTGATACGGTGGGATGCTGATATGGCAAAGGTCAGCAGTACACAAGCAGATGAGGGTCACCTGTGGTGAGCAGCAGAGCACAGTGGGACCTGGGCTGATGTGACATGGGCTTCAGAGCTGGGCTCACCCTCAGGAGCATCTCCAGGGGTTGATGCATGATCAGGACCCAAGGAAGAGCCTCCTTCTCCAGTGGCTCAGCAAAGCCATACTGGAAAACTGTGGGTAAATCCAAGCTCCTCCCTGAGCCTCTGAGCCTCCCTCCCGAGGTGGACAAGCAGTCCTGGGGCGTGAGCTGCCTTCTGAGGCTGAACTGCTGAGCACAGAGCAGGACACCATGAGCCAGGAGTGGGGAAAGGACACCACTGAGGGCTGAGAGGGATGGGGGGCTGTGCAGACAGGTTCCCACCCCACCAGGAACCTCCCTGTTCACACACACCGAAACAGCACCAGCACCACTGAGGGAAGACATCCCTCAGATATTTGACCCAGAAGGAACTTTAAGATAATCTACTGCAGAGAGACAAACAAGGGAGACTTGTTCGGATACCAAATGCTGGCAGAAACCACACACCCAATGAGCAACTGCAAGATTAGATAAGGACCGGACTTAGTCCCATCCTGCAGGTATTAATGAGAGCTCCCATTACACCTGGGCTGGGACACCATTCCAGTTCAAGGGCGTGAAGATGCTCCTGTCACTGGGTGTCCTGTTTGCTGCCCTGTCCTTAGGAAGATGCATCCCCCTGCGGCAGGCGCCCAAGCACAACAAACTCCTCCTGGTGTCCTTTGACGGCTTTCGGTGGAACTACGACCAGGACGTGGACACCCCCAACATGGACACGATGGCCGTGGACGGGGTGAAGGCCAAGTACATGACTCCTCCCTTCGTCACCCTCACCAGCCCGTGCCACTTCACGCTGCTGACTGGTGAGTGCCCCAGCCAGGGGCTGGGGAAAGGCAGAGTCAAGGCTTTGGGTCAGAGAAGGACACGAGGCCAGGAGGCATCCAGACCCAGCAGGACACAGGGCTTTAGAGCAGGCAGGGCAAGAGGTGCAGAAATGGTAGATTTAAACTAGATACAAGGAATTTCTGCCACGTCAGGCTGGTGAGGCACAGGTTTCCCAGATTGCCCCATCCCTGGAAATGTCCAAGACTGGGTTGGATGGGGCTTGGAGTCAACCTGCTCTGGTGGAAGGTGTCCNGCTCCATCCCCACTCCATCCCCGCTTCATTCCCGACTCCATCCCCGCTCCATTCCCGGCTCCATTCCCGGCTCCATTCCCGCTCCATCCCCGCTCTATCCCGCTCCATCCCGGCCCTTCCGTTCCCGGGACCCCCCGGCCTCCCCCGCATCCGCGCGCAGCGCCCCCTGCCGGCCCGGATGCGCTGGGGGGTCGGGGGTCCCTCCCGGGGTTCCTCCGAGCCCCCCCCGCCCCACGGTTCCGCGGTTCTGGCCCGTAGCTGGTTCCTCGCCGAGTGCCGCGTCCTCGCGGGTGCTGCCCGACCCTTCACTGCTGGGGCTGAGGGAAAGGGGCCATTTCGGGGGTCTCTTCAGTCAACCCCACACTGGAGAGTGAGTCCAGCTCCGGGGACAGACCTGCTGGGACACCCCACAGCTCCCACATCGGCTCCCACCAAGGCAGCAGCTTCTCGAGGGGAAGGGTCACACCCCTGCCTGCTGGTACTGGCAGCCAGCTCCTGCTCGGAGAGCCCCCCACGGCACTCAAAGCTTCTTTTCCCACCTCCTTCCTCTTTCCCAGGCCTTCCAAGCAGCTTGGCCGGAGCACCTTCCTCCCTCCATCTGCTTCAGGGCTCGTGCCAAGTCCAGGGCTGCTCCCGGTTCCCTACAACACCCTGTCAGTGCTGCCCTGCTCCTTAGGGCACACCCATCACATCCCACTCCCAACAGCTCCACACACCTCCCCCAGAGTCACCCAGACCCCACAGCTACAGCATTCCTGGTTCTGCTCGTGGGGCAGCACAAAACTTTAACCACACGGCCCTGGCACAGAGGTTTTGGTAACACTGAGGAGCTTATCCAGCCCTCGGTGCTCAGTGGTCACTTGCCCCAGCCCTGCCCGGGCATCCACACACCACAGGGAGCTGCAGGTTTGCCCACGGGGTGCTCAGCACATCGCTTTTTCCAAAGGCTGGAAACAGGCTGGGACACCAAGCAGGACAGTTCCACTGGCAGGAGATTTCTCTGGGCTCACGTTGTCTATTTTTAGCCCCTTCATCAGTCTTCACAGAGCTAATTGGTGCACGAGTGCAGGATGGGCAGTGTCAGCCCCAGCAGGCCTTTGCAGGGACAGCCCTGACAGCTTGTGGAGCTCCCAGCCTGTTCTCAGGCGTTTCTAAGGCTGCAGGATTGGTGCTCCAGAGGATGTTGAGCAGGGACATGGTGGGCCCAGAGCAGCCACGGCCCTTGGGCACACCTGCACATGGAACTGGTGCCTGGGGCGTTGTTAGTGCAAAATCAGCCCTTTCAGCTGGAGCTCGCAGTGTCCCCAGGCAGCGTGGCCAAAGGTGATGTTCTTTATCTGTGCCTCATGTTCCTCAGATACCGATATCAAAATGTGCCTGGAGACACTCCTGACATCAAACATTCCTCGGAGATCAGTGCAGTGCTTCCTTCTGGCTTGTCTCTTCCCTCCCAGAGGAGCGATGGACACGATACCTTATCAGGCCCTTCCCCACACTGTTAGCAGGGGCTCAGGGACTTGCTGACCCACCTCAGAACACCACGCTGAATATTTAGGACTCTCCCTGAGCTTGGCAAGTGATAACATTTTTATCGTGAGCCCTTTAAACCCTCGGTGCTGCCAGGAGGCTCCGTCCTCACTGAAGGGCTATACCGAACCCAGGGCAGCACATGCAGATAAAAAATWGTTCCTTGAGTAAACATCAGTGCTRGGCTGGGAGAGGGCAGGRCTGGGCTGGCAGAGAGGCACAGACCCGAGGGAGGGGAGCGTTGGGGTGACAGACACAAGTGCTGGGGTGCCTTTAATCCAGCACACACTCCATGCCCTCCGTTAACAGGAGGGTCGCCTCAGGGCTTGGATCGCAGGGCTCGGGGCTTAGGGCAGGATCCACCCCAGTATTTCCACTACCTGCAAATGCCGACGGCTGCACTCCCAGCTGGTGTCAGCCCCGGGGTCCCTGGTGGGATCACTTGGACCTCTCGCAGTGTCCTTGCAAGATTATCCCATGTCACACCAGGGAAAAGCCCACAATGGAAGAGACACCAACGCCCCCTGCCAAACCAGTCCAGATGGGAATGCCTGAGATGCTCAGGATTACGAAGAGGCTGTCATTCCATCCAGCCAGAACAAACCCATGTGCCTAAGACTTGTCTACCCAGCTCAGTCTTGGGGAGAAACATCAAGAAATGACCCCAGAGAGGGCTGGGAAAACCAGGTGGAGACAACTCTGCTTGGTGAGGAGAGGGTGGCAGGCAATTAGGAAGCAAAGCACCAAGGAATAAATCTGCAACCTGAGCAGAGGGAGATCAGCAAAGACATAAAGGTTGCGAGTTCAGAACCCAGGGAACCAAGGCAACCTCTGTTACATAACTCTATAAAAGCCTTAAACTCAGTTTTTCTCAGAAACGAGTTGTCAGCAATGATTAAACCCCAGAGAAGCCATAAACCAGCAGATATTGATACGGTGGGATGCTGATATGGCAAAGGTCAGCAGTACACAAGCAGATGAGGGTCACCTGTGGTGAGCAGCAGAGCACAGTGGGACCTGGGCTGATGTGACATGGGCTTCAGAGCTGGGCTCACCCTCAGGAGCATCTCCAGGGGTTGATGCATGATCAGGACCCAAGGAAGAGCCTCCTTCTCCAGTGGCTCAGCAAAGCCATACTGGAAAACTGTGGGTAAATCCAAGCTCCTCCCTGAGCCTCTGAGCCTCCCTCCCGAGGTGGACAAGCAGTCCTGGGGCGTGAGCTGCCTTCTGAGGCTGAACTGCTGAGCACAGAGCAGGACACCATGAGCCAGGAGTGGGGAAAGGACACCACTGAGGGCTGAGAGGGATGGGGGGCTGTGCAGACAGGTTCCCACCCCACCAGGAACCTCCCTGTTCACACACACCGAAACAGCACCAGCACCACTGAGGGAAGACATCCCTCAGATATTTGACCCAGAAGGAACTTTAAGATAATCTACTGCAGAGAGACAAACAAGGGAGACTTGTTCGGATACCAAATGCTGGCAGAAACCACACACCCAATGAGCAACTGCAAGATTAGATAAGGACCGGACTTAGTCCCATCCTGCAGGTATTAATGAGAGCTCCCATTACACCTGGGCTGGGACACCATTCCAGTTCAAGGGCGTGAAGATGCTCCTGTCACTGGGTGTCCTGTTTGCTGCCCTGTCCTTAGGAAGATGCATCCCCCTGCGGCAGGCGCCCAAGCACAACAAACTCCTCCTGGTGTCCTTTGACGGCTTTCGGTGGAACTACGACCAGGACGTGGACACCCCCAACATGGACACGATGGCCGTGGACGGGGTGAAGGCCAAGTACATGACTCCTCCCTTCGTCACCCTCACCAGCCCGTGCCACTTCACGCTGCTGACTGGTGAGTGCCCCAGCCAGGGGCTGGGGAAAGGCAGAGTCAAGGCTTTGGGTCAGAGAAGGACACGAGGCCAGGAGGCATCCAGACCCAGCAGGACACAGGGCTTTAGAGCAGGCAGGGCAAGAGGTGCAGAAATGGTAGATTTAAACTAGATACAAGGAATTTCTGCCACGTCAGGCTGGTGAGGCACAGGTTTCCCAGATTGCCCCATCCCTGGAAATGTCCAAGACTGGGTTGGATGGGGCTTGGAGTCAACCTGCTCTGGTGGAAGGTGTCCYYGCCCATGGTAGAGAGGTGGAATGGGACGGTTTTTAAGGTCCCTCCCAACTCAAAYCATTCTGGGWTTCCATGAACTGAACCTGTATTTATCAAAGGTAAATAGCACCAGACCAACTCAATAGCCTCCTTTGATAAGATAAATTATTTTTTAAACAAGGGAGATGYTCTAAATTTAATCTTTCTGGACTTCAGTAGTGCATTTGATACAGTGCCACGTGGGAAATCATTAGTTAAGATGGAGAAGATGAAGATTAGTTCAAAATCTGTAATGTGGGGAAGTGAGAGGCTACGGGAAGAGGACAGAGTGGATGCTGAGAGGAGATTGTCAAGCTGGAGGGAGGGCACCAGGGGAATTCCTGAAAAATCGATTTTGGAGCCAATCTTATTTAAGATTTTAATTAATAACCTTGGCATAAAAAGAGTGGAGCATGCTAATGAAATCTGCTGATGGGCAGAAGCAGGGAGGCAGCGTCAATACGGGGGAGGATGGGGATATCATGCAGAAGGGACTGCGCAGTCTTCAGGACCAGAATAACAAAAATAGCACAAAATGCAGGAGTCAAAGTGCATYTCTCCCTTCTAACGGAAACTTCTGCTCACCGACCTCGCAGACTGCGAGCAGCAGCAGTGAAACACCACATGATTAGATAAAAACAGGAAAACAGGAACCTGCCTGTGCCCAGAGGGCAGCAACAACTKCAGGTGGTGCCAGTGCCTGGCTGGGTCCAGGTGAGACCCACCAGACATCAGCTAACCCACATGGGAAGCAGCACTCCCTCAAYATCTCCCTCCCTGCCCCAGGACCCCACTGGGTAGAGGGCAAAGGTAGGAAGGGGCAAAAGAGGAAGAGGAGGTCAAAGGTCCCCTCTGCCCAAAGCCAGCCCTTCACCCAGTGTGAGATGAGACYCCCCCCAGCACAGCCTGGCTCACCCCTCCTCTCATCTCTCCCACAGGACGGTACCTGGARAACCACGGGGTGATCCATAACATGTGGTTTGACACCAAAACAGGCGTGAAACTGCCCTACTACACCACACAAGGCATCAGCAGCTGGTGGGACAACGGCAGCCTCCCCATCTGGATCACTGCCCAGAGACAGGCAAGTGTGGCACCTCCTGTCACGCACAGACCYTGCACAGTCCCATCCAACCTGCCATCCTCCAGGAAAAGCTACAGGCAAGCCACAATCCCTAGTGGCCGTGAGTTCCCAGCCTCCCTGTGAACGTCAGGCTAATTAGACCAGCAAAAAACTGAAATCCCCAGACACTGGCAGGAATAATTATGATCGTTCTACTAAAAATAGCAAAAAAAAATAATAGATGCATTTCAGCTTTATTAAGACATTAATAAAGCAGGTTATCCTGCTCCTGTTTAAAGAAGCCTCAGCCAGCTCCTCAGGGAACATCCTGAGCCTGGGAGCTCCACACACCCTGCGGCACATCCAGGGCAGTGGGGTGGCAGCGTTAGGGGCACTCCCCTCTCCCCTGGGAGCTGCAGCAAGCCCAGCAGGCTTTGGATCTGCCTTTGAGGCAGGACATGAAATCCAGCCCAAGATCTTTGCCCACATTCACCTGCCAAACTGGCTCCTCTGATTTCAGTAAAGCACACCTTAATGTCTTGATGGTCAGGAGCCAGAGGGTCCATGCAAGGTGTAAATGGGTCACTGGTTCCAAAGTTTTAACTGGTGCTAAAACACAGTGAAGAAYCAGGTGCAAGGGCACTGCTTTCAATTAATCACTTTTAATTGGCAATGAGCAAGAAAACCTCATTAGAGGCAGAGGTAGACATTGGGGACTGAATGAACTAATCGTGTTAGGAGGTGGCTGCACTGACAGATGGAAGGATGCTGCCGAGAGAGTTCAGGTGAGTTTATGGAATGCCTTCACTCACAGGGTTTGAAGACAGGCTCTATCCACTTCCCTGGAACCAAGGCAAAATACCAAGGGGAAGAAGTGTACAAGAAGTTGGTGGAACCCCCATTGTTCAACTACAGCAGAGAAAACAACTGGAGGCAGAGCATCGACACTGTCATGGAATGGTTCACAGTGGAGAACCTCGACTTCATCACGCTCTACTTCGGGGAGCCGGACTCTGCAGGACACAAGTTTGGCCCCGAATCCACACAGAGGAAAAACATGATCAAGCAGGTGGACAGAACCATCGGTTACTTGAGGCAGCGCATCCGGGAGAGCGGCCTGGAGTCAAACCTCAACCTCATCATCACGTCTGACCACGGCATGGAGACCGTCATAAAAACCGACGAGATCCACATCCGCAAGGTCAGCAACTTCACCTTCAAGGACCTCGACTTTGAACTCTTAGATTATGGACCAAGTGGACTCCTGGTGCCAAAAGAAGGGAAATTAGAGCATGTGTACTCAGTTCTGAAAAATGCCCACCCAAAACTGCACGTYTACAAGAAGGAAGAGTTTCCAAAGAGATTCCACTATGCCAACCATTCCCGGATCACCCCACTTCTGTTATACAGCGATCCAGGCTACGTGATCCATGGGGTAAGTCAGGCTCAGAATATCCTACTGTCCTTTGGGATGTGCCTCTTAGTCCTCTCCCTCTCACAGCCCCRCAGCACCCACCCAGCTTTAGCCCTTCATGCTAATTGCTCTCCATACACACAGATTTAAATTCCAGYTCTTTGTGTAAAGACCTTTTCTGCTGTTGAGAAGAGACAGTATCCAGAAACCTTGGAGTAGGAGTTGCATGAATGTAGAATATCCATTGCAGGATCCTTGCCTAGCCCGACCTAAGGGAAGGCCCAGCATCAAGGACAACAGGCAGCTTCCCACTGGAAGCTCCTCAGTACAAAATTTGGATGTGCTGATGATTAGAGAGGGAACTTGCAGGATGTAATTGCTTGAGAGCAGTGTCTGGAGGCACCTCCAGCTTCTGCAGAGTTTAACACTAACAGATCAACTTCCCAAACTGAAAGGAATCAGCCAGACCATCAGACAACTGCAGCACGAGGTGGGAGAGGTGGGAGCGTGTGGGGGCAGAGGGGTCGGGGTGCTCATGTTCCTGCTCTMCCCTCCAGAGGTACAAGGTCCAGTTCAATAAAGGGGAACACGGTTTCGACAACGAGGCCATGAACATGAAAACCATCTTCCGTGCCGTGGGGCCRGCCTTCAAGAAGGGGCTGGAGGTGGAGCCCTTTGAAAGCGTCAATGTTTATGCCCTGCTCTGCGAGCTGCTGGGCATCACCCCCGAGCCCCACGACGGCTCCCTGGAAGTCACCAAGCCCATGCTGCGTGAACCCGGGGACAACGGCAACGACAACGGCAACGACAACGGCAACGACAACGGCAACGGCAGCAACGGTGAGTAGTGGGAGTCATGGGGGGCAGCGGGAGTGGCACCAGGCACCAGGGGAGTGACACCGGGAGCGGCAATGGACACCGGGAGCGGCAATGGGCACCGGGAGCGCCCCGGGAGCGCTCCGCTCTGCCGGGATTCCCGCGGGAACAGCGACACCTGGCGGCCACCGCCGCTCCCGCGGCCCCGGAGCACCGGGAGCGTTCTGTCCCCGCCGCCCCCTCCGCCGCTCGGCCCCCCGCTCTCGGTAACCGGGCAGAGGTCACCGCATCCCCGGCACCGGGCAGGAGCTGCTCCCGGCCGGGTGGAGGGAGCAGAGTGGGTGGCAGGAGGTGACGGTCACCCGTCCCACGGCACACCGAGGGGTGCCGCCCCCGGGGCAGGGCCGGCACTCACTCGTCTCTCAGCACGGCAGGTTCGGGACCGTCTCTCCATCCTAAGAAGCTGCCGCCGATGCTGGGGCTCGCTGTTGTTCTGGGATGCTGGAGAGGAGTTTTCTAACCCCCACCAGGTAACCGACCCCGGGGACCCCCAGAAGGACTCTCACCCAGGCAAACACGTGCCCCGTTTGGGCCTGGTCCCCCCGGGTTTGGAGCCCCCCAAAACCACTCCGTGTGGGACACAGCAGAGCCTTCACACCTCAGAGAGGACTCTGCCTGCCCCGGGTCAGCACTGACACCACCCAGGGCACGGGCAGGACAGAAGAAAAGGGGTGGGCACCCTCTTGGATCCTGCCCCTGCTCCCTGTGCTGTCCCCTCTGTCCTCTGTGTGCAGCCACATCTGGACCGTGGCAGGAGCAGCCACGAAGGGTGAATCCTTCTCTGTTCGTGGCTCTGCACGAGTGTGTGTGGCTGCAAGACCAGAGTTTATCACTTGCCTTCACAGTGCAAATTTGCCCAGAGAACCACCGGAACAAGTAACTCCTGATCCAATTCCCTGGCACTTCCAGCACGATGCACCTCCAGCCGATACCCACAGGCTGCAGACACCTGAAATGAGCACCAGCAGCACGGTGTTCTCCTGCCCTGGCAGCCCCCAAGCTCCAGGGAACTCTACCAGAACACATGGCAAGATGGGGAAGGACATGGCTCACAAAGACAACCGGTCCCAGGTTCAGAGAATTGGACAGAATTCCCAGATCTCTCTAAATTACTGACCCACRYTCCTCYGGMATGACTGAGSCCCCAGGAGAGGTGTCTCCCCAGGCTTTGGGGTGGCACCAGGAGGCACTGCTGCRGAAGGTGGCACTGATGTCCAGCCTGACATGGTCACCACATGTTTGCATCATCCCAAATGCGGGAGGCTGAACAGCTCCGTGGTGGGTTTGGAGCAGAGACAGCTGATCCATACTGAGTATCTCACCCAACTAAAACTTTGTTCTGAGCGTGCTGGGAGCCTCCTGTGACAGGCACCAGGCCCCACCCGGGGTGGACATGCCCAGCCTGGACCTGCCCAGGARACAGAGAGGCCCCGTCCATCTCTGGGGTCACAGAGCAGGGCTGGCCATGGCACCCCCAGCCTGGAAGCCTCAGGAGCCTCCCAAAGTCAATCAGCACTTYCAGCTCCTGCCCCAAGAGCCCCGGGTGCCCTCAGCACCATCCTGCTTGTCTTCCTGTGCTTTGYGGCTGTGGACAAAACTGGGAAATGCCACCTATGCACCCCTGAGCAGCAAACCTGCAGCCAGGAGGGGCCTGGCCGCACTGCTCCATGGCAGAACTGCTGAGACCTGCCCCAGCTGCAGCCGAGTCAGCTCCCGGGAGCTCTGGGAGGGGCGTTGATGTATTTTGGAGAGACAGGGAATGTGGCAGTGTCAGAGTCAGGACCCCACAGCTCCCAGCAAACAGCCCTGCAATTCCTGAGCCAGGGGCTGGCAGAGCCTGGGCCAGTTGTGCCAGGCTCTGGGACCTCTCCACAGCAGGGCTGAGGCAAAAGCCCCTGTACAAACCCAAACCTCTCTCTGCAGGAAGCAGCCCAGGGTCCTTCAGCCAGGTTGGGGCTGAGGGGACAGGGAGCAAGACACCTCCCGTCCAGCAGCCCCCATCCCAGCCCTTCCAGCGTGGCATTCCCGCACCCCCAGACCCCTCCCAGATGCTGTGGTGCCTTTCCCCAACCCTGTGCCTCATCTCAGGGGCTCGATAAACATCTGTTGCCATAGAGACTCGCTCACTGCATCGGCTTCACCCAACGAGATGAAACAAGAGCCGCACCCTCAGAAAAACAGGAAGAAAATGTTTGGCTCGAAACTGTGCTGGGGTGGGGGTCAGGGCAGCAGCAGCAACAGGAGGCTCTGAAAGGGGAGCCTGGCCAGCGCTGTGTGTGCCATTGAAATTGATATTAATGATAAGAGTGCACAGAAACCTTCCCGGTTCCCCTGCTGCTGACCTTGGGGCTTCCCGTGCAGGTCAGCACAGCCATGTACATTCTACAGCTCTGGAGGGAAGTTGGTGTCCTGGAGATCCTGGCAGAGCCCTCAGAGCTCAGAACCCACTGGGGTACCAGGCTCTGGCTGTCCTCATGCCCAGGGTGCCCACCAGGTACAGAGCAGGGTCACAAACCCATGGAATGGTTTGGGTTGGAAGGGACCCTAAACCCCATCCAGTGCCACCTTCTGCCATGGCAGGGACACATTCCACTGTCCCAGGCTGCTCTCAGCCCCAAAGTCCAACCTGGCCTTGGACATTTCCAGGGATCCAGGGGCAGCCACAGCTGCTCTGGGCACCCTGTGCCAGGGCCTGCCCACCTCACAGGGAAGRATTTCCCCCTAACATTTAACTTAAATATCTCCTCTGAAGATTAAAACCACTTCCCTGTCCTATCACTCTCCGCCCATTTAAAATGTCGTTCTCCCTGTGTTTTATAAGCCTTTAAGTACTGAGGAGCCACAGTGCTCATAGGGCTGGTCCCAGGCTGGTTCCCAGAACCACACAGGGARCATGAACATGAAAACCGTCACATGAGCACTACAAACCATGGAGTTTGTGTGACCAACCTCCTGACACAAATCCTCATCTGAGAGCTGACTTCTCCTCAGCTGGAAGCAGGAATTGAATTCCTGACTCAACCAGCAGCATTTGGGTGAGACAGAGCTCTGCCAGAAAAATCCATGGTGAGGACAGGACCATCCTGGAGAGAGGCTGAACCCTGACATATCCCTGCAGGAAGGTTTCCACCGCCCTTCAGTCACAGGGTTTGCCATGAGACACACCTGGGTGTGGCCATTTCCACTCGGGGTGGCCAAATGCAGAGCACTGGACCCGGTACTTGATGCAGCCACATTTTCCAGCACGGATCATCCTTCCMGCCCTGTGCTCCTGAGCGCAAGGGAGCTGGGGGACCCCCCTTCCCTAGCTCTAAACATGGTCCTGTTCCTCCATCCCCCCGTAACCATCTCCCGTTGCTTCCCGCCCTGCCGTTGTCCCAGTGTCCCGGTGTCCCAATGTCCCAGTGTCCCAATGTCGCGGTGTCCCGGTGTCCCGGTGTCCCGGTGCAGTACCGGCAGCCGGCGGCCGAGGGCTCCCGAGCCGCGCTCAGCGCCCGGCGCCCCCGAGCTCCCGGCACGGGCGGGGGAAGCGGCTCACGGTAAAACCCCGGCCCGGAGCATCGCYCCAAAGCCGCCGCGCCCGCAGCCACCGGCCCCGCTCCCAGCGCCGGCCGCTGCCTCGGGGCCATGCAGCGCCCCGGTGGCTCCGCGGGGAGGGATCTGCTCCTCGGTCCTGAGGGACAAAGMCCGGGAACCACCCGCGGCTGCCGCCGGGCCCGGGGCGCTCCCCAGCACCCACCGCAGCTCTGGCTGCAGCGCAGGGATGCCCCGAGGGATGCCCTGGAGATCCACGTCACACACCGAAACCTCACCATCCCCTCCTGCCACTGACGACGTGCCCYGGCCTGAGGGACACTTCCGATGTCCCAGGCCAGAGAGATGAGGCGGATCCTCCCCGATGTGCGTGCGAGTTTTAACCCCACAGGCACAGAACCTAAACCGGCTCCTGACCCCCCACCCACGAGCCATCTCTAGCCCAGCCTCTTTCAAGCAAACCCAAAACTGTCGAATTTTGCACATCCTTTGAGCCTTTCCCAGCCCTTCCCGTTGCTCCTCACACCTCATGCATTGGCAATGTGGGACATTTTCACCCCACATTTCCCAATGACAGAGGTCAAAGCCCAGCCCGGCCCTGCCCRGACACAGTCCCTGCCTGATCCCCGCGTCTCCTCCTGTCCTCCCACCCCCATGTAATTCATTCCCCACCGCCCCCCTCTCCGGGCTGGGGGTCACGCAGCAGGGAGAGCCCCGCTGTGTATTGCATCCCAATTTGCCATGCATTTCCACACCATTTGCTTCCTTTTCTTTTTCCTGCACTGGGAAGCTGCTCACTGCCCAGGGGTCCCAACCGCTCCAGGATGGGAACATAACAACAAACATACAAGGACACKTATTTATTTATGGCACACGGTGTGTGGGGACACTGCTGCATCCCAAAATGCTCGGTCTGGGGGTGGCATGTGCTCCTCTGACTCCCACACAGGGCCACAGGACCCAGACACGACGTGGCCCGTGGCCACCCTGTCCTGGAAGCTGCTCAGCTCCATTCCCTGCTGCTGTACCCAAATGATATGCAGATCTCTGTGCTTTGATTGGCTGATGCCCTGGGGAAAACAGCCACCATTTGCCCAGAGCAAACATGGCCACCATGKCCCGGCTGTTCCCTGGGCTGGCCCTGGCCTCACCCTCTGCAGTCAGGGACACCCCACACCTCCTCGGGCACCCCCACCACCCCTGCCATGGGGGTCTCGCGGTGCTGGGGCACGCCTGAAATGCTTTGGGGGGCTCCAGCCCCAAAACAGAGCCAAGGGGCCCTGTGGGAGCACCCATGGCCTTGACCCCCACCTTGCACCTCCCAGGCCAGGGCTCCTTGCTCCCCAAGCCCCTGGAAAGCAGCCACGTCCCTCACTCGGCCCGACAGGATGGGCAGAAAGCACAGAGCCCACAGCAGCTCAGGGGTGACCAGAACCAGCTCCCAGTAAACCCCTGGGTATAGAACACAGATTTCCAGTCCAGGGAGCAGCACGGCCCTTTCCCCCTCATCAGGCAAAGGGGACTCGGTTCCCCATCCCTTCCTTCAACACCAAACCCCCACTTCAGCCTGACAGTCCCTGCTGCAAACATAACACAGGATGCACGGCATTCCTGGGATGCCTGGTGTACTTGGGAAAAGCTACGGAAATCATGTTCCATCAGACTGGTTCAGGGGTCTGGCTCTCATTTTTAAGATGACGACGGTTTTCACGGTGATTGGCGAATTTATTGGCCCCACTGTCACTTTGCTGGGTGGGAGCGTGGGGCCAAGTTATTCAGTGCGTGTTCCTGAGTTTCTCCAGAAAGGTGAAGTCCCTGTTGGGGATGGGAAACACTGAATTCCTCAAAAAGGCCCTCACAGGTGGAGCCACAGCTCTGGCAGCAGCAGGGGYATCTTGTCCTACCCCAGTCAGCAGCCCCAGCCAGGACAACCCCTGCAGCAGCCCAGCAATGCCCACGGAAGCTCCAGGGCTGGAATGGTCTCCTCTGGCTGACCAAGCAGAAACAGGACATCCCAGAGACCCTTTACTCTGCCGAGGGTAAGGAGCCCACGGCAGCCCAGGCACTGCCCAGGACCAG
>QVAJ01000370.1:342312-353611 GCA_003546035.1 Mixornis gularis | reverse complement strand
AAAAAAAAAAAAGCAGATTTCCAGCCCAGGGGGCAGCACAGCCCTTTTCACCCTCAGCAGGAACAGGACATGTGGCATGGGGACTGAGCAGCAATGAGGGATCATTCAGAATCCCCACGAGGGACCAGGGACAATTCTGAYGGCACAGCCCCACAAACTGTGGTCCCTAAATGCCAAGGGCTGCTCCCRCTTCTGGCCTCCAGCCCCTCACCCTCAGCAGAGCGGATAGAGCCTCTCCACTCACACGGCCTTCCCTTCTCGGCCCGGCAAGGGAGGGAACAGCGACCCCAGCCCTGCATCCTCATGGGGAACACAGGAACAACAGCACTGAGGGGCGGCTGGGAGAGGAGCTCACSCAGCATCACCCAAATCAGGGCTCATTCCCCACAGGAATCTCTCAGAGCTGAATCCCTGCAGCCAGGAGAGCCCCACCGGCCCCTCACCCCTTGGGCAGCACCCACGCCTCTGTGCACGGCCCAGGGACACAGCCATGGGAGGTCACACGGGGCTTTTTCTAAAATCTAAGAGGTGCCGCACACAAAGAGCCGAGCTGGCAGAAGGTAAATGAACTCAAACAAAAAGTGCGGCGCTGTGTTACGATTCTGTGTCACCTTCGGCTAAAAAAATGCTCCCACAGCTCTTCCYGTCAGCGAACGGCCACGGTAATTGTCAAAGAAAACAATGAAAGGTGACAGCGCCCGACCCAGGACAACCCCCTGGCATCGCCCCAGCAGCACCCCAGGCACGTCCTCACCCCGCAGCGYCCGAGTCAGCCCCGCTCCCTGACAAAGCGTCCGGTCTCACTCCCTCGTACAGAGGGTCCCCGGCGGTGACATTCCCCCCGCAGCGGGGACAGCCCAACGCGCCCGGCTGCAGCTCCAGACGCTTTTCTAAACCCGGCATCGCTGAACCCGGCATCGCTGAACCCGGCATCGCTGAACCCGGCATCGCTTACCGGAGACGGCAGTGCCCGGGGTGCGGGCGAGGCCCCACGCAGGACACCCCATGGCCCGTCCGGCTCCGGCTCAGTCCCTGCACGCCGCGGGCACCCAGGCGCCGGAGCGACGGCAATTCATATCCCTGCGGCTCCCGCACGGTTAACGGCAGGCTCCGGGCCCGCGGAGGAGAACTCCCTGAGGTGCTGACTCATCTTCTTCCATGCCTGTAAAGCACCATATTTCATCCTTCCACGCCCACAGCGCACTACCGCCGTGCAGCAGCAGCTCCTCACGCAGCCCTGCACGCCTCGGTGCGTGCGGTGCCGGCGCGGTTGGTGCCGCCGCACCCCCGGTAGCGCGGCTCGGGAGGGATCGTGGGCCGGGCGGTACCAAGCCGCGAGCCGGCACCGTGAGAGGGTCACAGCCGGWCCACCCCCCCGGGAAATCTTTTATTCTGTTATAATCAACTGTTTTAGAACTAAAACGTGACGGTGCTGCTGCCGCCGCCTGATCCGGCCCGAAGGGGACCGGCGGGGACCGGCGCTGGCTGCCCCAGGGCGCTTTGTCCCCAGGAGGGATCCCGGGCGGGGGACTCGGAGCCCGGGTCCTGGCAGCAGAAACCCCTCGCGGGGTCGGACCGGGGGGGATCCCCCGCGGGGCCGGACGGGGAAGCCCCCTGCGCTGCCCGGGGAAACAAAGCCCCGGGCCGGGCCACCGCATTGTCCCCGCTCCGGCCGGGCAGCGGCCGCCCCCGCGCGGGAGGAAGAGGAGGGGTCGCACACAGACAATGCCTCCCCCCACCCCCCGCGCCGGATCGCCCCGCCCCCTGCTCCCCATTGGCCGGCGGGGAATTTGGGGACCCCCACCCCGCCCCTCCGCCGTATTGTGCCGGGGGGCGCGCGTGGATCTGGGGGGTCGGAGCGCGCGCGGCCGCCGTCGGGGGCGCGCCCGGGGGCTCCCCTTGTGTGTGAGTGCGCGGGGGTGTGCGCGGGGCCGGGGCCATGGAGGAGCTGAGCAGCGTGGGAGAGCAGGTCTTCGCCGCCGAGTGCATCCTCAGCAAGCGGCTCCGCAAGGTGGGACCCGCCGACCCCGCACCCCCCGGCCCCGCACCCCTCCGCACCCCCCGGCACCGCTAACGCGCCTCTCCCCGTCTCTCTCCGCAGGGCAAGCTGGAGTACCTGGTCAAGTGGCGAGGCTGGTCCTCCAAGTGAGCGGGGCGGTGCGGGGCGCGGAGCGGTGCGGGGCGCGGTGCGGGGCTGCGCGGATCGCGGAACCACGCGGAGCGCGGAACCACGCGGAGCGGAGCGCGGTGATGTGCAGGACGCGGGTTCCGCCCGCCCGGCCGCTTTTGTTTGGGTCGTGCCGCTCCTTTTGTTTACAAATAAGCGCGGCCGCGGCCGGGCCCTCCCCGCCACCGCGTGGGGCTCCGTTCTCCCCCCCCCCGGCTCGGTCCAACCCCCCCCGGAGTCGCTGCACCCCCCGGCCGTGCCGGCCCCGCGCCCCTCGCCCGCTCTGCTGAAACCGGAGCTCCCCCGGGATGCGCGGGGCTCGCCTCGCCCCGCGGCGGCGTGGCCGCCCCCTTCCCCATCTCCCTCCCCCGGCCCCTCTCCCCTGCCCGCCCCCCGGCTGTGCCGGCCCCCGGTACGGGCATGCCCCGCTCCGTGCCAGGCCCGGTGCCCTCGGGTGAAGCCCCCGGTGTCGGAGGGGCGGGGGGGGGGATGGCCCCCTGCTCTCACCCTGTCCGTGTCCTGTGTTGCAGGCACAACAGCTGGGAGCCTGAGGAGAACATCCTGGACCCCCGGCTGCTCCTGGCTTTCCAAAAGAAGTGAGCAAACTCTAAATATTTCTAAGCGAACTGTAAAGTCAATTAACTTCTAATTGGCTGCACGCGTGGTGGAAGTTGTTGGAAACGACAGCCTGGAGCTGGCGGGGCCCTTTGTGGCCAGGCCCTTTTGTTTGTTTGTCCCCGGAGTCACCGTCCGGCTCTACCTGAACGGCTGTGCCCTGGCCCGGCAAACTCCGCGGGTTTAGGGCCCAGCAGGGCTCTGGGTGCACCAGGGGAGTGCAGCAGTGCCCAGCACAGACCTGGGCCCCTGATCCTCGTCCAGGCTCAGGGACCTTGGCTCTGTTTGGGGGGCAGCTACAGACCCCTGGGGGGGATGGTGCCTGGGCTTGTGAGACGTTAAAGCAAAGCTGTGGAGGGTGAGGGAAATAATATCTGGGTGAAAATCATAGAGAATGGTTTGGATTAGGAGGGATCTTAGAGCTCTTCCCCACCCACCYCATCATTTCCACTCTCCCAGGTTGCTCCAAGTCTTGTCCAGCCTGGCCTTACACATTACTACGGCTGGGGCAGCCACAGCTTCTTTGGGCAGCCTGTGCCAGGGCCTCACCACCCTCACAAGGAAGAATTTCTTCTTAATACCCCATCTAACCTTGCCCTCAGTCAGCTGGAAGCTGTTCCCTGTGTCCTGTCACTCCAGGCCCTTGTCCAAAGTCCCTCTCCAGCTCTCTTGGAGTCCTGGAAGACGCTCTGAAGTCTCCCTAGAGCTTTCTCCAGGCTGAACAACCTGGATGACAGAACAAAATGGTGTCTGTCCTCTGTCAGGCCCATGGCTCCAGCCCGGAGCTGGGCTGAGAACAGCAATCCTTCCACAGCCCAGGAATCCCTCACGGAGCACAGGGGTAGCCAGCTGGATGTGGCAGACATGGTGCTGCCAAGTATTTTGACTTCGTAATAGTAAAAATCATTAAAGTTTATGATAGGATTCGATTATAATTGGTTTCTGGATCCATTTTTTTTCGAGAATAGGCTCTGGTGTTGAGTGCAGACAGGATGGTGTTTAATCAGCTGGATGTGTTACAACTTCATCCCATTTAAACAGAACTAGGAGTGTAGTGACCTGAAGCCCAGCACTCCAGCCTGGGCCACCATGGGCAGGCCAGGAGATGCAGGAGAGGCGGAAGGAGTCCAGCAAAGGAGGGGACTCACTGAGCTTCCAGGAATGCCTCTGCTTTTCCCACACTCAGCATGGAAGCCCAGCACAGCAGGGGCATAACCAAAGCAAGGCTTAGCAGGGCTGGGGGCAGATTCTTCCATTTGCCTGATCCCCTTGTGCCAGAAAAACAGCAAGTCTCAGCAAGAATTGGAAAAAGCACAGTTTTAGGATGGGTAACACCATGTGGTCCATCACTGACTGCTGGAAGCTGCAGGGATGATGCTGATGCAGACAGGRATGCTCTCTGGTCGCCACCTGCCTGCCTCAGTTCCCCCAGATGTTTTTCTTCTTCCCCCTAAACATTGTCCTTAATATTTGTTTTCTCCAGGGAACACGAAAAGGAAGCGCAGAACCGGAAGAGGGGCAAGCGGCCCCGGGGCAGGCCCAGGAAGAACGTGGTGAGTCCCAGTGGCTGTGACAGCTCCTAAGGGGCTCTGGCCTTGGAGGGCACCAGGGTGGGGGGTGGCCTGGAGCACACAACTCATCCCCTCAGCAGATGGATCCCTGCAGATCAGCTGCACGGAGAGAGAACCTGTGTGTGTGTCTGAGGCTTGGCCACGCCGCCCTGGGGGGTTTGTAGTGACCATAACTGTCACTAGACAGACACGAAAAGAAGGACACACACACAGCCAGTGTCGGGGCAAAAAAAAAAGGACGTTTATTTGGSATTTCGATTTATATAGCTTTTGGAGTTTTGACCAGCAATTGAGCAAAACATTACTTTTGTTGACAAGAAAATCCATGAGAAACTCCAGTACAAAAATGCGAACATCAGAAGGCTGAAAAAGATCAGAGCGACTCGTAACCATTCCTTGGTCATTGCTGTTAACTCTCCCTGTGTCTCCGCTGCTTTGCAGGAACCGGAGATGCCTGCGAAAACTAAGTCAAGTAGCTCCTCTTCCTCCACATCCTCCTCTTCCTCCTCCTCMGAGGAAGAGGATGAAAGTGATCTGGAAGCAAAGAGAGGTCCCCGCAGCAGAGAGACGCACCCGGTGCCGCAGAAGAAGGCTCAGATCCTGGTGGCCAAGCCCGACATGAAGGACACTTCCAGGAAGAAGCGCGGGCGGAAACCTCTTCCCCCGGAGCAGAAGGCAGCTCGAAGGACCGTGAACCTGACAAAGGTGCTGAAGACGTCCCGGAAGGAGGTGGCAGGAGGTGCCAAGCTGGTGGGGAAGCTGCAGCCCCAGCACAGCGCACAGGGCTCGGGCACGGCTATGCTGAAGGATCCACCGGGTGCCTTGGCTGGGCTCAGCTCGGGGGGGTCATCAGTGGAAAACCTGCCCAACATGATGAAGAGCGGCTCGGCCAGCCCCAGCCAGGCCATCAGCTGGCAGAGCTCCATCGTGCACTACATGAGCAGGATGTCCCAAAACCAGACTGCAGCCGAGAGCTCGGCCCTGGGCAGGCTGGCGCTGAAGGCACAGGCAGCCAGTAAGGGCAGCTTAGGGCTGGACTTGAAAATGAGGAGCCAGAAAGGCTCTGGGGAGCTGGGGCTGAACGTGCAGGGACCCAAAACCGCAAAGGCTTCCRGCAGCAGCGCCGGGGGGGACCAGAAATCAGGGTTTGCTGCCGGAGGCCAAATGCTGCCCAATGGCAGCAAGATGCCCTCGAGCTCGTCTGGGGCCAGCACGCAGCCAGCCTCCAGCCAGGAGCTGAACCTGCAGGCACTGAACCTGCAGAGTGTCAAAAACGGGCCCAGCGGGGGCAGCGTGCCCCGGCACCTCTGCAGCTCCCTGGCCAAGGGCTCTGCCGGCAGCACGGCCAGTGCCAAGGGCGGAGGTGCAGGGGCCGGGCTGAGCGCTGCCGGTGCTGGGGCGCTCCCAGGGGCGGACGGTGGCAAGAGCAAGAAGCAGACACACCGGGCAGGTGACAGGGACTCGGCCAAAGGTGGCTCAGCTGGTGCTCAAGAGGGACACGGGGCCGCGGAGAGCCGCAAACCMTCCGCCCTGTCAGAGGTGAGCACGGGCGACGACACCAGCTCRGATTCGGACCGGGATTCAGCTTCCCTCCCGGGTGTGGGTCAGAACATGTCTGTTTCCATCCAGACCAGCCAGGACTGGAAGCCCACCCGCAGCCTGATTGAGCATGTCTTTGTCACCGATGTCACCGCAAACCTGATCACAGTGACGGTCAAGGAGTCCCCCACCAGCGTCGGGTTTTTCAACCTGCGACAATACTGAGCCCAGGAGCGTAAAGGAAGGGAGAGGAGCCTTCAGCCTCACCCTYACCTTTGCCCAGCTCTTCCATCAGGTTTTTTTTTCCTTCAAGTGAACACAGAGCCCTCATGAGACCTGCTGGAATTCGTATCTGGAAAGGCTGGACAAATTACGCAGTGAAACCTGCTCCAAACTGCCAGCGGGTCCTGGATTTCCTCCCTGGCTTGTCTCCATCCTCCTCTGGAGCCGTGCCCCACGTGGGGGTGGTTGATGCCATTCTCTGGCAGCGGGGACACCGGTGCTGCCAGGGGTGTCAGGCTGGCCAGTTTTGAGCCAGGCTTCACTGCACACAGGTCTCCTTGCTTTGAAACAGCAATGCCAAGGTCTGCAGCTCACTGGCCACAGGAGRTGTGGAGCTGCTGTGGGACAGTTTTATACCTGGGAGAGGACTGGGAGATTCTCTTCTGGGCTTCCTGTGGCTCTGTCTATGAGCCACGGGGAACTGCAAGTCAATCCAAATGAGGCAGCTGCTGCTCCCAGCCCTCGAGGCTGTGGGGGGGCAGCTGCATTTGGGGGTTTTTCAGGGTACACTCAGCCCAGCCACCCCCCTGGGCAAGGTCATTTCCAATGATGGGAAACCCACAATGTTTCTGTTGGGGTTTCCAGCTGATAGGGAAATATTGTTTACATTTTTTCTTAAGGATTTTTTTTTTTTTCTTGAAAGAGGGAATTAACCCCAGTCTAAGATAGGCCAAGTCCTGGATGCCACCTGCAGAACAGGTAGCAGAGGTGCTTTTTTTTTTTGGAGGGTGTCTCCTTTCTGCTGGAGCAAAGTCCTGCCTTGAGAGCCAGCAAGACCYACCAGCTTCTCTGCAATGACTTGACTTTCAGAGGAATGTGAATTTCTGGGTGGCCCAGGGAGGCCCCACACCACTCCTCTGCTTCATCCTGGCATTGCCAGCATCTCCACCTCCTGCTCAGCAGGTTCCAGGCACTCTTAGGGAYCGAGCTGGGGAATCTTTTTTAAGCCTTGCAGAACGTGTGAACCCTTCCAGCAGCAGGTAGCTTGGTGCTGGGAGTGCCAGGACACCCAGGACTGCTGCTCCCTGGGTGAGACTCACGCTGATCATCCATGGTTTTCTCCAGAATGCTCAGAAGCTGGTGAAGGCCACCTGCATTGGTGGAGTGGTGGGAAAGGAAAGGACAGGAGAGGGAGAAAGGCTGAGGCCAGTGGGTCCTGGTGTTCCCAAGGAAGCAGAGCACCTGAGCAGCCCTTCACCTTCCCCTGGCCGTCCCGTCAGCTGGGGTGCTCCTTTTGGCTTGTAATTGCACCCAATAATGGCTTTTCCACTGCAGTGTTTTCTCTGCTGCAGATTTCTCCTACAAGCCAAAATTAGCAGCAGTTCAGGCAGAGTTTAGTAGCATTGGAGGTCATTTTAGCTCTGTTGATGCTGAGTCCTTTTCTCAGAGGTGATGAGCAGCTGGTGTCTGCCCCTTCCCTGTTTGGTTCAGATATCACCAGCAAGTCACTGCTTAGGGTCACCACGTGACTGACCTGGCACTAGGGTAGGCGTTTCCCTTTGCCCCAGGCAGGGCCACTCACAGCATCTTCCCACACAGGAGTGTGGATGCAGGGACCAAACTGGGGGTGTTTCTGACCCCTGACACAGCAGCCCCCCATGGCCGTGGCTGCTGCTGCTGGCTGCCAATGGGGTCGTTCTCAGGTGATGCCAAAATGTCACAGTCTGTGCAGTTTACCTTCTACTGTAACTTTGCCAAACGAGCTCCAAGGAAGCATTGGCCAGCGGAAAGTAGTGCCCTGGGTGGGGGCTGGGCTGTGCTCGTGTGCTGGGAGTGCTTTGGGAGAAGAGCCAAGGGGTCTGGGAGCGTGGATCTGGTGACCCTCTCCCCCACACACCAAATGTTTGTTACTTGGCCTTTGCGAATCCAAACTGACCAACAATGTGCCTTTTGGACCGTCCTTATCTCAGCCTTGTCTGTGACTCCGGTCCCACCACAGGTTTGTGCCTATGCAAAGCAGGGTGGTCGCAGGGTCTTGGGGACACGGTGACACTGATGGGGAGGGCTGTCCTGGTCCCCAGGGGGACACACAGCTGTCGTGCAGAGCCCTGCTGAGCAATGCCCCCGTGAGGGGAAGCTGGCCTGGCGGGGATGCTCTTGCCTGCAGCAATAGGATGTGTGGGTTGGTTTCTCCGAGGGAGAGAAAAACATCTGAAGGTGCTCCAAGGAGTGCCAGGGGCAGGAGATGAGCTGTGGCAGCAGGTGAAGTGCTGGCTGCACAGCAGCTCTGAGTTGGCTGCTCCCTCCAGAGCCTCTGTCTCAGCTCCCACGGGTTTCTCCATGTGGGGCCTGGCTCCTGCCTCCTGCTTTGGTAAAGGGACGTGTATCCCAATATCCCAGGGGCCAGGCAGATCCCTCCATCACCCACCCTTCCCAGGCATGTCCCCTCCAGCAGCACAGCACTCTGCTGTCACCACTTGCTATTGTGCCTTTTGCTCACCAGCTGGTTCAATTCCAAAGGTCTAACGATGCTGAAAATGATAGTCCAGGATTTTTTTTTTCTGGCCGTCTCACCCTACATTTCTTCCCCAGCCCCTTTCTCACTTGGTGTTCTGGGGTCTCAGCTCTCCCAGCAGCGCTGGGGGGGTTGAATGCACGGTTCCCACTGGGGTTTGTCTCCCAAGGACATCCTGTGAGTAATTTACTGGAGTCTTTGGTGGACAGGGGTTGGAAGACCCCTGGTTGGTGCAGACCTGGTTGGTTATGTACCGTTAGGATTCAAATCTACCTTTTTTTTAATTCCTTTTTTTTTTTTTTTTTTTTTTTGAGTTTGCTGCTATGGGTTGGCATGTTCAGCCGGGTGTCAGACAGGCAATTAAAGGTTTGTCACTTGTCATTTCCTAAGGGGTTTCCGATGTGGAAAGTCCTGCGGTATTTGTACAGTGAATGGATATTTTCCCCAGGCGTAATCTGGTTAAGCATCCTTGTTGTTTTCCATTGGACTGGAAGAGGTGGCCGATTCAGCCATCATCCCGAGAAACTGAGTCTATTTTTATATATATATTTTGTACCAAAAAAAAATCCCAGGAGTACACGGAGGGATGGAGAGAGTTTAGGGGTTTGGTTTGTGTTGAGTTTCTGAGCTGCGTGTGAAGGGCTCCAGAGCCAGGAGAGAGGTTTTACTGACAGAAATTTGAGATAGGTGGAAACAAACGATTGTTCTTGTAACTTGTGCCAGCCAGCGCTCTGATTTGTACGTTTTAATTAAAGAGAGAGCCAAATCGGTCCTGTATGACACTTACAATTGCTTTAAACTGCAGCTGTTTGTTTGCTTTTATTTTCTGAGAACAAAAGTCGGGGATGTTATTGCCCTGGGAAAGCATGAGTGTTATGGGAGCAGGACGCACACAGCACCCCGGCCCCTCCTGGCCCCTCACTCACGTTCCTTGTGCAGTTTTCCAGTGTTCCTGGACACTAACGCTAGTGTAGCCCCCCAGCTCTAGGCTGCTTTTAATTTATTTGCAGGAAAACACTAGGAAACCGTTACGTCGGGTGGGGGGGTTTGTATGACTTTTCCAACACTTCTTTTTTAGCRTATCAATAAATATTTTTTTAAACTTTTCAGCCTCGTGTGGTCACTGCTCCGGGAGAGTTCCCGTCCCCCTCCCTCCCCCCGGCACCGCCTGGGGCCGCCCCGCTCTCCGCGGCACCGTGTTCCCGCTCCGGGATGCGGCGGGGCCCGGGGCTGGGGATGTGCGAGGCTGGAACCGGAGCCGGGGAAGCGCAGCGGGGAAACCCCACCGCCTTCCCCCCGGGGGTCGGTGCCGCCGCAGCCCCTCCCGGCTCCGCTGTGGCTGGAGCTGCCCCCGCACCGCGGCCGGAGCTCAGGTACCTCCTCTCGCACCTGCGGGACCGGGACAGGGACAGGCACCGGGACAGGTACCGASACGGGCCCGGGGCCGCGGCGGGCCGGGCCGGCCTGCGGAGGGCGCTGCGCTGCCGCGGAAGGGCGCGGGCGGCCCCCGGGCGCCGCCGTCGGTGCCGCCGTCGGGCGGGAGCGGACCCCCGCCAGCCGAACGCCCCCGGCCCGGCCCCACCCCCGGCCGCCCGCGGGGCCCCGCGGCCCGTGTGAACGGGCCCCCCCGCCGGGCCGGCGGAGAAAGGCGCCATTGTGCGGCCCTTCCTCCCGCTCCTCCCGGCGCTGGCAGCTCCCGCGGCGCGGGGTCCGCGCCCCACCCGCCCGAGCAGAAAAAGGAGGTTAATGAGGACACGGTTTAAAAAAACCCATGGAGCCCCCCAGCCCCGCTTTGTGCCGCCTTCGCACACAAAGACCGAGCTCCGCGGGCAGGGGCCGCCGCGCCCCGACCCGCGCCCCGTCGGAAGGGCGGAGCGCCGCGGGCCGGGACAGCGCCGGGCCCGGCCCGGTACCGGGGCGGCGTCGTAGCGGCGGCCCCGGCGCCGTTCCTCGGACCGAAGCCGCTCACAGTGGCCGTCACCGCCCCCTGAGGGCACCCGGGGGGGCGCCCGGACCGGCAGCATCTGCGCCCGGGGAGCCTCCGCCTCCCTCCCGGCCCCGTCGGGTCCCGGCCCCGGCCCCGCACAGCCGCGGCCGGCGGGAGGGAAGGGGCTGCAGGGCCGCCCACCCCGTCGGGGCCCCAGCGCACACCCCGCGATGGTCCCAGGGCCACAAAGGGAAGCCAGACACGTTTCTATTTACAAAGTATATATTTAAACCGACATAAAAAGCAGGTCTCATATGGACATTCACGGCTGGCAGAAGACACGTAGTTAAGCTTCACTTCTGAGACTGAGATTTAGCCAAATCGCTTCTGTACAAGTCTTAGATTTAAATAATTCACACGCACACGCCCGCACACACACACACGCAGGGTACACGTCGCTATGTACAGACACACAGATACACCCACAGGTACGGTTTGCTCCAGGTGTGTGTCGGACACACGGACACGGGGCTGGGGCCGAGCCCCAGCGGGGCGGGAGCGGCTCCGGGCTCTTTGCAAAGGGAAGAATGCTCCGGCCTCGGCGGCAGCAGGAGCACGAACAGCTTAACCCCCTCCTCATCCTCCAACAACACCCGCGTCCGGTGTCAGCACCAGAACCAACACATCGGCTCTTCGTACAAACTAAGTTAAAAATCTCGATTTTACAAAATATGTCCTAAAAA
>QVAJ01000370.1:329414-342002 GCA_003546035.1 Mixornis gularis | reverse complement strand
AAAAGAGGAAAGGAAAAACAAACTGGGAACTGTCAGACACGATGGCCCCCTTTGCACAGCCAATCCAGCATCCTGCCAGGCACCTCATGGGTCCCAAAAGAAGGACGGGGAAGGGAACTGGGCAAGGCAAAGCTGCCAAAGGGCCCTGCAGCAGAGATGCCCCTTGCCCAGCCCCTTCCCTCAGCCCTTGTCAGCTCCCTGGGCCAGGGGCCTTCAGGAGCTCAGGGACAAGGGGCCCTGGCCAAGTCTCAGCCCTCAGACACTGCCGAGCTTGTGCTTCCCATCCGACTGATGCCCCGAGCAAGGCGTGAGGACCGGGCCACCCGCCCCAGCTCTGCCGAGCCACAGCCCAGGGCCCCTCCCCGGGCAGGCGCTRGCCGAGCTGGGGAGGACAGCAGGGTGGGGGCATCCCCAGCCCCCCAACCAGAGGGGAAACTGCTGCACCTGGTCCAGAGCCCCCAGCCCCTCCCTACCCCAGACAGGGAGGAATCTCAGCTCGGCATCCCAGCCCTGGGAGGAATCCCACAGGCAAATCCAGCACAAAATCCAGCACAAAATCCACCCGAGGTGGTGGGGCTGCTCCGCTCGGGAATATTTCGCCTCTTGGCTATTGTTTAACCAGCGTAAGGAAAGGGAAATATTTATTATCTCTGAGTGCATAAAGGTGACCCTGGGATTTGTCAGGGATGTGGATATTACAAAACACTTTATCAGGAGTCTTCCAACAGTCTGAAGTAAACTGTGATTGGGAATAAAAGTAATATTAATCCACTTTCTGTAGCAGAATAAAGTAACTAAATATGGGCAGTGAGATGCTCCCTCCCCAACCTCTCTGGCATTTCAGGAATGTAAACAGAGGGGGGTTTTGTTGGGGTTTTTTGTTTTTAGTGGGTGGGGGAACAGAATCAAGCGACCAGACAAAATGAAAACAGATATACTCAGCTCAGTCCCATCTCCCACAACTGCTACGACAACTCTATTATAAAGTGCATTTCAGTATCACCCCTCAGGAACCTTACACACACAAACTCCTCTCCTCCACAAGAAAAGGGAATTCAAGTTAATACTCCAACACTTTTAGCTTTTTTATGGATTTCTGCTTTTCCCCGCCCCGACTTTGTAGCAACATGACTTTTTTTGTTAGACTGGAAACACCCCATCCCCAACAACACTGTGAATTCAAGTGCTCACGTCAACTGTCAAGGGCAACAGTTCTGGACACAGCACACTTGATTGTACAAGCAACACCTTAAATCACAATCAAGAAATCCGGGCACTTCGCCCTCCGAGGGAGCAGCACGTCCCCCTCCACCATCCATAGCATCATATGAAAAATAATAGTTAAAAAAACCCAGCACATACTTAGCTATGAACACCGTTATGTACACTGGCTCCTGTGGCAGATGTGTGAACTCGTTGGTTCTCAGTTTTATTGTCCTTTCTAGGAGCAACTGAGCAGTCACTGTTGTCTCCATTTAAATAAAACAACTCAGAGTTGAAATATATATATATAGATATATATATAAGCATTTTTTCTTAAATAACATATTTACATCTAATAGAAAATATAACTCTAGAGATAATCTTTCCAACGAAATGTAAGACGTGGAAAAAAAAAAAACAAAACAAAAGAACGAGTTAATGAATTTAGGACAGTTTCTAAATTCTCTCCAGGACCAAAAACAAAAGAAAAAAAATTTAAAAAAAATAAAAAGGAGCATAAAAAAAAAAAAGGAAAAAAAGAGAGGCCCACCAAGCTCTACCAAGCTTTTGTCTGGATCTGACTGAAGAAAACCCCAGCACCACCTCCACCAAACTCATCGCTTCTCCTTAAAGAATCCTTGGTCCGTGCTGCTCTCCTTGATGGTGACRGTCAAAAAGTTAGAGGTCACATCAGTTACCACCACCTTCTCCAGGTTGTTGAGAGAGGGGCTCCAGGACTCCTCCTCGGGGTCCCCCAGGATCCTGGAGACGGGGATCCTGGCGATGAGCGAGGGCCGCCCCGCCGGGCCCCCCACGCCGTCGCGGTACAGGCCGCCCACGGCCCCGGGGCTCACGGCGCCGTGCAGGAGCTTGGGCCCGCCGGGGTCCAGCCCCCCCTGCCCCTTGGGGTCCAGAAAGTCCGCACGGTGCTTGGCCAGGCGCGGGGGGAAGGCCTCGGCCCCCGCATCGGCGCGGTTGGGGCCGGGCAGGGCGCCGGGCAGGTCGGGCTCCTGCCGCCGGGCCAGCTGGATCACGCTGTGTCCCGAGCCAAACTTGGCCGCCCCCGCCGCCGCCTCCTCCATCTTCCTGGCCTTCAGGTAGTCCCCCACCTTGTCCCCAGGGTCCCCCAGTTTCCTCTTGGAGGCGTCCAGAGTCTCCGCAAGGTCCTTGTAAAGCTCCTTCCTGGGCTTCGGGCCTCTCTTTTTGGGGGTCTCTCCGGGTTTCTCTTCCACGCGGATCACCCGGTCCCGGATGCCGTCAGCCTTGGGGGTGCTGCTGCTGGAGCTGCCCTGGGGGGCCAGGGCTATGTTTCTCAGTCCTTCCCTAGCCCGGGACGTGGAGCCCAGCTCCTGGGGGGACCTGCCAGGATACGGCACCCGGATCCCCCTGGAAGAGTCACTGCGGAATTCATAGGTTTTGGCTTTGGCTTTTGCCTGGGCCTGCAAAGAAGATAAATCACCCGGTGACTTTATTATCCTGCCATCCGGCTGTGTAATTGCAACTTACAAGAGGCCACCTTTGAGGGGAGCATCCTCCGAGGGGGCCGGAGAGGGACCCCTGCTCTGGCACGCAGCCCTCGAGCCCGCGCTCTGGCCTCCTTACCTTTAGCAGGAAGGTTTTGGGCTTGGGGCCTCGCTTTTTGGGCCCGTAAAGCTCCATTTCTCGYTCCCTAGAGGTGTTAAAAGAACCAAAGCTTCAATTCAGCATAGCTACAAGACAGCAACATATTTACAAGCGCAACTGCTACAGCTAGTAAAGGCCTTGTACCTCTCCTCGAAGGCTGCGAGCAGCCGGGCATCCAGGATGTTCTCCTCAGGTTCCCAAGTGCTGTACCTGGGGGGAAGGCGGAACAGAGAGAGGGAACAGAATAAGGAGCCAGAAGGCAACAAGACAAATAAAATCAAAAATAGGGGCATAAAGGTTCCCGTTCTGGCACAAAGGGGGGAGCAGGGGGTGCAGCCAGCATCCCCCCGGCCCCTGCTGCAGCCCCCCCCGCGTGACTTACTTCTGCGACCAGCCCTTCCATTTAACCAGATATTCCATGCGGCCCTGCGGATGGGAAGCAAGGAAAATAAATACGCGTGGAGCGAAAACCGCGACAAACCGCCCCGCAACAAAGGTCCCCCCGCAACGCCCCGAGCAGGGAGCGGAACACGGGGCGGGGGAGCAGCGGGGGGGATGCAACAATGAAAAATAACGCGGATTTAACACGCACACCCCCCCCACACACCCCAGGCGCGGATCTAACACCGCCCCCCCCCAGGCGCGGGGCGCGGAGGGCGGGAGCGGCGGAGCGGAGCCCGCCCCACGGCGGGGGGAGGCAGAGCCGCCCTCAGCGGGCCGGGGCCGGGGTGCGGGGGGCCGGGGGGGCCGCGGGGGGGCACCTACTTTGCGGATGCGGCGCTTGAGCAGGGCCTCGGCCGCGAAGACGCGCTCCCCGACGGCCGAGAGCTCCATGTTTACGCGGCCGCTCGCAGCGCAGCGCGCGCCGCGCCGGAGCCGGGTGGAATATTCCGCCCGCGCCGCATTGGCCGCGCCGCGCCCCGCCCACCGACGTGCCCCGCGTCCCGATGGGCAGGGGCGGGGCATCGCGGCGCGCCCACCGACACGCCCACCGGGACACGCCCCCCTCCGGCCACGCCCCGCTCGGGGGGACGGCCCCGGGAGGGCGGGAGGGGGCGCGGAGCACAAAGGGGGCCCGCGGAACGGGAGAGGGGCGGGATGGGGTTCGGCAGCCCCGGGGACGGGCCGGGGGGTTCCGCGGCACCCGGACGGGGCGGAATGGGGGGGTTCCGCGGCCTGGCCCGCCTACCGGTGGTCGGACAAAGAGAGCGGTGTCAGGGGTGGGAGCGCTCCYTCACGAACCACCCGTCCCGGTACCGGCGGTGCCGCGGAGCTGTCCGCGGACAGATGCGGTCGCGCGTGCCGCTGGGCGCTGCCGCCGTTGCGGGAACGCGAATCCTTCCCGGCGACGGGGACACCACCGGCAAAACCGGGCACCGCGGTCGCCGGTTTCGCTGTGCCGGCAGCCCCTGCCTGCRGTCCCGGGGGAAGAAAGGGTGACCCGGGGCCAGGGGGGCGGCCCCACGCAGGATTTGATCCATCTCCCACATTATCTGTCAGCAAACTGGCATAGGACCGTGGTTGCACWGCCAGCCTGGCAGCCGGTACCGGGKAGGCTGCCGGCCGGTACCCCCACCGGCTCCTCACTCCGGCTCTGCCTCTCCCCCCGCGGCACCGCCTCGGGGAGACATCACCTTCTTCCCGAGGCGGCCACGGAAGAACGAGACACGCGCGAGTCACGGGAAATCAGTGCAGCCTCTGGGAGACAGGAGGTCCCACGCGACCGGTTCTCGCAAGTGGGCAGGGACCTAATCCGCCCCCCGCGCCGCCGGTGGGAGGCTCCGGGAGGACCGGGCAGCCCCTCAGCCCGGTCCCGCGGAGTGAAGAGGTTTCCGTGTCCGTGGGCAACGCCGCCGGCCCGGGCTGCCCCGGGAGTGGGACGAGCAGCACCGCGGTGCTGAGTGGGCTCCTGTGGCCCCCCCGTTCACGAACGGACGAGACCATAGGAAGTCTCTCATGCATCTTTCCCTCCTGTCCTCGCCTCCGCCTCCCCYCCGCTAAGGAGCTCGAAGCCGATGAGCAGCGAGCCTCGGCGGCCGCCACGTCCACGCGTGGGAAACCCACAGCGGGAGTGGCCCCGGGGATCCGATCCGGCTGCGCTTGCCCTGCCGTGAATGAGACGGCAGCCGGGTCGCCCTGGGGCTGGGGCTGTGAGACCCTYTCCTTTCCCCGGCTGGGGAAGCCGCCCGGGGGGCACCGGGACCGGAGGGCACCAGCGTTGTTCCYACCCCGAGTGTTGTTCCCGGAGATCCCGCCTGCATCACCCGGGCGGGCACGGACCTCCAACGGCGGACACGAGTGGGGCTTCGGGACCCCGCGGGTAGCGCCGAAAACTGGACCCCCATGGCTCCACGCGGTCGTGTGTCGGGTCTCCGTGGGCAGATCCCTCCTCCCACTGCCCCCGGCCGAAGTGAAACCGCGCTCCCGGGAGGAGGTGGAAGATTCCCTCTCCGCGGCTCCCGTGTGCTCCACACCACGCTTGAAGCCCCGCGGCCACGGGAGCCGTCGCGACACGCGAGTTCTGCCTGGCGTGGCCGGGCCGGGGGGAATCTCAACCTCCGCGGTCTCCCGGCCCCCGGCGAGCTGCGTCCCGGGAAGTTTTTCGTTAATGTTGAATTAATCGTTGTTAATTAAGGCTGGTCGCGGGGCGAYTCGTGAATTGGCGTGGCCGCGGCTCACTGGACCCCGTTCGTGGGAAAATGCCTCGTGGAGGACAGACCCGGCGGCACCGGGCGCACGGCCCGGCGGGGGCTGCGATGCCGTGGGTGGGAAGGTGATCGTGTCCCCTCGGCACGACGGGTGCCGGCGCGGTGGTGCCCATTCCCGTGACCGTGGGGCTGCCGCACCCCGAGCAAGTTGGCGTCAGCCCGGTGCGTCGGCTGTCGGTGTCCTCGGTGCACGTTGGAACCGCGGATCCGAGGCCGTGCCGCCCGGTACCGGCACCACACGGGACCCCCGTGGGGCCGGCTAGCTCCGGACTGAGCAGCTGCCTTTGCCCCGCCGCCTGCGCGGAGCCCCGCGGCCACGCGTAGGGGTGCAGAGTGGAGAAGCTGAGGTTCCGCTGCCTCCCACTAGGGCATCAGTGGAAAAACAGCTTCACCCTCCCGCCGGAACCCACGCGGAACCCGCGCGGGGCCGGAGCTGCGCCCCGGTTGAGGTGCAGGGGGGGCAGGGAGAAGGCGAGATGCAAACGAGAACGGAGCGGGGAAAGCAGCGCGGAGCGATCGCCGCCGTGGGGGAACCGCCCGAAGCCCCCGCGCGTGGGTGAGCCGGGGCCGGGGCTGCGGCCGCTCGTGGGAGTCTTGGCCCGGAAGGAGAAGTGGGACAGAGCTGCTCCCGCCGTGCGGGACGAGGCAGCGGCGGGTGGGACCGTACCCGGGCAGTTCCCACCGCTACCGAAGGGTGTCCGGAGACCTCCGCGCCCGGAGCCGGCGGCACTGCGRGGGTTTTTCCCGCACAATCAAGCCACCGGGAGCCGGAGCTGAGCGGGGGGTACGGGCAGCCTTCCACGATCCCGGGGTCAACGGTGGGAGCTGCCTGGGCGCCCCACGGCTCTCGGCCAGGTGGGGCCGCTCATCCCTGCGGTTCCCGTCACCCACACCGGCCCGGGACCCGGTTCTGGGATCCCAGGACTCGGAGCTGGCAAGGGAACAGCTCTGAGCCGGCGGGAGAGCCTGCTGCCGCGGCAAACCCCGTTTTCCGCCCATTTGACCCCAAAACACCCTCTCGTCTGCGGGGTCTACGCTCCTCCGCCCGCTCGTGCGATGAACTCCTCGGGGCTCAGGGGGCTGCTGGGGAGCAGAGTGCCCGGCTCCCCCGCCGGTCCTCGCTGTGCAGGGCTACCACGGCAGCGAGTTTTTGCAACGAAACCGCGGGGCTGGAGCCCCTCTCGCGGTCGCGCGTGGCGGTGGCGGGGCGAGCACGCGTGTTCGAGTGCGGCTGAGCCGGGAGAACGGGGCGGCGGGGCGGACCTGGCTCCCACCCAAACCCCGGCACCGTCCATCCCCGCGTCTCAGCGGGGCAGTTCCCGCGACTCCCGTGTGCTCTGGTGGCCGTGCTCAGAAGCTGTTCCGTCCCACGGCCACCCGCCTCGAGGACGACAGGATCCATCACAGTTCCCAGCCYGACCCGGCCCGGTTCCCCGGGTGGCCCAGGTTGCCGGTACCCCTCAGAGACCCCTTTATGCCACGGTCGCGCCCTAGCGTGTCCCCATCTCCTGGTCCCACTCTGGGACCATGGAGGGCCGCAGGGGCAGAGCAAGAAGTCCCYGGAAGAACCCCAAAGCTTGCCCGCCCCGAACCGATTCCCCGTCCGGGCTGGCCCCGGGGTCCCAGAAGAGGCATCCCGCAGCCCGGGTACCGCCGCGCAGGGCAGAGCGCGCCCCGGAGCCACTTTCCACGCGAGTTCCCTGCTTGCGTGGACACTCCCCTGCACACTCGGGGAGGCCAGCCCCGGATTCCCGGTCAGCCCAGCCGCCCGGTTCGGCTGCGGGTTTCTCGCGGTTCGGTTCCGTTCCCGAGCCGTGCAGGAAAACTCTTCTCTCCCCCGGTAGCTGAATGGAGCCGGGAGCAGCATCGGCGCCTCACCGCCCCACGGATCTGTACCGGGCTGTGCCGGCGGGGGGGCGAGGACCCGGGACCCCTCGGCACCRCCGGCTCACGGTGCTGTCCGAGACTGGGGGCTCAGCCCGGCCCCCGAGACGCTGCCTTTTCGTTTCCGAGCAGCCTGGAGACATCTGGGGAGACGGAAACCGGCTCCGACCTGCCGTACCGGTACCCCATAGTGCCGCCGGGGTTGCTGCCGGWAGCGCGGGGGTGTCGGGTCCGGGGAGGGGAGATCTCGGCTGTGCCCATGCAGCGGCGACGCCGACAGTCCCCAAGACCCCAGAAGTTCCCGTGTGAGTAAGTTTTCGTGTCGAGGTGTTTGACATCGAATTCATGATGGGACAGGACTTCCCCGGCGGCTCCGGAGAGGACGTGGCGACGGGAGGCAGCGAGCCCCCGTGGACACGGCTCAAGTCCGGCCGACGCCTGGGAGGACACCGGGTACGGTTGCTGCCCTTTCTCCGGGGACCGAGGGGAGATGGCGGAGCCGCGAAAGGATGTCGGCGTTGACGGACACAGAGGGAGCGACAGGAGCCCGGCTTCGGGGACTCTGCCGAGCACCTGGGCAGAGGAAATTCTCTCCGCCTTTTCGATCGTTATTGCCCGGTTACGGAGGCTTTGGCCAGACAACGAAACGACCGCCCCGATGAGATGCAGCTCAGCGCCCGTCCCGGTCGGGTCTCGCCGCCGCCCCGGGACCGAGCTGCACATCCTCCCCGGGGCAGTCGGTACCGAGGACCGTGGCGGCCGAGCCCCTCAGATCTCCACGGCCGCGCCCGGGAAGCGGCGGGAGCAGCCCGGCGCCGTCCCGACGATGCCGCACGGAAACGCTGCACTTCCCGGCGCGTCCCCGCCGGCCCGGTGAATTCCAGGTGCTTTCCATAGGTGGCACCGTCCTCCTGGAAATGGCGGCTGCGGTCTCTGCGCAACCGGCGGCGTTCCCGCCACGCCAKGGGGGCACTGCCGCCCCCTCCGCCCCGGGCAGCCCCCCCGCACCGCCGGTCCGGCGGGGCGGAGCGCCCACAGGATCCCCCGGGAGCTGTGCCAAGCCCCGGGGTGAAGCACGGGGGTTTTTCCCTCTACGGTCCCCACGGTGGAGAAAAGCCGCCGTTCTTTCCAGGAGCACAGACCCACGAACGGACTCTACCACATCGGCCTGCAAAGCTCGTGGGAGAGGCCCACGCGTGTCCTGCAGCTATCGGTTCCTGGGGCGGCGTGCCCTGAGCCCCGCTCCGGCGAGACTGAACGGCGGGATCCCCGCGTGGTCCCTGCGGGGAGCGCCCACGGAGCGCCCCGACGGCAAACCGCCCGCTCTCCGTTCTGCAGGCGTGCCGTGACACACCCGGAGTCCCTCGTCACCCCCGGCGCGGCAGTTCTGCGGGTCGCCTCGAACCGCCCGGGCGGGGAAAGTCCCRCTCCCGGAGGCGGGGGGCCGGCGGCCGTCGTTTATCGCCCGCTTCAGGCTCCGAGCGCTCCGCACAAAAGATCTTTTGTTCCCGGGAGTTCTGAATTTGCTCATTATTTGTAGGAACATAAAYACGAACTGTTTGCGGATGGGGAGAGGGAAGAACCGGCTCGAATACGCCGTGGGGTGAGGAAACGGGAATGTTCCGGGGTATTCCTGCTCCCCGTCAAGCCGGCGCGTCTCCGTCCGGCCGGCTGCTGATCGCACAAGGACGTCAGAAGGACGGATCTGTCCCTGTAGCGGCCAAGGGAGTGTCACGAGTGGGCAGCGGCCACGCGAGGGCCCCGCCTGGGCGGGACAGAGGGCGGTGCGCGGCCCAGCGGCCCCGGTGGTCACGGCCCCGCCGCGGGGAGAACTGAGCTGGGATGTGACAAATAAGAAGACGTGCTAATCCAGCCGCCCGGAGCTGCCGCTACCCTCGTCTTTCACCCAGTCCGACTCTGTCCCTGCTCCGTCCCCGCCCGTTCCCACCGCCGCCACCCGCTCGCGCGCGGCCCCGCGACTCCGCTTTTAACAAAAGCAATTAGAGGTGAAGCGCCGCTCATTTGCATTCCGCTTAATGACCGAGCGGCGGCGGCTTCCCCGGGGCGGGAGGGGTCCGGCGGCAGCGGCGGGCCCGGGCCCGGTGGGGCGGGGGGCGCGGCCCGGCCCCGCCCAGCGGCCCCGCCCCGCGGCCCAAGGTGGGCGCTGTATTTAGGATCATGCCCTTATATGGCGATGAGCGCGGCGCCCCGCGGACGGCGCGTACCATATAAGGCAGCGGCGCCGGGGCCCGGGTGAGGTGGTGAGCGCTGATTGGCCCGCCCGTATCGCAGCAACGGCGCGGGGGGGGGGGAAGCGGCCCCGCGCCCCCCCCGCCCCCGGCCCGGCCCCCCGCGGGCACCGAGCGGGAACCCCCCGTTCCCTCGGGACACTCCAGACCGGGACCCACCTGCCGTGCGCCCCCCCACCCCGCCCCGCTCCCGCCGCCCCTCCCCGACCCGGGGCTCCCGACTCGCCATCTCGCCGCGGGTCTTCCGTGGACACCGACGGCACTTGGGAGCCCGCGGCGCTYCCGAAGTGCGGCGGGACCACCGGTTCTCTGTCTCCGCACCGCGGGTCACGGGGGAAGCCGACCGTGCCTGCCCCACTCGCGGCAGATCAGCGGCGGGACCGCGGGCTGAGACAGCCGGCGGGACGGGGCGGTCCCGGTCCCGTTGCTCTGCAGAGCGGGACCTTGCGTGGTCACGGGGGGAACGGGCGGCCGCGGCGCTGCGCGGACTGGGGTGACCCCGATCTGAAGCACAAAGATCGGAGGGCTTTGCGGAGGAGGGCGGCCGGGGGGGGCCAACGCTGGGCGAGATATTGACAGAAGACAGCGGCGCCCTTTGCTCCGTGCGCGGCGCAGACGGCGGATTCCGCGCACGCGGGCGCCACCCGTGATGCGCGCACCCGCGGCACGGCGAAGCGCCTTCAGTGTCCAGCCGCCACGGTGCGGACCGGCCGCGGGGGAAGGTTCTCCCGCTCTCCGGTGGAGAAAGGACCACCCTATCTCGGCACGCACAGTCCCGTTTTCCGGACATCCCCTCACCCCACAGACACCCGCGAAAAGTACCGGCGGGGAGGGAAGCTCCGGCAGCGCAGGCGACAGCCGCGCACCCACGCGTGTCCGCTCCTGCCCTGCGGGCAGGGTCCAGGGGGCCGCCGCCGTGACGGGCGGGGGGCGGCGACACGACGCGGCGACACGGGGTCGAGTTTTCGTTGCGGCTTCGCCGCGGAGCCGGTGCGTGGCCAAGTCGTGGTCGCGCCGTGCCGCCTGCCCACGGCCCTCTTATTTTTCTATATTTTATTTTTATTTTATTTTAAACCGAAAGCAAAACCGGGCGCTGCGGGAGCGGCTGTGCTCGTCCGGCGTGTCGGGCTGCGGGGAATGAGCGGCCGCCCCTCCGCCTCGCCCCSCTGGGTTCGCAGTCGCCGCTGCCTCGGCGGGCACCGGGCGGGGGTCGCGGGCATGTGCAGGGCGCTGCGGGCCGGGTGCGATCGGGGCCGCAGGTGAGGCCACACACCGGCCACCGCGGGCTCTGCTCCGGTCCCGCCGCCCTGCGGAACCTCCGACCGTGCCCCGCGCCGCCTGCCCGGGGCTCCCCGGGCGGGGGGTGACGGGGAGGGCTGCGGCGCTTCCTCGCCGTCCCCCCCCCCATGGCAGGATTCAGCGGGCTCCGCCGAGCAGCCATTTTCTGCAGCTGCTTCTCCACCAGAGCTCAGCCGGGCGGCGGGACCGGGCGGCGGCACAGCCCAGGGGACCCCCCGGCCCGCTGCCCTCCGCCGGGACGGGCGCCCCGAGCCCGGGCGGGCGGGGCCGGGGGTGGCCTGGCTACGCCGCAGAGCTCGCCGTGACAATCCCACCCTTTCCCCGCCATTTTGTTACCGTGCTGGCGTTTTCCCAAAGCAGAGACAGAGCGGGAGCCTTGGGAACGGGCCCCCGTTGTGCCGGGGCGGACGCCCCCCGCCCCCCTGTGTCCCCGTTCRCTCCCACCCCCGCCGCGCCGCACCTGGCGGCGGGGCTGGTCCCGGGACGCGCGGCCACCGCCGGCACCTTCCCACCGGGATCGCCTCGCTGCCCTTCGCGCCCCTGGCACGCAGCACCCGAGGGTGGTGACCGCCCGAGTCCGTGCAGGACCCGGTCACGCGGGGCTGGCACCGAGTCCCGGGCCGCTGTCCCTAAGAGGACGATGCCGGCGCGCGGTCCCCGGTTTCCCTTCCCGATGGACCGGGGACGCGGGGCTGGTCACCGCCTTCCGCCCACCCCATGGGCAGCGCAAGTGCCCCGGCGGTCGGGGGGACAGTCCCCTCGGGGAGGGTCCGTCGCGGGGCCGTGCCGCCCGGCACGGCGCCCTTCAGCCTTGCCCGGTCTCGGTGGCGGTCCCGGCTCCCCGCGGGACCGACCCGAGCGCCCTCGCRGGAAACCCGTGGGGACAGTGGTTGGCCCACGCGAGGCCGGGCGCCCCGTCGGGGCTGACGGCACGGCCGGACCGCCGGGGAGGGTGGCGGGGGAACGGAGAGAGGCGGTCGGGACGAACCGCGGGACAGCACAGGCAGTGCGGGGACGGGCGGGCGGGACAGCCAATGCCCCGACGGGGGCGGCCGGTCCCTCCATCCGCGCGGGGTCGATGAGCGTGGGGTTGACACCAACTACCGAACCCCAGCGGTGGGTGCACGTCCCTGTCCCACGGCTGCATTCCCGGGTCGGGGGAGGCGGTCGGATGTGGCACTACACGGGAGACCCTGGCACGGCGGCGAATGATGCCCCGTGCGAACGGGAGCGGAGCGCGGCGGGGCCGGTGCGTGCCCCGGGCTGGGCCTCCGGAGCCGAGCGGCGGCGGAGGGCGGAGAAGGGAGCGGGGAAGGAGGGGGCTCCTGCAGTGCTGCAATGCAGCGCCGCGCCGAGTCCGTCGGCCCGGCCGCGCTCCGCCGCCCGTCACTGCGGCAATGCGGATGGAAGCCCCGCCCGGGCTGGGCCGAACCGGTCCGGGCATCCCCTGCCTGGTCGGGCCGCACCCTGCCCCAAACGCGCCGGRCTGCTGCTCTATCCCGCTTCCTCGGCCGCGTTTCGTTTTCGTCTTGCCCCTGCCGGGACCGCGGGACGTTTCCTCCTGCGGCGGGACGCAGCCGGGCTTGTGTCCCCGGGATCGCTGGGCTCGTGTTTGGGGGCTG
>QVAJ01000370.1:316951-328924 GCA_003546035.1 Mixornis gularis | reverse complement strand
GGGGGCTCATCCTGCCTTCGGGGCTGAACGCCGGCGGACACCGCCAGCAGCCACCCTGATGGCCCCCTCCAGCACCCCGGCTTCTCTCTGTGGGTCCCCTCGACGCCGGGACTTGCGAAGCCCCCGGGCTGCCCCGACTCGGGGCGGATCCCTGGTCTCTGCACTGCTCCGTTCCAGCTTCTCCCGGGACAATCTCCCTCCTCCTCCCTACCTATCCTCCGGGCCCTCACTGTCTCTGTTTCTCCGTCTCCTTCTCCTTGTCCCCGCTGACCACTCTGCACAGTCCAGCAACAAACAGCGCTGCGGGGCCCCCGGCGGGCTGGGGGTCCCACCTCGGCTTCGCTTCCCGGGGCTGCCCTCAGACCCTCAGAACCGCAGCACCCGGTAAGGGGCAGCCCCGCAGCCGCCTCTCCCCCTCCCCAGAGGTGCCCGTGTGTGGTGATGTGCGGGCAGCGCCCTGGAGAAGGGATTATTCAGCTTGTAAAAGCCGCTAATAAAGACACAAACCCAGCAGGGCACGGCGGACCATGAGGTGCACAAAATATCGGGGCTTAAGACTGGGGGGCCACTATAGCCTCCCACTGCCCGCCCCTGTCCCACAGGCTCTGGATCACGCCCCTCTCTGTTCGACTTTTGCCGCAGGAACCTGGGTCTGCATCCAGGAATTCTCTCCCAGCCATGCCAGGAGGTTCTGCCCTCCCACCTGCATGTTTTTTTTCTGACGCGGTGAAAATGGCACCGCATTCCAGCTCCAGCTCCTGCTGGTGCGGACTCAGCCGCTGGATCCTGCCATGTCTGTGTTTACTGGATGCAAGCTCAGCCGAGCCCCTGAATTTCTTCCCTGRGAGAACTTTAGGGGCTGATCAAGGATGTCCTTAACCTTCCCTTCGGGAGGCCGGGCACCCCCGCGGCTCACTCTGGGGCTCCCCGCGCCCCCCGCCATCCCTCCGTCTCTCGCCGACTCCTCTCCAATATTTCACTGTCTCTTCTCAGCTACCGGAGGCTGTTCCACGCGAAAGCGGGCTCACCAGTGCCACACACCGAGCAGTACCGCCGCCCCACTCCGCCTTCGGTCCCCTGCACACACGGGGAACCCTCACCGGCGGCGGTGCCGCCCCTGTCCCTGTCCCTGTCGCTGTCCCTGTCCCCCGCCCGCGCAGTGACACAGCTCGCTGGCACCTAGACCCGCGGTACGCGGCTGTCCCTGCCGCGGAGGTTTGTTGTTTAACTCCTCGGACAGGGCTGGATGTTCGGAGTGATCGCAGAGCGATCCCTGACCGCAAACCGGGCGCTGCGGGGGCCTCCCGTCCCCCGGGCAGGTTCAGCCCTGGCTCCTCGGCTCCTCCGGCCGTGGTTTCTCTCCGGGAGCAGGGAAACGGGAGCCCTTTGAGAGCTCACCCTGCCCCGGCGGGGAAGGTCCCAGGACCCCCCAGGGGTGTCTGAGCCCCTCAGCCGCGCACCAAGCGCCTGCCGGGCCGGTTCTCTGWAACAGCCCCCCGCCCATCGCAGCCCCTCCTGTGACTGAGCCCTCGCAGGACGCGGTCCCCGGCACCCCCCGCAGGTTCCCCGCCCCGTGGAACTCCGGCTCTCAGCAGGCTGTGCTGAGCCCCCGGCTGGGCGCTCGCAGCCCACAGACACGGGGGTGCTGCTGTTCACGGCCCCTGTGCCGCCCCCCAGCTCTGCGTCCTGATCTCCCAGCACTTGGGACGTGGCACCAGCGGCCAGTCCCGGGGACCGTGGGCGGGGTGAGGGGGGAGACACGGGGCAAAGGCAGCAGGAAAGAAAGGAAAGTTAAATTTGACAGCACGAGTGCAGAGACAATGCCACTACCGAGACTTATTTGTCACATACTCAGGCATGAGATGGAAGGAATTCCTGTGATAATGCTCCTGCCTGCTCAGCCGCTGCTGCTGCACCACAAATTGCTGCTTGCAGCACAAAATATGGAAATGGAATATATTAGATTAGACGCCTTCTTGTTGGGGCTCTGCTCTAGGAGTTATTTCTAAGTCCGGAGAGTTAAAGCATCTTCAAGCAGCAGAGCATCAAACCCCGAGAAAGTGGGTCTGTTTCAGGTGGCGGAGCYACAAAAAGGAAAAACATCAGGAAATCGGCTACCGTGGAGCCAGTGGAAGATTTTTCAAAGCAGAGAGAGACACCCAGGGAGGGCTATTCCCACCTCGGGTTAAAAATGGCTCAGGGTCAGGTTGAGCCCTTAAACTCGAGATAAGGCATCGTTCCACCAGCCAGCCGCTGGAGCCCGACCACCGCAGCCTCTTCTCTGCACAACCCACCATGATTCCCCCGGTTTGTCTCTTGCTGGTGACTTCATGCGCCCAAAAACACAGGCGGACGGAGGACAGTGTCACGGCTGGACCCAGCGCACATTCCTGATGCTAAAATGACAGCCTGGCTTGCACCGCACGGCGAATGGGTGGGTGCAGCGGGGACAACGCTTCAGCCTTCATTTTGCAGCCGTGTGGAAATACTAACGTGTGAAAATTAGCGTTTCCAAGCACACGTGAATATTYTATTTTATTTTCTGTTTGGAGGTGCCTCGGTGGCTCCTTGATACCCAACAAATTTCCCCTCCCGTGACCTTGTATTTGGTATTAGTAAGAGCCTGACGCTCCATTGTTTTTTTCTTTCAGACAAAATATGAAGTATTTCTCCCCGAGCAGCTCCCCGAACTTGAGGAGCCCGTTCCCCTCAGAGGCACCGGCAGCGGGAAGGGGCATCCTCCTCCGGGGTGCGGGAGATGGGGCGGCACCAGAAATTCGGAGGAGGAACCCCCCTAACCCTCATCTTCTGAAGCACCATGCCCAGTCTAGCACAAAGGGCATTTTCAGGGGGTCGGGACCGCTCTCCCCTGTGCCGGGGCCGAGGGCTGCCCGCCCCTGTGCCGCTCCCCGCGTTCCCCGGTGCGGTTTGCCGCCCCTTTCCCGGCCGGGGACGAGCCTTTCCCGCACGGCGCAGYCCACGCCCGCAGCCCGGCGTGGCCATTTTAGCCCGCACTCGCCCTCGCCGCTGCCGCAGCCCCGCTCGCCGCCCCCCGCCGCTTCCTCGCTCTCTCGGGCGGCTGCGGACAGGTCCCGCCCCGGGGCTGGCGTGACACGGATCCGCGGAACATCCGCGGGAGCAGCCCGGTCCCACCGGCTGCCCCCGGGCTGAGCGCTCTCCCCCCGCCACCGGCGGCACCGGGCGGGCGGGCGGRGAGCGCTGAGCCCTAAATCGCTTTTTCACAGCTCTGGGGGCTGCCCCCGGGCTGCTGAAGCCAAGGGATAAGGTGTGACATTTGAGTCGTCCTGATTTTCCTATTCTTGTGTTTCACAAACGAAGCGACACCTTCCCCCGCTGGGCATCAGGGAAGGGGCAAAGCCGGAATCCCTGAGCCCGGGAACCGGGGCAGGTTGTTCCCTCTGTGGTCATTTCACAGCCATCACCAAACACCACCCCTCTTGCCCTGTACACCCCAGGCTCATCCCTGCTGAGGACAAAGACAAAGCACTCAGGGGCTTCCCTATTCTCAAACCAGAACACGAAAAAATTCCAAGCTCAGCCTAGTCTTCGTACCAAAATTAAATACATGTTTGTATTTCCATCAGCTCAGACCCTCCATCCAGGCTTCTGTTAATGCATTTTCCAATAATATCCAAGTCTTCACCCTGGCTGCTACGCACAACAGCAACACCTCTGAAAGATTTAGGTTGTCCCCTTTCTCACCTCCAAATAAGACCTTCTGACTGAAGCACTTCCATGCTATGGAAGCTGTGTCCACATTCAGGCCATGGCAACGCATAAACTCCCTGGAAAACCGGGGTGTGGCCATGCCCCACTTCTCAGAAGCCTCAGAGCCTGCAGCACTGGCAAAGCTCAGCCTTGGCTGGCTCAGCTCCTGTCCCCTCACCTGGTGCTCTTCCCTGTGAAAGGGTGCTGGTGTTTGACAGGGCTATTGGAGGGTTTGGGGACCCTGGAGGGCTTGGAAATCCTGGAGGGTTTGGCAGCTGGTGATCAAATTTCCTTCTCTCCCCAGCCTGGAAGCCCAGGGCCCGGTGCCAGCAGGGAGCCCAGCAGGGACAGCACAGCCCAGCGTGCCCCAGCCCCAGGATCCAGGGTGCTTCCTGCTGTGTCACACAGCATGGTTTATATGCCTGCTCCTTCGATAAAAATAAATCTTCACGTTTGCAGTTTGCTTTAAACTACATCAAGGTGTCAGCTGAGCTGACGGCTGCTCTGAGAAACGACCTCGGGAGGTGCCGGCAAATGGCTCTGGGGTGAGCCTGGGATCTCACCCTGCAACGGGAGACACCAGCAGCTTCCAGCCCGTGGGGAGGAGACCCCGACCACCCTCAGCCCTGCCAGGGCCTGGCCCAAACTTCCCTCACTACAGAGACTCTCATTTCTCTCTTGTTTGCACCCAAAGATCTGACACCCCTTCAGTCTCCTCGAGACTCCACACGCTGGCACAGATCCAGGATGGCTCCCATGAGCAGCTGCACCACCAGCCCCTCTTCCCTTCCTGATGTCTATTCCAACCCACCACCAGCCTCTTTTCCTTCCCTGGCAGGCTGCACACACCTGACCACAGCCACCTCAGCCCCTCTCTGAAGTCCCCTGTCTTGTCCCCYTCTCCTGTCACTCCCTGCAGGAACCAAGGGGGTCCCTACTTGGGGGAGCAGTGAGGGGACCTCRGGAGCTCAGCCCCATCTCCATCCAACCTCCTGCTCACACAAACACGTCTCCCCTGCTGCTGCCTGGGGCTGGGCCAGGCACTGCTGCCCCAGCCACCTCCTCAGTGTGTGAGAGGCTTCAATTTGCCTGTAMTGGGATCCTCCCCAGATCAGGGTGCAGGCAGGAGCTTTCCCAGGCACAGGGGATCAAGAGCCACTCCACAAGGCTCTGGAAGCACCTGGAGATGGTCTGGGCTGTGCTGGCTCTGTGCAGCCACCTTCCTCTTCTGGTGCAAAYGTAAACAGAGCTGTGTCCTTGTGGCCATCTCTGACAGATCTCACATGAATCTGGGCTGAGTCCAAATGATCTTATCTGTGGAGAGACTGAGGATTTCCTACTACCAGGCTTTTCTGACTGCTCAAACCAGAGGCAGCCCTGTGGGATGGGGGAGATGAGGGAGTTCAGGGCTGGGGCTGAAGTGGGGAAGCTGTTTCTCCATCCCCTCTCCGTCCCCTTGCCAGTTGTCCCAGTTTGGTGACAGGGCTGGACCTCTCACAGCCACTCTCCCACACAGAGGGACACCAACCCCACCAAAACCCAGTAAACCCCCTCAGTGGCTGCTGGATCAGCCCCACAGATCCAGTTTTAGGTGAAATGGTTTCTAGCAGCTGACACGTGTATGGCTGTGCTCAAGGGGACAGGCCTAGAAAAACATTTCCCAAGCAGTAGCCTTTCCTCCAAAAATGTGGCCATGAATGCTTTACCTTGTTGCTGACTTCACCACATTCAGCAAAGTCACACCGTCCCCTCCTGACACTGCACAGCAAAATGAGAGAAGAATGGGCAAATAAAGGAAAAATCTCACAAAATGCACACAATGGGTGCCTGGAGGAGCCGCCCCCATTCGTGTATGGGCAAAAGCACTGAGTGCCCCAACTGCCAGGGAAATGTTCCACTTCCCATTGCATACACCCATCTCCACCTTCTGCCCTTCTCAAGGAGAAGATCCTCTCCCATTCCCAGTCTGCACCTGAAGTCTGGACCCATTCTCAGACTGGACCTCCCARTTCCCACCAGACTGTTTCTTACTCTGATTAAAACACATTAGCTCTATGTTTTGTGTTTATTGAACATCCCTCTTCATTACAGCATCCTTACACCACAGAGGGAGCCCTTCCACCCAGCCCTGGGGCTCACATTGCCACTGTGCCGTGGTCGTTGCCTGGGGACGGTGTTTCCATCACTTTCCGTGGAGCTGGGATTGCACTGACACCTCCTGAAACCACGCAGGGCCACGGCAGCTGCTGGTGCTGGAGCTGGATCCCAGCCCAGCGCTGGTGCTGGCACTGGTACCACCACGGGGAGGGGGGAACCTGAAAGGCTCAGCACAGAGCTGCAGCCCCTCCTCTCTGGATCCATCAGGCCCTTTCAGAAGGGCTCAAAGACGAACACAAATTCTCCTTTTACATCAGCAAATGTTTGTCTGGAATAAATCCAAACCAAGCAGAGGTTAACACATTCCTGGGAAATACATTAAATGCAGTGCGCACCAGTCTTCCTAATGGAGCGTGGTGACGTTCCATCTCGCCCTGGATCCCTCTGATAACCATTGGAAGTCACCGTGGACTCCACATTCATTTGCTCAGTAACAGGCATTTAGGTTTGATGCATTTACTAGGGAAAGAGAGCGGCAGGAATAAGTAATTCATATCCAAACACTTCATCTCTCCCAGCCAACCCGCCCAGCAAGGGAAGGGCGCAGCTTTTAAACCAGCAACTACTTATCACACCTTTCACAGCACAGGAAGCTGCTGGAGTTGTGATAAACATGATCAAACTATTAAAGTAGAGAAATATCTGGCCGTGTGGTTTCCGGGAAATGGTGCCTCAAACCAACCACGGCTGCTGCCGGCACAGACGGTGCTCCAGYGGCTTCTGCAGCCCCGGGGCTGGTGGGTGCAGGGAGGGAACTCGGAAACACACACTCAGAGGGACAGTGTTTCCTTAAAAACCGGCGACACAACACCCTCCATTTTTCAGAAATGCTAATGAGCTGAGCTAACTGCAAACCTGCAGCAGYTATTAATTGCCCAGAGCCTCGCACACCTACAGCCCAGGGAAAGGAGCTGCAGGGGCAGCGATGCCCAGGCTCTGGCCCAGAGCCTGCAAGCCCATCGTTCACAGACACAACCTGCCATTTGTGAGAAACCCCGCCGCTTTCACCCACCTTTGTCTGGCTAAAGAGCAAGTTGTGCCCTGGCAGCCGCCCTGCCCCGGGGCCGTGGCCCAGCCCCGCTCCTGCACTGGCTCCTGTGGCTGTCTGTTGAGCCGCACTTCCCCTTTCATAAATCCCATTTTGCATTCTGAGCATGCGTCTCCTCTTCCATGCCATTTTTGTTTTCAGATAACCATTAGCTTAATTAATCAAGGGAAATGCATCATTTCTGATCATAGGTTCTGATAGTGAAGCCTGGGATGGCAGGGAAACCCTTCCCACCAACCCATCCCTGGGCACCCCCCGGCACAGAATGGGGCTCACCAGCACCTGCCTCAACACCACTTCTCCAGCACCCTCAGCACTCACCCACAGAGCTCTGGTGACACGTAGCGTTGATTAAAAACCTCTTAACATTCCGCACAGCTATCAGGCAAATGTTGATTTTAATCAGAGTTCACCATTTCCACTTTGGGTGAAAATACCTCGGGCGCACAAACCACCAGGTTTGGGGTGTCTGTGCAGGCAGGTGAACACCCCAGCACTGAACATCACCCAGGTGCCCTTTGGCTGTGGAGCACCAACCAAAACCAGGGCAGAGCAGAGCTGTCAGCTCCAGCAACCATTCCCACCACAACCTGAGCCASACCAGAGCAAAACCTGCATCTGCAACAAAGGTGTCCACAGGCAGTTGTCCCACTTGTGTACAAGCCTCTTTGGCTGTTCCAGCTGGGAAAATGGCATCCACACTCCCAGGGCTCACTTTCCTGCCAATTTAGTCCAAACTGCATTGGGAAAGTGCTCCAGCTCTGGCRTAACTGCAGGCAGGACCTGGGTTGAATGGCACACACCCACACCTGGCTGGGTCTGTCCCACCTTCCCACAGCCACCACATGACCCTCAGATTTACAAAGGAACAATTAGCAAGAYGAGTTTGGAATTTATGTAAATGAAATGAAGCCCAGAAGTGGCCCAGAAGTGGGCAACACAAGATGGGGGGTTATTTGTGCTGTGGGAAGAGCACTGCCACATGCCTGGACACAGAGAGGACACAGCTCACCCCACGGCTCAGGCAGCTCAGGTATCACTGCAGGGTCCACCTTACCCAAACCAATTCAATTTGCTTCTCACAAGCTCATGGCTSTGGTCCACCCAAGTCAACATGCCATCAACAATATTTCAACCAAGATCTTTGCTGGAGAAGACATCGACTTTGACCAAAAGCCCAAAAGGAGACAGGCTGGCACCAGAGCCAGTTTTGCTGGCAGCAGAGCCAGTTTTGCCAGGTTTGGAGGGTGGCACTGCCCAGGCACTCAGCTGTGTTTGGGGAGGTGACAGGGGGTCACTGGGGGGAACAGACACTGAGCACCAYATCTCAACCATCACACTGTGAGCCSTCTTKCAAAGAATTAGCCCTGTATTGTATTTCCAGTAGACTCCAGCAATTATTAATCTTGTTCAGAGATAGCTGCAGCTTTCTTGGTGGAATTTGGACCATCTTCCTTTCTGAAGACACTCAACTTCTTATCTAACTGTGACCTTCGCCAACRCTGGGATGACACTGCTGGGATGGCAACCATCACCCCTCACTGTGCCACCTTCCCAGCCCRTCCTTCCCCAGCTTTCCCAGGCTCCCATCACAGAGCTGCCCCAGCCTGCTCTGGAGGAGACCTGCCCTGCCTGGGCCCTGCAGGGGAAGCACCACACCACGGCCTCCTGTGGCCTGGCTGCTCACCCATGACACAGGGCACCCTCAGCACTGTGGGCACAACACTCTCGGGGTGAAAACTGAATTATATTCAAAACACTGCACCTCGGAACAAATCTTTTCACCTGCAGGTACCGGCTCTGGGGCGGTCCAGCTGCAGCCTGCCCACAGAGGGACCTGCCATCCGTAATGCTGTAACAAATGCACTCCAAATCCCAGTAGTTTTTGTAAAGGTTTATAGTCCTTTGCCATGATTGCATGATACATTTCTTCCCCTGTGACACAGCCCTCAGACCAGGATGCGCCGCTGGCAGCTCGCAGCAGCTGGGCTTTGCACTCCGATCTACACTAGCTGCAGAACATCAAATGCACTTTCAACATCTCCATTTAATATTTACATTCAAGCAATTAATAATTGGAAGCTTATAGTTTAGACATTTCTAATAGCAGCAATTTCTATAATAGCTCATTTAGCTTTAGATAACGATTTTTTTTTTTTTTGCACATAGAAACACCACATGTGTACAGTATCAAAAAATATATACGGGATGGTCCTGCGGGTCGTGGGGAGGGCAAGGGACCAAGACTAACAAATGCTCAATGGTTAAAAAGGAGAACAGAAAATAGTCGTTTGATATAGTTTATAAGGTGATCTAGGGACTCCATAAATCTAGGCTTTATATTTCATTATATAAATACCTACAAATAAATATATTAGCGTGGCCGGGGAGCGACCAGCTTTCAGCTCAAACAATACATTTCAATAACACCACGTACAAACGGGAGCAAGAATCACTCGACAAGTTAGCACTGTTAAAATATAATACTATAACTCTGAGTAACTGGCGGGTCCCATCCTTGCGTGTCCCATTGCCTGCAGGTCCTGGAGCGGCCCCCAGGTGCGGGGCGGGAGCAGCGGCGAGGTCACCCCACGTGGCAGGGATGGCCACCGTGCCCGGCCCTGCACCGGGTCCCCTGGCTGAGGACGGCGGGCTCGGCCGCCGCGGCGCGGGCAGGGGCACGTGGGCTCCGGGGAAGGGGCACCAGTACCTTGGAGGGAGCCYGTGGTGCCCGGCGGCCCCGGGATGGGCGGGCAGCTCTCACGGGGAGCGGCTGCCGCTCCACCTCACACCGTCACGTACTCCTTGAAGGTCACAGTCAGGCAGTTTGCGGTCACATCTGTGATAATTATATTCCCAAAGAAGGGCTTGAATTCCTGCAGGGACTCGGCCTCCTCCTCTTCCTCCTCTGCGGCCTCCTGGGGCTGCGGAGGCTCCGGGGCCGGTTTCTCAGCCGGCGGCGGCGGCGGCAGCTCCGGCTTCACCTGCGCCAGGGCCGGCTCGCCCTCCGCCCGCGGCTTCACGCAGCGCAAGTCTATGGGCTCGTCCAGGTCCGAGTCGAGCAGGATGACCTCGGGCTGGGCGGGCGGCTCCGGGGGGGCCGGGGGGCTGAGGCAGGTGGGGGCACTGATGCTGCGGGAGGTCAGGCGCTTTTTGCCCGGCTCCTGCTCCGCCTGCGGCTCCGACAGGCAGCGCTTGCGCGAGCTGGCGCTGGACARGTTCAGTCCCATGGAGGAAGGGCTGTGCTCGCAGACGGGGCTCAGGGACCAGGGCACAAGGTCCGGCTTGGTAGTGAGCTGCAAGGGCTGCTCTGCCGGAGGAAGGGGCAGCTCCTGGGCCAAGGGAGTCTTTTGGGGACCTTCCTCCAGCTCTGCAGGGGGCTGCCGGCTCTCGCCCTCTGCTTTACTCAGGGCATTGCTGCCCACCACCCTCTCCTCCCCTGGCTTCCTCCAAGCCTCCACCTTCTCCTCCCCACCCTTCTTAGGAGTCCTCTCCTCCGCAGTCCGCTTCCGGGGAGGCTCCCCAGACTTGATCTTCACGGCCTGCATGCCGTTCTCCATGTACTTGCTCATCACAATCACAATGCGCCCRTTCTTGTTTTTGTTCTTGACGATCTTCATCTTTCCCCCAAGGCCGTTGCTGGTCACCCTGTCCCGGGGAGGTGGCCCGGTACCACTGGACAGGTTCTTCTCAGCTCCATTTTTGCTCTCTGCTGTGAGGTTCTTGACTGGGCCCAGCAAGTTTTTGGCTGGGCCGTGAGCCCACTTGTCTGGGTGGGCGACCAGGGGGGTCTTGTTACTGTCCAAGCAGGCCTGGCCCTGCGGCTCTTTGCTGCTGGGCTGGTAATGGGGTTCGTACATCTTGGGGTCCGGCTGGTAGTGGTGATGYTTCTTGCTGTTCAGCTGGTAGTAATACTTCCCTTTGCTGTGGGACTGGTGCTTCATGCTGCTCTCCTTGCCGTTGGGCTGGTACTGGTGGTGCTTCTTGCTGTTGAGCTCGTACTGGTGCTGCTGGCTCTTGCCAGAGGAGCCGAGGTCCAGCTTGGGCCTGGTGTCCACGGCCGGGTCCTGCAGCCCCGTGAGGATGTTGGAGCGGCGGGCGAAGGAGGGAAGCTGCAACGCAAAACCAAAAGCTGCGGTCAGGAGGGGCTGGAGAACCAGGTGCCAGAGCCCCGGCAGGTCCCGGTGGAGCCCCCACCCCTCAGGGAGCTCCTCACAGGATGGGCCACCGCGTCCTCTAGCAGGCGGCCCCAGCCCACTCCAACTTAGAGGCTGTGCATTGCTCCAGATTAATGAAGCAATGAAAAGAAGAAAAGCCCCCTTCAATCAGCTGTCTGGGAACGGGGGCCGAGCGGGACCGCTGCTGCCGAGCCCGCGAGCAGCCTGCTAATGCCAGGCGGGCACGGGCACAGCGGGTCTGCTGGGAGGGGAGGGGGGCTGGGGCACCGCTGAGCTCAGCGCTGSGGGTCCCCGGGGCGCTGCGAGGCGCCCGGGCTGCGCGCAGGCTCCGGGCATGACGAAACCCGCTGCAAGCGGCTCCCCGGGGACGGCCCGCGGCGCAGAGCGCGGGGGAGTGGGGCCGGGCGCCCKCGTTACCTGCACCACCAGCGGCTTTGGCTTGGGCCCCCGCTTGCGGTATCCCATCAGCTGCTCCTGCCGCTCCCTGCGGGAACACAGAGTCACGGTGAGCCCGGGGGCGGCACACGGACCCCCGGCGCCGCCCCCCCCCGGCAGTGGCGGTGACCCTACGCGGGCGCAGGGAGGGGACCGGGGCCCGCAGGTGGCAGCGGGCCGGGGGCACGGGCATCCTGTGGAAGCAGCAAGAGCCTTTCCCCGCTGTTGCCTCCCCGCTGCGGAGAGGGGCTGAAGTTCACAGTTTGCGCCAAAACACTCCAGGAAATAAATGTGCGGAAAGAGAAAAAAAAAAAATTAAAAAGGCTTAAAAAGGCTTCACGCATACCTAGCTATGGATTTTTATAGTGTTAATTAAGAGGATGCCGAAGAGTTCCAGGGAGGAGGAAATATTTCCCATAATGTCTG
>QVAJ01000370.1:273098-316401 GCA_003546035.1 Mixornis gularis | reverse complement strand
GACGGTACTGTTTATTTAGCGCAGTTATTATTCCGGAGGAATTTCAGGCATGTCATGATGAAATTTTCCAAATCCCCTTTCCCGGACCCAGGAAAGCGGCCGCGGGGCGGAGGAGGGACCCGGCCGCCGGGTCCCGGACCCCCCCCGCGCTACCCCGCCCGCACTGTCATGCAAACCCCGAACGCTCCGCAGCAGCCGCGCTCGCTCCGGTGCCGGTGCTGCCCCTGCCTCGGCAGCGGCTCTCGGGGCTGCGGGGCGACGCGGACGATTTTTGCGGTTATTCCCCCTTTTCCCCCCCTTCCTGCCCCCCCCTCCCCGCTCGGTTCTGCAATATGGAGCCCGACTCCCGAGGAGGGAAAGGGGGAAGGAGCCATTTTCTGGTGCACATCAGCCGCCGCCTGCTCGGCTCCCGCCGCCGTCACCGCCGGGCCCCACCGCCGCCTCTCGCCGCCCGCTCGCCGCCCCGGCCGGGGCCCTTCCAGAGCCCCATCCCCGGCCCCATCCCCGCCCGGTGCCGGTACTCACTTGGGCGACCATCCCCTCCATTTCACCAGGTACTCGACTCTGCCCTGAGCGGCGCGGGAGGCAAAGACACGGCGTCAGMGGGAACCGCCACCCCCGGCGCCCCCCGGCCCCCGCCGCCCCCCGCCGCCGCCCCCCGCACCTTTCGGATCCGCTTCTTCTCGATGCTCTCCACCGCGAAGACGTGCTCGCCCACCGCCGGCAGCTCCATCCCGCCGCCGGGAGGGGCCGGGCCGGGCCGCGCTGCAGCCGAGCTGGGCTCGGGCTCCGGCAGCTCCCGCCGCCGGCCCGACAGACACTGAGCGGCGGCACCGCAACCGTGCAAATCCCGGAGCGAGACGTCAGGGAGGCGGCGCCTCCCGGGCCCGGCTGCCCGTCAGCGGCGGGGCCGGGGGATTGGCGCAGCCCTGCCGGGGAGCGAGGCGGGGAGGGGGCGGGCGGGGGCCGGGCACGGCGGCGCGGGGAGGGGGGCGCGGGCAGCCCGGCTCCCGCCCCACGCGTGACTCAGCACGGCCCCACGGGGCTGCCGGGGGCCGGCACAGCCCGCGGGGCAGGTGCGCGACCCGCGCCCCGAGGGGAGAGGGGTCGGGCGGGGAGTCCGGCCGGAGGATGCGCGGGAGGACGAGCACCGGGGACGRATCCGCGCTGCGCCACGTCGCGCCGTGTCCCGGGCCCGGCGGTGCCGAACCCCGGCACGGCCCGAGCCGTCTCCGGGAACSGCGGAGCCCGACCCTGCCGGGGAAGCCCAGGCCCCGCTGCCCGGCGGGTCCTGCGGCCGTGGGGCGCCCGGCCCGGGGACAGCCGSCGGCGGCGGCAGCGGGCCCGGCCCGGGGCAGGTGGCGGCGCTTTCCCCGCCCGGTGCCGGAAGCCGCGCTCGGCGGCGGGGCCGCTCGGGGAGCCCGGTGCGGGCGGCTCCGCTCTCCCCACTCGTGGAGCCGGTCGCGGGCTGGAGCACACGCGTGTCCGCGGCCGCCAGCGGGGCCACCCGGCCGCTCCCCGTGCTGCTCTGGGAAACGCGGCGGTGCCGGGGCAGGAGGCACCTTCCCCCGGACAGGTCCCGCTGTGAGCCCCGTGCAGCCCCCGCCGTGCGGGCCGGCAGCTCCGGGCCTCCCGCCGCCGCTACGGGAGCGTCCCGGACACCGCACCCCGGGGCAGGACGGCGAGGCCGCGGGCACGCGTGGGGTGATGCCCGGGGCGCCCAGGAGCCCTCCATCCCTGCCGGGGGCTCGGCTCCCGGGCTCGGTCCTCGCAGGTGCCCCGGGCTGTGTCCCCGGGCCGGCGCCCCGGAGGAACCGGAGCCTTCGCGCTCGCTGACAACGGGGCAGTCCCCGGGACTGGCGTGGGCGGGGGGTCTCGGTGCCACCGTCCCCCTCTTTCCCCCGGTGCTCTGCCGACCCTCGGACGGGGCGATCGATCCCCGCGGGGCCGGGCCGCCCGTGGGGTTCCCGGCAACTGTGGCCGGGAGCGGCGGGGCTGAGCTCGAACGGTACCGGGGCCGCTTTGCCGGGGTCGGGCAGCGCCCCCGACCCCCAGGACGTTCCTCGTCCCCCGGGTCGGTCCCACCCCGGCCCGCGGTCCCCGGGCAGCAGCAGCCCGCGCCCTCGGGGGCCCTGCCCGGGCCCGGAGGCACCGGAGGGGGGACACACCGGGAGGCACCGCTGAATGTCACCGCGCCGCAGCCCSTAACAAAGACGCAGCCGCCGCGATCGCAGAGCCGAGCCAATAAAAAGCAAACTGATATTACAATTTTGATTTCCCTGGAGGGCCGAAGGGGCTTAATGTAAGAATTATTATCCATTGTGAACAGCAGCCCAAGGAAAACACACACAGGAAGATTTAATTTTTTTTTTTTTTAACTTAGCGGTTTTCCTAAGAAACATACATTCATTGAAATTTATGCCAGCGGAGTTTGTTAACCCTCCCCTTTGACATTTCCAGCTTCTCCTGTTGCCAGAGGAGACAAACCGCTAATGCTCGCAATAAAACTAAATGCCCAGGGACGAGCACGGTTTGGTGCGATTCCTCCCCAGCCTGGGAGGGGAGAGCTGCAGAGCGCGTCCAGCTCCCGATCCCGCCCGGCTGGGAGAGCTCTGCTCTTTCCGGGACACAGTCGGGAATAGGCGATGAGGAGGGCAGAGTTTGGCTGTCTGCACATATATATATATATATATAAATATGTGTATAATTCTTTAAAAAAAATTTAAACGTGTGTCCAGACATTCTTGGCATCCTTTAGAACCTGCCTCAGGAGCAGGTTGATGAAATATAATACATATACATGTGTAAAAAAAAGTGAAACAACACTGAAAACCAATATTAAAAGCATTTTAATCACTGCCTGGCCCCTGCCTCCCACGGCTCAGCAGCAGCTCCCATCCTTCGGGTTTCTGTAGGATCTTCATCTGCTTTCTGTTACGGGGCTGATTGCACATGATTCACAATAATGACGGTAATGGTGGTGATTTTCTGTCTCTTACCTTGCTCAGGCAGCAGCAGTTCATGAACTGATACAKCTTTCTCTTTGTCAGGCCCAAAGTAGACACCTTATTTGAACCACATAAAACAGCCTAAATAAGGAAAGTGGGAAGCTTTTCCAACTGTTGCCTCTTCCTGACTGGCTGGGGCATATCACAGGGATGAGACAAGGAGAAGGGTTTCCAACCAAAAGGAACAGGAGCCAAGTGCTGCCTTTAAAGCCAAGAGAGGAGTGGGGTGGCCCCGGGCAGTTCCTTGCTGGTTTGCTCGTGGATCAGGCAGGTACGAGGCACATTCCTCCCCTTCACCGCACACCTGGCCAAAAATTCAGATTCCTCTTTCTCTGCAGAGCATCAGCAATAGGTGCTGCTGCTCTCAGCARGAGGACCCTGTCCCAGGGGGAGGGGTGGGGGCTCCAGCCCCCCGTGTGCCTGATCCTGAGGTGAGGCTGCTGAGGTGCAGCTGTAAGACAAAACCTCGAACAGCCAGAGACAGATGGGCTTCCTGCAGGTGCTAGGAACCATACCAAGGTAATTTTCCCTCAAATACTTGCTGGCCATGTTCCCTCTGTGTTCCCAGAGCTGATGCCTGTCTATGTTTGTTCTTTTCATCATTATTTATAAAGTTCTCACTCTGGAGCCAGAGCCGGCTCCGTGGCAGTGCCCTGCTTGGGSTGGGTGCTGCCCCTCCAAAAGAAGATGTTCCTCTTCCCCTGGCCCCATACAGCAGCAGCTCGTGCAGCCCCGCTCTGTGTTTGCCATCAAGCAGCACTGATTACACATGCCATCATTTCTGATGTTGCTCATTAGTCTGTATCATTATTAGCAATTCAAACCAGCAATTCTTTTCCAGCTGTAATCCTCCAGCTCCACCAAGGCGACCCCAGGGCTGCTGTTTGGGTGCTCACCTTTTCCTCCTCTCTGCACCAGCCAGGCCGGTGGTTCCTACTCAGCCTGCAAAGCCAGGAGCACGCCGGGCTGAGCACCAAATAATAACAGAAAGTTAATTCATGAACAGTTACAGCGTTTCCTTCAAGGCCACTCTCACAAGGGGCCAGGCACTGACTTTGCCATGTCCTTGGAGCAGGGGGGAGGGCACTGGCCCCATTCATCCCTACCTGGCCGCCCTCAGCCTTGGCCAGCTGGGCTCCAGGATTTGCCCTTCTGCTTTTGTCAGCTCTGGCTCGCATTGGAAGTTGTGGCCAGTCTGAAAAACGGATTATGAGACAGCCCTTGCTGAGGTCAACACCGTGCCGGAGAAAGACGAGAAAAGGAYGAGTAGGTAGGCTTGGAAAAAGAGACAACAAAAAAAGCAAACCCACAAAAACCTAAACCCACCCACCCAATCAATAGGATGCCATGAAGTACGATGTGAACAATGAAACCCTGTTCCAGGTTGCCAAGGCAAATCTGTCAATAGAGTATTGAACAAGCAAATCTGACTTGCAATTATTGTCTCCTTCTAAATACAGGCTGCCCCTCTGCCTTGCAGCTCAGCTCCGGTGCTGGTGTGGGGAAGCTCAGTGATTGCTGGTTCAAAATGGTGAGGGAAGAGTCAAGTCTGGCAGCTGGGCTGGAATTTACTCCAACACATGCGCTAAAACCCCCCGGAGCATCCCCACCACTTTCACTGCAGCAGCTGAAGTGACACGTGCCCTGCCCCCAGTGTAACAGGCAGCAGCAAAAAAACCCTTTGGAAAACTCTTCACCCTTTAAAGCTTTCAGGAAAACATCCAGTGCCACGAAGCACACACGGGTGTCCTCAGACACCAAGTGCCCAGCGTTTTGTAATGCTCAGGAAAGCACCATGAAGAGCCTGAGCGCTCAAGGCTGGGGCTGTCAGAGTAGTGGCCTTAAAATCCAGCACAGCAGCAAGGTCTGAAGCTGCCACCACCCACCCAGAAGCAGCAGCAGTGGGAAAATCCAGAGGCGAAACCACCCTGAACTGGGTCATCACGTGGAAATTTAAATGGCTTCACAAGAGCATCGCTGCTGCTGCTGCTGCTGCTGCTGGTGCACATGGGGCCGTGTTAGGTGAATGATTTTTCTGGTGCTGCTTCCAGCATGAGCCAGAGGAGGTTGTGAGCAGAATCCTCAGGAAGGAGACTCTTGCAGGAGCACACAGTGTGCTTCCACAGCAGYTGAACACAGCACAGCAGAGCAGTTTCTGTGTGGCTGGTGGAGGGGCTGAGGCACAGGGGCACAGGGCAGCGTTACCCAGAGCAGCTGATTTGGGAGCGTGGCTGGGCTCCCCTCACCATTGGAGCTCACCATGGATGAGGCAGCCCCAGAGGAAGGAGATACAGCCCTGCAGAGCTGCAGCCAGCCCAGGTAGGGAGAGCAGCACTCCAGAGCAGGTTCCCAGGATGCTCCATCCCTTGGGCACTGGGCTGGGAACAGCCCCCCTTCCCCAGAGCTCTTTTCTGCTGTGCCTTCCCCCCACAACCTCAAGCATGGGTGCCAGTGAGGGAGCTTCAGAGACCATCTGTCTTTAATCTCCTTAGAGCCAGGCAAGTCGGGAGAAATTCAGAGGGAAGAGGCACCGAAGTCCCTCTGTCCCTGGCTGTGACAGCACAGGGCTCTCAGCAGCTGATGGGAGCAGGTCCTGCCTGCCCCACATTCTCGGACCAGTGCAAGCTGCCTCAGACACCAGGCAGAGAGCACTGGGAACACTCCCAGCCCCTGGAGCAGAGGGAGACAGGAGCCCCTTTCCCAAGCACTGCAGGGAGCCTGACACCCGTCCTCAGCCCCATCCTGCCCTGCACCTTCCCTGCCATCCCCTCAGATCCAAGCAGCCCTGGAGAAGTCTGTCCTTGGAGCTCTTCCCCCTCTTATGGCTTAAGCTGATGCTGTTCCTTGGCAGCTGAGGGTAATTAYGAGATTTTCTCCATCAGAGCTGGGTCTGTGCCTGTGTCCCCAGCAGCGCTGGCGGCGAGGAAACTCCTGGAGCAGGGATGGCCCCACGGCCGCTCCTCCTGCTGAGCCTGCAGGCCCTCAGTGCCTCTTCTCCCTGCTGGGCAGGAGCTGGGCTGAGCCCAGGAAAAGGGGCTTCAGCCAGGCACAGCATCCCCGGCGGTGCAGCCCAGCTGCCTCATCTCACACACGGATCCTTCTGTCTCCCAGCCATGCAGGCAAAGCTTCCTGGGATGGAGAAGCATCCACAAGGCCTTCCCTGGCTGCAGGGGAAATTGGGCTGGTCATGCCAAGCTATTTAAGCGCAGAGATTGATTGATTGATTGATTTGCTAAGATTAGATCTGAGGACTGTTGCAGCCCTCTCATGCTGGGACCTGTGGGTACTGTGAGCTTTTCTGCCTGTGCTCTGCTCCCACAGCTGTTTGTGCAGCCCCTGGCACTGCCCAGGCTGGGACCAGCTCCCCTGGCAGAGCAGTTTGAGGCYGTGTTGTGCTGATCTGAAGTGCCACCCCGGCCTCCCCTCCCCGGGCACAGTGACAACGAGAGCAGTGATGGCCCAGAGACAGAGCTGATAATTACTGCTCGGGGCTGGGACAGCTCGGGGAGCAGCGAGGGCCTTGTCAGCACACGTCCTGCCTCGTGGCCCGGGCACGGCACTCGGCAGGGCTGGCACAGGGACAAATCACCCAGCACAGCCCAGCGCGGGGCTGAGCTGCTGTGGGCACTAAGGGGCTGCCCTGGGGACAGGGACCCTCGGCCTCTGGGGGCTGTGAGACCCCCAGGGCCCATCCCCAGGGCTGTGGGGTCCTGGCTGGTGGCAGCAGGAGCTGAGGCTCCTGCAGAGCAGCCGGGGTTGGTGCTGTGCCGCGGGGGGCTGTGAGCTGGGCTCTTACAGGAGCAAGGCGGGAGCTCTGCTATGGACAGACAGACCGTGCAGCCCCAACCCCGCCGGGTGCTGCCGCTCGAGAACCAGAGGTTGCGGGCCCTGCCCTCCTCCCCTCCGGCAGAGCCGCGGCTGCTGTGCAGCGGCCCCAAAGGCATCACCATCCGGCAGAGGCGCCCCGGTTTCTGCAGGGCTCCCGCCCGAGCCCCGCTGGCGTGCAGGGCGCTGGCGGGAGGGAGGGAGGGAGGAAACGTGCTCGGCTCTGCGGTCAGGCAGTTTCCACCCCTGCACCTGAGCCGAGGCGGCGGCAGCTCCTCGCAGCCCTTCCCTCCGGCTTCCTGCCCACGCCCCGGCAGGTTCTGCTGAGCCCTGGCTGCGAGGCGACTTCACCAACCCACAGGCTGTCCTGGCACCTCATCCCCCTCAGAGGATTAAACCAAGTATTTATGTTTTCAGAGGTTTCAGAAAGATTTCCTGGCCRTGCTGTCCGCCCGCCACGTGTTGTGCTGTCACTGGATCTCCAAAGCTGCTTAGTCCCACCCAAGCTGACCTGCACTAAACCCATCAGGAGAGGGATGCTCTGCCTGGGGGAAGGAAGCTGTTGGTCCCTGCAGGGCACAACCTCAAACCAAGGCACCGTGGGGGCTGCTCCATGGCCCTGCTCCTGCAGATCTGCAGGGCTCAGGCATTGATTCTGTGATTTGGGTGATTCAGCACCCACACCCAACACAGGCCATTCTGCTGCTGCAGAGAGCTCAGCCTTGAGCCTGGAAGATGTTTTCRTGGCCTGTGAATTCCATAAACCCAAAGGCTGACGGTGTGTGAGCCCCTTGCACGTGTGTTGAACGGGRCAGAGCAGGCCCTGGGCTCCAGCAGAGCAGTGCTCTGCTCACACCGGGTTTGTGAGCCTGGGAACAGCCACACAGGTGCTGAGTGAGCACAACTGGGAGACACAACTGGGAGCTGACTGGTTAGACTGGCTCCTCCAACCTCTGCCCTTCCTTGGACTGCCTGGATTTGGTTATGTAGAGCCAACCCTTTGGTAAGGGACTCAGAGGCTCCTGCGCTGCTCCTGCCTGGCACGGTGGTCCCACCCCACAGTGACATTGTCCTGGGCTCTGTGGGTGTCAGTGCCTGGCCCTCGGATCTCATGCTGGATATTCAGGTGAAGGCTTTGCTGCAATTCACCCGTGGGAGATGGATAGTGAGCAGGGCTGGGGGCTGTTCCTTGGAAAGCTGCAGCCCATCTTCCTTTTCACTTCCCCTTCTCTCAGGCGACTGCGTGTGCCCTGGGCAGCTATTTTTAGGCTGCTGCTCGCTGTCTGCTTTCCCCCGGGGATGCTGAGCAGGTTCTGGGAACTCCAGCTGTCTCTTGGGCAGCACGAGAGATGCTGTGCTTCCTGAGCCTGCTCCTTCACTCCCCAGCACGAGCCCTGGCTCTGCCACTCCCTGCAGCCGCCCTGGCACTGGGCAGGAGGCTGGGATGCCCATCCCAGGTGCACTGGCACTGCTGAGGGCTGAGGGGGACTCTCCTGTGCCAGGGTGATGCTGATGCTCTGCCCAGRCAGCCAGGATTGCAGGGCAGTGCTGATTCATGGGGCTCTGTCATTGCAGTCACCACAGCTGTCCTGAGCCCCGAGGATTTACTGCCCGYAGCCAGGAAATACGGCACAGGCAGTTTGTGTTCCTCCTGCTGGAGGGGACATCGGGAGCCCTGGTGTCACCCAGGGCTGTCTCAGACTCCCCACTGCTGCTGCCTTGCCCAGTCGCCCCACTCCTGCTCCTGCCCCCTTTTCTGCCCCTGTATCCACTGTCCCAGGCCCCAGCACAGTCAGCCCTGGCCATGGGGACACATGTCACCTGTGTCACAGCCTGTGGGGACAGCTCCAGCTGGGATGGGGCTGGCAGGGAGGTGAGGAGCTGACAGGAGCCACTCCTGAGGGTGGCACTGAGGGTTCAATGGAGTCACTTGGTTTCTGACACACCCTGTGGGTGGACATGGTCAAGGGGGGTTCCCAGGGCTGGCACTGCCATTTTGTCCCTTGTTTCTCTGCCCCGTGGCACCTCAGTGAGCTAAACCAGGGCTGTGCCCCAGATGGTGCCAGCTGTGCTCTGCTGCTCTGGGGTCTGCAGGGACCCCACGGTTTGGGGGGGACAGGGGTGACACCTGCACAGGTTGGGGCACAAGGCAGGGATGCAGGGTTGTCTGAGGCAGGATGGGAGCTGTGAGGGGCAGGGATGGGGGCTGCAGGAGGCAGGAGTGGGATGGGCTGTAGAGTTCTTGGGGTCCCCAGTAATTGGGGTGCTGTGACACGGAGCTCTTTGCTGATGGGTCCCAGCCCCCCGAGCACGGCTGCCCGGGCCGGGGGTGTCTGGGGCGGCCCCGGGGAGGCTCCAGCTCCGTTCCCGCAGCCCATGTTTGGGCTTTGGCTGCAGCAGGGCCATAAAAGGCAGCGTGGGGAGGGCGCTGGCGCCGGGCCCGCGGCATCTCCGTGTGCTGGGGCATCCGGGGGAGCTGCTACCGGGAATCGGGGCCGGGGGCCGGGGCGGCCCCATGGAGAGCTCTGGGTGTCCTCCAGACYATTGCTGCCCAGTCCGTGTCCCACTGGCCCCGTGAGCAGCCCCCGCCCCAGCACCCGTGGGYGCCCGGGGCATCCCCAGGCTGGTCCTGCCGAGCTCCCGCTGCCCCCTCAGCCCGGGCCGGGCACTGCCGGCTCCATCCCCGCGGCTCTCCTGGGGGCTGGGGATCCAGAGCTGCCTTCGTCCAGTGCCACCCTCGGTGGAGGGGCAGTGGCAGCGCCCGGGAGGTGCTGAGGGTGCCAGGACCAGAAATCCTGGGATCAGCAGAGACCGGCGTGGGCTGAGAGCACGGAAGTGAAATCCAGCTGCAAATCCCTCCTGGGGGATGCTCGGGCTCGGAGGTGTCTCTCGGGGTGGGATGGGGCAGCAGGAGCTCGGGCAGAGGGGAAGGAGCAGCAAAGCTCATCCACAGCCGTGCAGAGAGGGGCAGGGAGCAGCCCTGTCACCCCCGGGGGCTGATTCACCGGCAAAGCCCGAGCTCAGGGCCGGGTGGGTGTGAGCTCAGGGCCGGGTGGGTGAGCCAGCCAGGAGGAATGCGAGGAACACAAAGAGTGAGGAGGAAGGGCCATTCCCCAGGTATCGGGGTGGGCACCACTGAGCCGCAGGCCAAAGTGTGAAGGGTGGAGAGCTGGGGCCAAGCGTTGGGACAGGGTGGGAGGGCTGTCCCCAAATTCCATCCCTAGGGCCCTCTGAGCTGGGCTGGGCACAGGCTGGCAGGCCCTCCTGGGATAGGGAACTGGGGCAGGAGGGCTGCCAAGGCCCCTGGGCTGTGGCTGAGAGCAGCCCTGGCAGTAGCTGTGACCTTCCTGAGCCCCGGCATCAGCTGTATCCTTCCCAAGCTGTGGCCTCAGCCCTCAGCTCCCTGTCCCAGCACACCCAGCAGTTTCCTTGCACCTGCTGCAACTTCCAAGGGACTTTTGGCTGTGCAGGTGTGTAACACTGAGCCAAATCCAACCATTTCAGACCTGGTGTTAGACAAAGCAAAGGAAATCTCCATTACTGGCACTTCCCCACGCCCTGGGCTGCTGCCACGGGGTCTGGGGGCTCAGCCCCGGGCCTGGCAGGTGCCTGTGCCTGTCCTGTCCCCTGTGCCACTGGGGATTCAGGGCTGATTCATCTCCTGCCTTGGCTCCTGCTTACGTGTGTTCACTCTGTTCATTCCCTGCCTGAGCAGCTAAATTAAGCCGAGCAACAATGGGCCATCGATTATCCCATTATATTTCCATTGGGCCTGACTTCCCAGCAGCTCCTGCAGGGTGGCACACATGGCAGGGGCTGGGAGCAAAGAGCCCCTTGGCAGGTTGTGCTCCTGTCCCTGGTGTCCCCCACACCACAGAGACACTGGATCCACTCCAGCCACTGCCCCGGGCCTGGCAGGACCATGAGGCAGAACCCAGAGGCCAGCACAGATGCACCTGTGTAGGAAATGGTCCTTTGTCAGGGGAACCTTCCCATGCCAGGGGCTCTCAGGAACCACCCCAGCCCTGCCAAGGTCATGTCTTGCTCCAGCCATTTGCACAGACCTGGGAACTGTGTCCTCTCTGTCCCTCRCTTTCCACATGGCTCTATCCCCTCCCTGACTGTCCTTTTCTTCCTGTATCACCTATTCCAGCCCTGCTGGTTCCGAGTCTTTTCATGATCCAAGAGCTGACAAGCCATTATCCAGGACCAGAGGGGCTGGCACGTGTGGCTCCTCACTGCCCCACTCTCCTGGCGGGACCCGGGCTCGGCTCTGCCCCAGAGCTCCCTGTGAGCATCCCGGAGCGTCCTCCCAGCCGCAGTTTGCTGGAGAAGGGCTGGGTCAGGCCGTGCTCGTGGCAGCGAGGAGAGGGGTGGGCATCCCGGGCAGTGCCATGGGGGGTGGCAGCCCAGGGAGGGCCCCGCTCTGCCCCCCGCACGGGGCTGGGTCTGTCGCCCACTCCCCGCTCTCAGAGGAGCTCAGGGTCTGTCGCCCACTCCCCGCTCTCAGAGGAGCTCAGGAGCTGAGGGTGACGCTGCTGTGTCTGCACGGGGATGCGCCGGCAGATCCTACCTGCGTCAGCAGCTGAATTCCCTGCTCTCATTCCCGCTCCGGCAGCGCCTTAACCCTTTCCTGCCACCCTGAGCACGGGCTCCATGGAGCCGGGRTGCCTGTGACGCTCCGGCTGTGGCAGACACACCTGCCCTGTCCCCACACCCCGGCCGGAGGGGTCGCAGCATCCCCCGGCCGTGCCGTGCACCCCGTTCGGTGCCGCGGCTCTGCCGGACCTTTCCCGTGGCTCCCCTTTCCCAGCCCGTCCTGGCCACGCCGCATCCCGGCCGGGCTGAGCTGCCGTGGCTGCTCCAGAGCCTGGGATGGGCTGTCTCCGCCGTTCCCGATCCTTGGGGAGGGGCRGCAGCGCTTTCCCCGCGCTCCTGCTGCTGTCGCCATCGGCGTGGGGCGGTTTTAACACCTCGGCAGAAGGCCTGAAGGCCAGCTGCTGCTTGGGCTGTTTCCAGGGTTTCCAGTCACGGCTGGAAGTTTTTCACTGCCCACCCTCACCTGCGATATGTGGAAATTGTGTTCCTGAAACCAGGGCCCGGCTGCTGGAGCCGATTTGGGCCCGGCAGCCCTGCTGGCAGGCGCCTCGAGCAGCATGAGCAGCACCAAAGGGCTCTCTGCCTTCATCCACAGCACAGGCTCTGCCCAGAGCTCAGGGCTCGGGGTCAGGCAGAGGTTGGGATCGCCGTGCCGGGTGTTTGCCGTGTCCCTGGGCTCTGTGTCTCCCCTGCAGAAGCCTCTGGAGAGCAGAGAGGACTTTGGCAGATGYCATCACTCAGCACCTCCCCGGCCGCCTCTGCCACAGCCAAGGTTAGTCAAGCACAGCGCAGGCAGAAGAAGCTGAACTTGTTTGTGGTTTCTGGAAGACAAAACCCAAGCCAAACAAAATCAAAATTCCCAGGAAGAGTCCTTAGGCTGCTCCTTCTGCTGCTGCTTTGCCACATGGAGCAGGAGCTTTGGCAGGGCCTGAACTTGCTGGATTCACAGGGAGCTGCTCTATGGGGTCACTGCAGGGCTGGGGGCTGCTGAAAATCCCTCACGTTGGCAAGAAGCACCACCCAAAGTCCGGCTGACACCAGGTCCCCTTGCTGGGATGGCTGARCTGTGTCCCTGCTCACTGCTGTGGTTTTGGGAAGGTCAGGGTGTGGGGGCTGAGCCACGTGCAGCCCCAGCAGGGCTTTCCCCACCTCGCTGCCTCTGGGGGGCAGCTCCAGCCTGGCCGCTCCTCGCTGCAGCCCCACGGAGAGAGCGAGCTGGCAGTGCTGGCACTGCTGGCACTGCTGGAACTGCTGGAACTGCTGGAACTGCTGGAACTGCTGGCACTGCTGGCACTGCCGGCACTGCTGGAACTGCTGGAACTGCTGGCACTGCTGGCACTGCTGGCACTGCTGGCACTGCCGGCACTGCTGGAACTGCTGGAACTGCTGGCACTGCTGGCACTGCTGGCACTGCTGGAATGGCTGGCACTGCTGGCACAGCTCCTGCTGAGCTCTGCCGGGGCTGCTCCAGCCTCTGCCTCTCTTCCAGGAGCCGTGAAGGCTCATGGCGAGCTGTGTTTGTGTTTGAATGAGCCRAAGGAAGGGCGTGCAGAGCCCGGGGCGCCGTGCTGGGGCAGGGCTGGGCCGGTGCCCGGGGCAGGAGGTGCCCGTGAGCTCCGGCCGGCTGGGCTGGTCTATTTTTATGGCCCAAGATGAGTGACCCCGGGATTAATCAGCCGGCCCAGGAGGACAGGCTACGTTGGGTTTGAAATTCTTTAGTGCTTGTAATAACTCAGGTGAGCCTCTTTGTTCTTGTGAGCTGTAATTTTTCATTTGACAGGCAGCGTCCCTTGACAAAACAGCCAAACAGCCACATCCAAACACACCCAGCCCTGGGAAGTGGCACCAAGTCCCTCCACCCACCCCTGCCCCGCTCCCAGTGACGATTTCCCCAGTGCAGCAAACTCCAGGGGCAGTTTGGCCAGACCTGTGTGGTTAGTGCTCAATGCCACAGACAGACGAAGCTGACCCATTGACCCCCTCCCACACACCCAGGTGTGGGGACAGCCTCGGGACACCAAGTGGCACCTCTGCCCTCTCCCCCTGCCCAGCAGCCCCCCAGGTGTCCTGGGACCAGCCCAGTCTCCATCTCGAGGTGTCTGTGGTGCTCTGTTCCCTTCTCCTCAGGGTTCCAGGTGCGGGATCGGGTTCCTTCTGGGATTAGGGAGCGTGGCTACTACTGGACAGGGGACTCTGTTTTCATTCCTCCCTGCTCCCCTTCCCCCGGCAGCGGCAGTCAGGAGGATGTGTCAGCTCAAGGCTGAGGCTAAAGAGGCTTACACTGACTATTTACCTTTTAGAGGGGCTATTTTCGGCTGCTCAGCTGCCACGCAAGGCTCAGGGCAGTGACTGAGGAGAGTCCACGTGAGGGTCGCTGTTCCTGGGATCCACTTTCCTCCTCTGCAGGGACCGAGGCTTGGCTGCTTTTTTGTTCCTTGGAGGTTTTGGTTTTTTTTCTTTTTCAGATGGTGAAGAGTGCCACAAAGGAAAATCTTGGGGACAGGTCAGAAGGACCTTTGTGTCCTTTGAAATGCATTGCCCTGTCCAATGTGTGACTCGTTTCCACCCTTGCACTGCAGGGAAATCCCAAGGTTGCTTCCAGTGCCGTCTGAGACACTGCCAGAGGCCTCCAGGTTGGCTTCACTGACCCTGTCTCCCCCCAGACAAGCTCAGATGGTTGTGGATCTCCAGTGTGAGTTAAATAATGCCATCACAAGTCAATGTACAGGCTGAGACTGGAATTGGGTCACTGGGATGTGAGTGCTGCTGGTCCCTGGGAGCATCTGGGGACCAGCTCCATCCCTTTGTGTCCCTGACCATGGCAAAGTGGGGTCAGTGCATGCCAGGGGCACGGGGAGCTCCAGTGGGAGCACAGGGACAGACACCTGGAGTCTCCTGCTGGCAGAGGGACACTCAGGACACACCAGGCATGGCAGAGTGGCCAAGGGTGGCAACTGGTCCCAGGGCTGCACACCCAGAGCTGAGCCCTGCTTGGAACAGAACCCAACTTCTTCCACATGCTGGAAAGCTGCAGTGCRAAGTCTTTAACTAAACGAATCCTGAGTGATTTCCACATTGCTGAATGACATTTTAATAGTGGAAAAATAACGCTCCAAATTATCTACTTCATCTCTTCCTATTGTCTTTTACTGGCTGGGAACGAGTGCTGCAGCAAAACCAGCTCAGGCTCTTCTGGGAGGGGTTTGCTGGTGCCTCCCAGCCCATGGCAGGCAGTGTGGAGGCAAGGAGGGGCTATTCCCTTGTGCCCAGCACCCCGTGAGCCCAGGAGGGGCTGTTCCCTTGTGCCCAGCACCCCGTGAGCCCAGGAGGGGCTGTTCCCTGTGCCCAGCACCCCGTGAGCCCAGGAGGGGCTGTTCTACTGTGCCCAATCCTCCAGGCCTGGCAGGGCTGCCCACACATCACAGAGCTCCCGGGAGGCTCTGGCTGCCCTGGCACCAGGAGCAGCCACGGTGCTGCCAAGGCCTCAGGGCCATGCCTGTCCCACACGGGGCTGGCAGGTGGCAGAAGGCAATGTCTGGCTCCTGCTGTCCCCCTGGGGAGCTGGCACTTGTCCCCATGCCACCAAGTCGCTCTGTGCTTCTGGCATTTTCTGCCATTTTCTGCCGTGTGCTTTTTCTGACCTGAATTCAGCCACTGCCACTTTGAGCTTCCAGCTGGATGGGGCCATCGAGTGCTGCCACAGGTCCCCAGGAGCAGAGCCAGGGGACAGAGACGCAGCCCCAGCACGTCTCTGAGTGGCTGCAAAAGCTGGGGAACAGTGTCTGCTGTCCYCAGCCTGCACAGCAATGGACACACAAAAGCCTCACACAAACTTTTATTATCACTGACACATCATAGACCTCCACAAACTCCCTGCCCCGGAGCAAAGCAGCCCCAGCCCTCACACGAGGGGTCCCCTGCCAAACCCCAGCTCACACCTGCAGCCTCTGCAGCCAGGCTGATTCAGAGCTGTGCCATTCTGAGTGGGTTTCTCCACTGCTCCCATCCAGGRGAAGGTTTCCATCCTCTGGATTAAAGGCACACAAATCAGGAGCTGAACTGTCCTGCCACTCAACACCCAGCCCTCAGCATGCTGCCTTCAGTGGGTCAAGGCTTCCATTCAGGAACCCCTTGTGCTCCTGGCTTGTGCTGGTTCACACGGAGCATCCGAGCTCCAGCCTCACCTCYCAGCAGGAACGGGCTCCAGGACAGGCTGTGGGTAAGGCTTTGCAGAAGGATTTTGAGAGAAATGTGCTTGTCAGGTGCAGGAACCCACCCAGGTGGCTCCACATGTGCTGCTGAGAGCACAAACATTCCTGAGAGGCAGGGCTGGGAGGTGACCCTGCCCAGGACAGCTGTGTGGAGGCAGCGTGGAGGGAGTGAGAGGGAGCAGGACAGCCAGGGAAGGTGCAGAGGGATGCAGGGAGGCACAGCACGCTGCCACCTCAGCTCCTTTTCCAGCCCCACAAGGAAACTGCTCCCCTGGCTCCGTTTGGCACAAACGCTGGCTCAGGACACGCCTTTGGAGGCCGTGGAATTTGGTAAGAATTGGGGCCTTTGGCAACAGGGCTCAACGCCCCAGCTCCACTTCTGGCTGGCAAAATTTATAGCAGGCATGGGGAGAAACACTGTCCTTTCAAAAACACCCTGAGGGAAACCTTTATCAACAGCTCAGCAAAAACGACTGCAACAAGGCAAGTTTCATTTTCACTTYGGGATGTGGAACAGGGAGCACCCCTGGCACTGACTGAAGAGCCTAAAACCCACACGGAGTGTATGTGCCACAGGCTGTGGCAGTGACAGGCAAGGACAGTAAATATTCAGTAACTGAGGAGAGCCAAAGGAAACACAGTGGGAAACATACTGGAAACAACAGACTAAATTATTAAAGTCTGCAGTTGTCAGCATAAAGGAACAGCTTTGCTGTAATGTCAGAGAATCACAGAATGGTTTGGGTTGGATGGGACCTTAAAGCTCACCCCATTCCATCCCCTGCCATGGCCAGGGACACCTTTCCCTGTCCCAGGTTGCTCCAAGCCCTGTCCAGCCRGGCCTTGGACACCACCAGGGATCCAGGGGCAGCCACAGCTTCTCCGAGCACCCTGTGCCAGGAGCTCACCTACCTCCCAGGGAAGAATTCCTTCCCAGTATCTAATGGAGAAGGAAACTTTGGGCAGTGTCTGTGAAATACCCTGACCTGAAATTTCCAGGGGCAGTCCATTTTCTATAAAAATGGAAAAAATCCGGCCAGCCAGCGGATCCTATAAAACCAGAAAAGGCCAGAGACAYGACTTCGAGGTCACCGGTCCTTCCTTGCTGACCAAGCAGACACCTTCCCTGCAATCCCAACAGTCTGCAGTTTTATTTTTGGCAGATCATAATTAAAATGGCTTTTATGGCTTTAAAAAGAAGCCATGAAGCTGCACGTTTTGGTTGAAGCAGAGAGAGCGTGCTGTGCTCTGGGTGAGGGGACAGTGGCCTTGGCTCTGCTCCTGCCACCTGCCACCAACACTTCTGGGCAGCCTTGGCTCCCTGGAGTGTTCTTCTTTCTCACCAGCAGGTAAGAAAGGTCTGGTTGCTAACCAGTCCAGTCCCAGAGGCAGAATAAAAAGTCCTTGTTAAAACCTAGAAAAGCTTGTTTCTAACAAAATCAAATCCRAACACAGTTCCTGGGTCGATGCCTTTCTCTCAGGTTCCATCACCCAMGCAATGGAACTTCCCCTATAGACCAATTTAATTCCCCTTCCATTCCACACCTTTCAGTCTTCTCAGAGCCTTGACAAGCTATTCCTCCRTTTTTTTCTTCAGCATTTTTTCCTATGCACATCCTTCCTGCCCTTCCCTTCCGCCGTCGCACCCTGTTCCTCCCAGCTATTTTCGGAAGGCAAAGACATCCCGTGTTTTCAGGCCCTTCTTGCCTTCACTTCCTGGTTTAGGAGAAGACATTTCCACCAGGCCCCCGTAGGGGCAGTTCTCGGACTCGGGGTGGTGGCCAGAGCACTCCACAGCAGGGATGAAGCCACTGTCCCACATGCCTGTCCCACACAGCTTGCAGAGGTCGTGCAGGCTGCAGGGGATGCGGGGGAGCAGGTGGAACTGATAGAGCAGACTCCTGGCCTAGAGGGAGAGAGAAGGAAAACAGTCACCCCTCACCAGGGGACCAACAGAGCTGAGGTGGCCTCCCACCCCATCCTCCTGTTTGGGCTTCAGCAAAAGCGTGTCCTGCCAACACCTGAAGGTTACCCCAGGCACTGGGGGCAGTGGCAGATCACAGGGGCTGCCACACACCACAGCTCGTCCCATGGCTTCAGACACTGCCAGCTGAAAGGGAATGGGCACCAACAGCTCTGCCTCCATTTCCCTGAGCAGGTTATCCAAACAAGGGTTATCCCAACCACACTGCCACCTCCCAGGCACTCAACAACCACCTCCTCCTGCTGCAAAGCTTGTTTCCAGGCAAACAGCAGCATCCCACCCAGGCAGCCACAGCGATACAGGAGATGCAAAGCTGAAGCAGCGGTCCCTGGATTTCTGAATACTCTGACTCATCTCTGGACCTTGTCCCACATGGGCTCCTGGGCATTTACCTTCCTGAGTACGAGCTCCCCGTTCATGTGCATGGCCAGGTTGCCAAAATGCAGCAGCATCTGGTCAGTGGCCAGCTGCTGCTCGATGACGTCGTCCCCATAAATCACCACGATGGCTACGCAGATGAAGAGGTGGAAATAGTCTGTCTGCAATGGGAACACAGGGGCTGCTGTACAGCAGGCGGARGTAGAGCTCTGGCTTCACCTCCCACCCTCCACAAGCAGGTCCTTGGTGAGAGATTTTGCTCCCTTCAGTTCTGCCCAGTGGTGAGAACATGAGCTACTGGTGACTTCTGAACCACACCGAACCAAAGCCTCTTTCCTTCACAGCACAGCAGCAAGGCCTGCACCAGTGTTTGCACCATAGARCAGATTTTTGGAAAGACATTTCCCAGCTGTGTAAGAGAAGCCTGAACTTCAGAAGGGTGTCCAGCATTTTCTGAAACACCTCCTTGTGAAGCCCAGCCATCCCCAAAGGGGAGAGGCAAGCAGGGCTCCATCCTCCTGCTACGTAGATAAACCTCTGCCATAGTCMCAGACACGACTCATTTTGGCTACTTTGCTGCTAAGAGCCTTTCTGGAAATCCTCAGTRCCGAGGGGTGAGGAGGACTCAGGCAGGACGTGGCAGCTGCCTCACCTGGTAGTGAGCCCAGCAGGCCTCCCACATGCGCAGCGCCTCGGCCTCGGGGAACTCTCGCTTGAAGCAGAGCAGGATCCAGCGGTGGCAGAAGAGCATCTGCAGCCCGTCCTCTCCCAGGGCACTCAGGTGCTGGTGGAAGCGTGGGTGCATCAGCCTCAGCAGCTCCCGCAGGTACAGCTGCAAAACATGCCCTGGCTCAGCCCTGCCTTGGGCAGCCCTCAGCACCCCGGGGAAACAGAGCTGGACAGCTGGACAACCGGGGAGCTGGAGAGCTTCTCTCTCTCAGGTGCCATTTCACAAGCAGGATGGGTATAACTGCTTCTGGAGTGCCTCAGTCACCCAGGGTCAATTCTACCCACCAGGTATTTCCATGGAATCATAGAATCCTAGAGTATCCKGAGTTGGAATTGACCCACAAGGATCATCAAAGTCCAGCTCCCGGCCCTGCACATGACAACCCCAAGGATCATCCCAAGGATGTAGTGGCTTTGGAGTGTGATTTGGCATGCTGGACCCTTCCCCCAGCCCAGGAACTGGGGAGAGGAGAAGCCATGACAGGGCTGAAGGGAGCTCAGCACTCAGCCTCACCAGCTGCTTCTCCATGTCCTCATCCCGGGGGGAGCTGATGAAGATCGTGTTCTGCATCAATCCAACAAAGCACCAGAAAGTATCCGACTCATCCAGGACCTCTGCCAGGAGTGGGGCAACCAGGTCAGACATGCCCTGGGAGTATCCAATGGTTGGGTTAAATACTGCATAGTTCAGCAGGATCCTCCTGGAGCAGAGACAGAAACACAAAGGTGGGATAGGTGAGGGCAGGTGACAGCATCATCTCAGGGGCAAAGACACAGGGCCTCATGTGAGCTGCTCTATCACAGACAGGGAAACCCTGCTGCAAACACCAGTCCTGTGGCCTAAACTTTGGGAAAAGGTTTGGCATTCACAGACAGCAAAATATAAACAGAAAACGAGAATTTAAAAAGATTAAGAGGAATGAAAGGCCCATGGGAATGGAGAGAGGATGCCCAACACATCTTTAAAGCTCCAGGCGATACTGTTGGATGAAACCCAGCTGTTTTGAGGTCACACCTTTACAAGCCACACACTCTCATGGAACAGACTCTGGTGTGCTTGTCCTCTACCCCATCAGGAGAACCAGAGACYCAAGCACCTGCCCACAGCCCTACCACAGCACCTTTGCTGTGCCTGTGTGTGCAGGGAAGCTCAGGTGTGGGAGCAGGGTTATAGGATTGAGAAGGGAGCTACRGCAGCAGTGGGAGCACTGAGGAAGGCCTTGCTGTTGCATCCTGTGGTTCCAGATGCATRGTGGGTGCTGCGCAGCATTCCCAGGCAGCCTGGGCTGGGGGCTGACCAACCTGTCTCTACATTGAGCAGGACATTGTTTTTTAGGACACTGGAATCAGACACTTCACCTCATGGTCTCCACATTTGGGTTGTTCTCCCCCCGGAAGAACTGGTTGCTGCGGTCGGTCCTCACGACATCCTTGTCCACCGTGAACTGCACCTGGCGCCAGAAATCCTTCTGCTCATCTGGAGTCATGGACAGCCTGGAAACCACACAGCAACAGCAGAGGGGTGCCAAGAGAGGAATGTCATTGCCACAATGAACAAAAAGCCTCATTTCAGTCTTAGTTTGCAGAGAAAAAACATTCCTGTACCRAGTTTCCTGAGCACCTGAAAAATAGACCAGCAGGTCTGTCCACTACAGAGGATTGTCTGTCCCAAGGGATTACTGGAAGGAGCTTCCTGGGTTATAAACGGGATGACACGATGTGTTTGCTGCAATAAACACTTCAGAGGCATCAGACTCTGTTCTCCACTGCTCCTTGGAACTCGGCACACCAGAACTCACCACTCTGGTTTGATTGTCTCCTGATTATTAACAGTACTGTGCCCCTCCAGCTCCAATGTACCCACCTCCATTTAACAACATATAATTCTTGCATTAACAACTTTCTGGAATTACGTACCCCTTCTCATCCCTTATTTTTATGTACATTTTATTTATAAATAAATATAAGATCCAAATTTCACCTTCAGTGTTCTAACCCAAGCCTTGCCTGTGAGGTTTCCCTGCGTGGTACTGACAAGGCTGTTTCCAGAGCCAGGTAAGGAAATGTCTGAGCTCTGTGGCATTGGCTCCAGAGCCTCAGGAGATCAGCAGTGCCCAACACGCCTCCTTCACCATCCCTCCCACTCCCCTGCTCCAGCSTCTCCCTGATTCAAAGGATGCAGAGACTGTGACGTCTGGCCCAAGGAAAATGAGCAGGGGAGGAYGATGATGGTCTGTTACCTTTTCTCCTGAATCTCAAAGTATTCTTTCCTCTTCTGCAGCCTCAGTGCCTCCCTCTCTTCAGAAGTGGACTCGTAGCTGTAGTAGTGCAGCAGAAAGGGCCACACCTCCCCGCGGATGGAAATATCAATCCCACCAAAGAAAATGGCCTGGAAGACAGAGCAAAAGTTATGGCTGGTACAGTTTTAGCATTCCCAAAAACAGCAACAAGCAACTGCCCGCTGCTGTGCATTGGTGCCTCTGCAGTTCTTTCCTGACAAGTGACGCCTTGATTCAAGCTCCTGCAATTTGCACATGTTTAGAGGGAAAGTGCTGGCCCTCTATTCCCAGACCAGACACAAATCAGGCTCATTTCAATGTCAATAACCACCCCCGGAGAGGCTCTATGATTAACGTGTCGTTCTCATGTCACGGCTTAATCCCAAATCCTGGAGACTCTGCACTGCACTGCAAACTTCTCTCTCAGGGCCCGGGCGGGCGCAGTGCTCCCCTCAGCCCTGTTATTTCATACAGCAATCTCAGTTTATACAATCTCGGTTCATACAATCTCTGCCCATACAATCTCAGCTACTTCAACCATCCCAGTTCTTTCAGCAATCTCCAGTGTTCCCTGTGACCTGGTCACACGTTCTGCAAACACAGCAGGCACTGGGCACTTTGCTTTACTGATTCCAAAAGGCAGCAGAAGAAGTGGGACAGCTCCTCGATCAGAGAAATGCTCCACCACCACAGAATCCCAGCATTGTTAGGACTGGAAGGCACCTCTGGAGATATCCAATCTCCCTCCCTCCCTCCCTGCCAAGGCAGGGTCACCTAGAACAGGTGATTCAGGAACATGTCCAGGTGGGATCAGTCCCACAGCAAGCTCTGCAGCCAAGGCTTCACTCAGGGTCTCCACCCTCCCAAAAGCCCAGCTTTGCCCCCGGCAGGAACACCAACTCCTGCAGCTCCCCCTGGGGACTCGCACAGGAGAGAACAGAGGAGAGCCCCTCACCTTCCTCAGCTTGTACTCCTCCTCCACCTGGCCGGCCTCGTTGAGGTGGTGCAGCCAGGCAGACACGTCCAGGCGCCGGTAGGAGTTCTCCTCGGGGTGGGTCTCCGAGGAGGGCAGCTTGGGGCGCCGGATGGAGAACTGCATGCAGGTTTTCTCATCTGCAAGCTGCTGAACGGGGCACAACAAACCACAACTGCAGCAGGAGCCAGGGAGAGCAGCACAGTGTGAAACCCAGAGCAGGGAAACCTCTATGTGGTTCATGTAGGATTAAGCACTGAGGAGCTGCACTCGGGGAGGTTTTGTTGGTTTTTTGTTTTTTTTTTAATTCCAACCATTACAATAACAAGAGTGATTAGAATAATTAAAATCCACTATGAAACAGCTTCATCTTAAAAAAAAAAAATTAGTTTCCATCCCTCCTCCAATCTTATCCCTGACCTGAAACTGAATTAATGCTGCTTACAGCAAAACTTGCCCCTGCCAGGAATGCCTGCAATAAATTACATATGATTGGCCATATACAAAGGGATTGCTGTTAGGAGAGCAGGGAACTGCGCTGCCAGGCTCTCTGAGGGCACTCAGGATCCCAGTGCAAGGCTGCAGCTGACATTTAATTTAAAAATCAAAGGTTGCTCAATGCAAAAAGTGAGCCCATGCGACCGTAATAAGAAAAGCAGCGGGGGGCTCTGTGGGAAGGATGGAAATTTAAAAATCACTGTTTCTAATAAGCACATACAATATCTTAAACAGATAATTAAAGAGCTCTTATCACATTTGTATGTAGATTGAACAAAATATGGCAAGATGCCTTGTCAAAACACTCTCCAAACGGAATGTTATGCGTCACAAGATGGATGAAAGGTTCTGACACAATTTCCAACCTATCTCTGCAGATTTCCAGACACCTTCTGTGCCTAAAGGACAGTGCCGACCTGTCAGGTCTAGCAAAATCACTATCTAAGTCTTCTGGATGATCTTCCCCCATATTCCACAGGTAGAACAGGAATGGATGGAGACAGACAAGTCCAAGAAAGACCTTGAGTCTGGCTTGCATTTCCATTCTAAACACCCGGGCAGCTTCCTGCCTGACCTGGTGACATGAACTCAAAGCCTCATTTCTCCAACATGCCGACCCAAGTGTGAAACACCTGGCCCCAAGGGCCTTGCTCAGGTACCTGGTCCTTGAGATGGGTCTCTGTGCAGTACTTCCATTGCTGGAACACCTCRGACAGTTTATCCAGGCCACCGTGGTGAAAATGGAAGATCTTGTACTGGCTCTCCCTGCTGGCCACCACCAGCTGCCCACAGGTACAGGCCTCATCACTGTGGGAACAATGGAGAACAACCTGTGGGGGCCACCCAGCATGAGGAGGGACCAGCAGGGACAYGGACCCTCGGGGACAGACAGTGCACAGCCAGCCACAAAGTGCACCACCAAGCTGCCCCTTAAAACAGGGCACAGAGACAGCTTTACATCTCTGGGACTCACTGATCCTTATGGGTCACTTCCAATTGAAACATTTTATGATTGTATGACATGGTCATGGTGACAATTTTCTTCACTTGTGCCTGGTAACAGCACTATTTTTACCCTTCCTTCACATGAAGGAATTAAAATTTGTCTTCCCTGGAGAAAAAACTGCAGGAAGTCTGCCCCAGAAACATTAAGGCAGTACACAAAGTCAGCTCCTAAGGATGCGCAGACTTGCTCACACACAGCTTTGTCCAAAGAAACAGGGAGTAAAAATGCTTTTACAATAATTTGAAATAAATTTTGTAATAATTTGAAAGGTAACTGAAAAGGCTGAGTGTAGCAAGACTCTAGAGGAGCCTGGTGAGGGGCAGGCAAAGGAAAAGGTACCATAGATAAAGATGTTTTTCAYATCCCCAGGTTATTTGAAGCATTTATGGTATGACAGCTAAGAGCAACCTTTACTAAAAATAAAATCCTTTCGGCTCTGTAACTGTAATTCACAGGCTCTCCTTGGGAAGGCTGACACTCACTTTCCTGGAAACAATTGTTCTGGAAAGGCTTCCAGGTAGGACTGCAGAAATCACCTCCACCCAGAGCCCTGACATGGAGCGTGCAGAGCTCACACACAATTCATACAATTCACACAATTCACACAACTCACACAGCTCACACACAACTCACACACAACTCACACACAACTCAAACACAGCTCACACAATTCACACAATTTACACAGTTCACACACAGCTCACACACAAGGCTCCAATACCTGAAGAAAAGGCGAAGGGATCTCATTTGTCCCAGGTCTACTCTGAAGACTCCACACACCTGCTCGAGGGCAAATACCTTCTGCTGTTCATCCCATCTGGTGTTCTGCGTTTGCCCATTGTTCTCCTGGAACTGGGCACTGGTGTCGAGGCTGGAGGCAGAGCTGGTGGAGCAGGTCATGCGATTGTCACACGTGTCCCTGTGGACAGAAGGTGGGGACAGAAACCCTGTCAGCCACGGGAGGCTGTGGGTACATGCAACATTCACAGATGCTCCATGTTAAAAACCTTCAGCCAGAGTTCTGAAACTGGCATTCATTCACCAACTAAATTATTGTTATTTAAATTAATTCCCTACCATCCCCAAAGGCATCCTGGTTTTRGCCTTCTTTCTAAAGTTTTTGCATGCAGGACTGGGGAGAGCCAAACCCATTCCTGAAAACACCACCTTTCGAGAAGACAAAATGAAGAAGTTCAAGCAACGTCCTCAGTGTCCAACTCAGCCACTCCACACCAGGATGGGGACAGGAGGAATGAACACATTCCAACAGCAGCATGGACCTGGGATCTCAGCTGGGAAATTCCCTCTTTGACCAGTAAGATCCAAAGATGSTTTCCCTGAACTTGAGTTTCTCATTACACCTCTGCAAGTGAACCTGCCAATCCTGGATTCATGTCTATAAACTCCAGACAAATGGCTTCCATCTGCAATCTTGAAACTTGGGAGAGCTAAGGATTGGGAAATCACACCTGAGCTCTCCAACACACTGAAAAGTAGAGAAAGTGAACCCCAATCTTTCCCAATCCACCCCAGATCTCCAGCTTTAAATGCAAACTGAATTCAGACTCAAAAAGCCCCCATGTCCCCACCAGCCCCCATCCCAAAAGAAAAAAATATCGGTGCTTWGGGAATTAAGTGAATGTGAAACTGTGACCCCTTGGCTGGTAAAAAGGCCAATGCACGTGAACAATCTCGGCTCGGGCTCTGAATGGGCTGTGCTGTGAAATCGGGGTTTGCCAGACAAGGCCCGGAGCAGGTACAAAGCAGCCCCCTGCAAGGCCACTTTATGTGGTGTTTTCTAATCCTCTTATCCAACAATGTGGGCACTGAACGCTGGAAATCACACACTCAGCATGCACTTCACATCCGTGTGCCTCCCGCGCCTGGCTCCCGCGCCTCTTCCACAGGGAGCAGCCTCATGGGCAGCACCTCCCCCCGGGCCAGGGCAGGGCATCCCGAGGGACAGGGACAGCCCCACARCGTGGTGACATTCTTACCCAAGCCCTGTTCCAATGTGTGCCTCAGATCCCCCAGCTCCTGTGGCACTGTCTGCATTGAGACCAAGGCTGGTTGACTCCAGATAAAGGAGCAACTTCGTGGCTCTCTGGGAAGTTGTGCTGCTCCAGTTTTTGGAAAGAAACTTGGAAAGAGCAACAAAGCAGAACTCGCATTCAGGCCATTTGAAGGATAAGGAGTCAGAAAGGATGTGCAGTAGGGATCACACCACACATCCAAACTCACTCCAGGTTAGACACCAAGATACCTTGGACCACAGCCACAGCTGTACACCATYCCCTGCCTTGGGAATATTTCCATGAAGATTGTACTAGCCTTTATGAAAAATCAAGCATTACTTTCTGATAAAGTGGCAACATGTAACACTTTCTAAAACACTGAATATCTAACATTAACAGAAATACAACAAGAGTCCTGGTACAAGACACTTGGGCTGGACTGCCTGCTAGGAGCAGCTGGTATTTATGGAGCAACACTTCATAACAGCCACAGCTGGTTACACAGGATTTTCCTGGAAGAGATGACTCAAACTAACTCAAAGACTAAGCAGAGGCAACCCATTTTCTAAAACTCTTGCACAGATGAGCTGGTCAGTATGGCAAAGGGCTGGAAGATGGGTTGGTGTGAGGATCATGCAGGTCCTGGTCACAGACATCCACATGCCAGTTCCTCAAGAACATCCTCTGCAATGACCAGCAGAAATGTCCAGAGAGCTGCCAAGAAATGAGTTCCCAGTAGAACTGGGCAGGGTGGCTTTGATGTTGGACATTCTGTAGCTCCTCGGTGCAGCATGGCATTTCCAGCTGCAGTTGCCTGTGCTCCAAAACCCAAATGTGCCCCAGATGCAGCAGCAGCCTGCTGAGACCTGTGGGCAGGAGAGCCTGGGCACAGCCCTGGCACTGGGGGAACCTCCGGAAATGCTTCTCCAAGAAAAATGTTTACAGTTCCCATGCAGCCACTGGTGACAAGCTCGCACACGCATCYCACAGGCAGGGAAACGTCCTGTGTCAGTGGGTTCACCCTTTCCAGGCAGCAAGAAGCACCAAGGGTAAGCAAAGAGCCTCAGCCTGTGCAGCCCCGGGGAAATTCCGATGCTCTCATTGATGTAGAGGGTGAAATCTGAAAGAGACACCTGTGCCCTCCCTGCCCTACACAAGGGTCAATGGACACAAACATTGACATTCAGGACAGATCAGAGATGGAACAACCTCGTGCTGGCGCTCACTGAGTCACCGGGGAAATTCAGAAAAAGCCCACACTGTGTCTAAAATTACTTTTTTGCTGTATTGATTGAAAAAAAAAATTGAAAATACTCTAATCTCTGGATTACTTTGAAATAAAATTTTAATACTGAGATCATTCTGTAGGTCAGTAACAACAAGCAGCATGATCTCTGCTAATTTTGTGGGGTTTGGGGAGTCCTCTAACCAGGCACTCAAGATAGACAAATGCAGGGGAAGAGTTTATTGTTTGTCAGACTATTCTATCTGTTGGATGAGGAATTTATCCCAGAGCACCCCGTAAAAGCAGGAGCTGAAGCATTGCAACACAAATAGCCAGAGGAACATTCCAGAGAGACTTTGGGTTATGGGATCCAGGAAAAACAGAGCACCAGCTAGTACACAGCACTGGTCAGCAAAATAACAAGTGCAGTGGGCCACAGGAATAAAAGGGACAGGTTAAAAAATCAAGGAGGATTAGAAAACCTGGGTCAGGAAGCCTCAGGCCACGTTCATGTATTCAGTTCAAGAAGGTTGTGGAGGGACTGGAGCGTGTCCAGGGAAGGGAACGGAGCTGAGGAAGGGGCTGGAGCACCAGAAGTGGCTGAGGGAGCTGGGAAAGGGGCTCAGCCTGGAGAAAAGGAGGCTCAGGGGGGACCTTCTCACTCCCTGACAAAAGAATGGAGCCAGCTAGGGGTCAGGCTCTGCTACCAGGGAACAAGGGACAGGCCAGAAGGAAACAGCCCCAGGTTGTGCCAGGGGAGGGTCAGGTTGGATACTGGGGCTGTCRGACATTGGCACAGGCTACCCAGGGCAGTGGTGGAGTCCCCAGCCCTGGAGRGATTTAACAGCCACGTGGATTGGTCAGTGGTGGCCCTGGCAGTGCTGGGGGAACGATTTAACTCAATGATCTCTGAGGGTTTTTCCAACCCAAATGATTCTGTGATTCCACTTCAGCCTTTTGCCCTCAGCCAAGTCCCACCACTCTTGTCTCAAAACACATCCCATTCCTGCTGGGGAGCAGGACCAGGGGCTGATATATTTTCTCCACTCAACCATCAACTACAGCAGCCAACCATATCGACATTCCTMGAGCCTTTGTAGCCCCAAGGAGCCACCACCCCCCTCCCACCGCATGGGACCTCTCACACGTCAGGCTGAGGAGCTCAGACACTGCAGGTGAGACTCAACCTGCTGCAATGGGAGCCAACTCACTGTTCCAAAGCCCTGGAACACACCTAYGGCACAGAGAGAGCTAAACCCAATTATTATTTGTGTTCCAGAGACCTGCCCTGATTACCTGGGAAGCCAATTTCAGCAACAAAGACCTAATAACTCATTTTACGATGTGATGTGACAAATATAATTACGAGAGAGAAAGGGGCTGAAGGCTGCAGCCATGATGTGGCAGTTACCCAAGCTGTCAGCGTGCACCACCTGATTCCCAGAGAGCCTCCTGCCAGAGCCAAGCCCTGCTGCTGGAGCTGGCTCTCCATCACCCCGGCGCTAACGCACGCTGTCACTAATAACAGCTCCCACAGCCCCAGCATTCCTGCACGCCGGCTTGGGACCATCATTTATAGACAATGAGTATCATCATAATGTATGAGCATCCATGTAATGGGAATTACATGCCCCTTTTCCTCCCCAGGGGTTAGCATTTCTCTGTTTCTCCACTATTCCCCACAGGCACTGACCTTCTGGGTTCCTCTTCTTCCCAGCAAGGTGAAACAGCTCCTGGCAGCATCAGCTGCGAAGACAGAGAGCTTCAAACAAATAATCCGCCAATAAAAGTTCAAAGCTACCCTGAAATGCCTAAAAATTTAGTGCAGTGGCTGTACAGAGTGAGGTAATATTGAGCATCTGGAACCCAAATCCATTGTTCTGGTAAAAAAGTGTCCTTGACAATACAGATATRTTATAGACTGAAATGTAGTGAATTCAGTGACACAAAAGACATGCAAAGGAAACCAGACTGATAATCTAGGATTAAAAAAGAGATGTCTAAATGTCTCTGCCTGCTCTGTAGAGCAGGGCTGGAAGGACACTCACAGGACAGCACCAGCTTCCCACGGAGTGTGGACACTGAAGTTTCTGGGCCTCAGAGAACATGAACAGAATCGATTTCCACTGACCATGGTGACCAGGGAACAAGGTGTTGGATAGCCTGGATTTAGAAAGCCTAGCCAGGATTTCTATAATTAAACATCAAAACACCCTCATGTGGAAGCATTTCTATACATCTGTAAACACGTGGGAAACAAATCTAACAATTCCTCCTATTTGTTGGGGAAACCTGGGAAAAACCACTCAGGCTGTTACAGTACAAAGTACACGGATGTCAACATGGACTTTTCCWAGAGCTTGTTCCACAGGCTTTCCATTGATCTGTTTGCTTTCAAAACATAAATTTCCCCACGTTGAACTGCACTAAATGCTATTTAGTAGCTAATTAACTTTCTGTGCTGAAAACCTCCTGTAATTGCACTTCTTTCACCTTTTTGAGCCCGTGTCCCCTGGGGAACCCAAGCTGTCCTACGGCATTTGTTCTGCTCATTTCTATCTCACAGGCACAAGTTCCTCCCTGACACAGGGCTGCCAATCACAGCGGCAGAGGTCACTGGAGACCAAATTAGGAGCACTCTGCCTCTGACAAACTTGCTTCGCTTAGCTTGTTGTAAAGGGAAAATAAACAGTTACGAAAAATAATTGTATCCTTTCAAGCAGGGCACCGGGAAGCAGATCCAAGCGCTTGTCTAAGTCAGCGCATTGTTGTTAGTCACTCCTCGCATTCCTGTTATTAACAACATCCAAGGAACAGGCTGTTTACATCTGAAAAGTGCTGGAGTCCCTCCCTCCCCTCGGACCGAGCAGAGGGTCCGTGGCCACGAGCCGTGTCCAGGGACTTCACAGRCACCCTCTGACCTTGGGCTGAAACAGCAAGTTCACCGTCAGGGACGGGGCTGGAATTAACATCAGCCCTGCCAACGCCAGCCTGACAAATAAACCACTGTAACACGGCGAGGGACTCGCGGAAACCCGATTATGCAGCTTTGCCTTCTGACGGGTGTAATTGGTTTGTCCTTGAGAAATAAAGATCAAACCGATTTGTTCTGCTTTACGGGGTTATTGCAGTCCGTGTTCCAGCACCCTGCCTGCCGTCCCAGAGCTTCCCGGCTACCTGGCACAGGTAGGACACTGATCTCCATCCCAGACACTGGCCAGGGGGGACCCACCATCCTGCCCCGCGCCCGAGAGGGATGAAAGCCTCACCACACTGTGAGCTTTGTTGCTCCTAATTCATCCCTCCGAGCCCTCGAGGCTGGAGGGGAAGCTGAGCRATTCCAGCTAGGAAGGGGGGCATTAGAAAAACAGCCCCGTGGCCTCAAAAGGGTCCCCCCCAAAGCGAAAGGAAAACAAAACAAACCCAAAGTTCTTCAGTTAATTATTTTGAATGTAAACGGCAAAAAGCAAAAAAAAATAARCAGAAGTTTGTAGTGAACTAATGGGTGTTTTAATCTCTTTTCCCCAAAATCTGGAATGTGATACACATCTACCTCCAGCTAGGAGACAAACAATCTGCTTTCACAACTGACACTTCCACACAGTGGAGCTGCTCACGTAAACCCAAGTGAGGTTTGTCTGTTTTTCTCTGTGACTTCTTGTTGCAGGGAGAGAGAGGGGGCAGAATGAGCAGTTTGATTCTTAGGAATAAAATACACACAGCTCCGAGCAGCCAAACACAACAAACCACTTAGAGCCAAGCGGACACTACTCAAGGATGCAAATGTTACCTTCAGTTTAAGGGAGGAAAATGTTCCAGAAGCTCAGTGACAGATTTTTACAATCCATACGGAGAAGGGGCACCTCATGCCTGGGTTTACACTCATTAATAAATCAATCGAAATGCAACACTAAAAAAAAAAAGTTCCTTAGATGGAAAAAGTGATTTCTCAGCAAAGCCCGAAAAAGAACGTTTGCTTTTCAGCCCATTCCAGCCTGGAGAAGGAGACCTTTCTTCCCCATGTTTATTTTATTTTTAAAATCAATGGATTATTTTRCTTTTTTTCCTTTCAGTTCAATCCATGCAAAAATAAAATTCTCCCCTAATTATGCTAATTATAATCAAGTCTTCAAACCGCTGCTCCCTTGAAAGACCTGCCGATTACCTTTGTTCTTACATTCCTGGCTCTAAGCAGTGAACGGGGGATTTCAGGGGGACATTTTAGTGGCAAAGTTAACCAACTCCCCGGACTCTGCTGCTGCCCCAGCATGAGCTGAGCTAGCACCACCCAGGGAGGATTTCACTGTTTCCACAAGACAATGCGGATTTCCCAAGGGAAGAGCTTGCTTCAAGTAGCAGAAAAGGGAGAGGAAAGAGGAGCGCTGCCTAAAAGCATGTTCCAGAGTTATTGTAAATGCCTAATGCTGGGATAATTGCGAGGCCCGAGCCAAGGAGACAGAGGCCGTGCAGATTTATTTGCATATACTGCGGTGCTTTGGAGGGGACATGCTCTTTATTTTGATTCCCTTAACGCAATTCTTCCCTCACAAAGCTGTGGATACCTGCCAGTGCCATTTATCTCTGCTCTCCATTCAGATTTCTGGGCGTTGCGATTGTATAAATAAATAACAGAAGAAATGCAAGAATATCCAGGGAAAAGGTGAAGGCAGCCCTGGGGAGAAGGACTGGGGGGTGCTGGTGGGCAAGAGCTGGTCATGCCCCAGCCTTGTRTGCAGGGATCAGAACCCAAACCCTGAGCCTGGGCTGAGCCCCAGCGTGGGCAGCAGGGCAGGGGGATTGTGCCCCTCAGGCTCTCAGATGAGGGGGGATTGTGCCCCTCTGCCCCCAGGTGAGGGGGATTGTGCCCCTCTGCCCCCAGATGAGGGGGGTTTGTGCCCCTCTGCCCCCAGGTGAGGGGGGATTGTGCCCCTCTGCCCCTCAGGTCAGACCCCACCTGCAGAGCTGCCCCAGGCCCAGCAAAGGGAGGACCTGGAGCTGCTGCAGGGAGCCCAGAGGAGGCTCCAGGATGATCCCAGAGATGGAGCAGCTCTGCTGGAGCAAAGGCTGGGAGAGCTGGGATTGTCCAGCCTGGAGAGGAGAAGCTTTGGGGTGACCTCAGTGTGGCTTTGCAGGGCCCAAAGGAGCTGACAAGAAACACGGAGAGAGACTATTGACRAGGGATGGAGTGCCAGGACAGAGGGGATTTGTTTCAAACAGAGAGTAGATTTAGATTAGATATTAYGAAGAAATCCTTCCCTATGAGGGTGGGGAGGCCCTGGCACAGGGTGCCCAGAGCAGSTGTGGCTGCTCCTGGATTCCTGAAAATGCTCAAGGCCAGGTTGGACAGGGCTTGGAGCACCCTGGCACAGTGGAAGGTGTCCCGGCCATGGCAGGGGTGGCACTGGATGAGGTTTAATGTCCCCTTGCACCCAAACCATTGCTCGGCTCCGGCATCTCCCGCCTTGGCCGCGCTGAGGGGAGGGGGGGGGCAGGACCGGGGGTCCCGGGGGGCACCGCTGGGCACAGCGCGCCCCCTGGCGGCCGCGCCGCGCCACCGACCGGCCCTGGCCCCGGCTCCRGCCACGGGCACGGACACGGCCACAGGCCACGGTCACGGTCACAGTCAAAGTCACGGGCACGACCACAGGCCACGGTCACTGTCAATCTCACGGTCACGACATGGTCACGTCCACGGGCCATAGTCACAGGCCGTGGTCACGGTCACGGGTCAAGGTCATGGTCATGGCCACGGCCATGGCCACAGGCACCGGCTGCAGTCATGGCCATGGACACCAGTCACGGCCATGGTCATGGTCACAGTCACAGACACCCGCCATGGTAGTGACCCACGGTCACAGGCCACAAAAAAGCCACGGCAGCCACAATCCACAGCTCCACAGAAAGCCACGATGGCCCTGYCCATGGAGCTGCATCCGAAGCAGGAGTTCAGGCCTTCCCCACTGTCCTAAGCAGACCTGAACAACACCCAGTGCCCCAGAGGCCCGGGGGACAGAGGGGACCCTCCCTGTCCCCTCCTGGCTCCCGCTGCCTGGCCCTGGGATCTCCCTCCTGGGGACCACCCACTTTCACTCCCTCCCCGACATCCCAAATAAAGAGCTTCACGGACCCCCTTAGCCGCAATTCCCGATCCCAAGTTAGCTGTCACTATWTTCTTCCAATGAAATCTGGCAGCAACCCAACAGAGGGAAGAAACAAACCTGCTATAATTAATGTTCTTGCTGTTCAAATATTTATATAAAGCAAGATAGAGCCGTATGCCTCTGCAATCTCTTGGATCTGTCCAACCTTCTCAGCTTTGCAGATGGCAACAACTTTAATTGATTACACAGTGCTGCTGATGGCTCAGGCCAGCTCCCCTTCCCAGTGCCCCGCTCCACACAGACCACCCTTGCCYTAGGGAAGCTTACACTGACCCCCACAATGCAAACAGAAGGGATAAAGGACTATCCTTCTGATGGAAGAAGGATTTGTGGATGTTTTTTTCCCGGGCATGSGTTTGGGTACAAATGGAATTAGGATTTTTGCTGTCTTATATTGTAAGTGGCACCAGTTCAGGCAAGGTACCCCCTTGTTCCTCCCCAGGGTTGAAATCATTCAAAATTGAGATGCTGCAAGAAGTTACAGGAGATTTTAAAGTCTGAGACCAATTCCCCTGGTTCCAATATAATCACTTCTGTTACAACAGCGATGAATTCCCAATCTCTTGATGACTCCAGAGCTCCTGCCAGTTCAGACTAATTTCAGCTCATTTCCCTTATAATTTTGTCTCCTGTTTTTGCTGTAGAGGTCGGAAGGGCTCTCAGCCCTTCAGGTGAGCTGCCAAAACAAGATGATGCAATGCCTGCACTGCTCCCACCCGCTCCCAGAGCAGCTCATTTACTGATGAGCTCCTGGGAAGCAGCTTAACAACAGGATGTGCAACACATCCGTAAAAATTGCATCAACTGCGACGCCAAAGGAGTTTTTCCCTGTGCTGTGAGCTTTGCCTGGGCTGTCTGTGATCGATCTGCCATATGAATTCATGTCTGCTGAAGAACATGAGAACTCACCGTCATCCAGCTCCATTATGACAGTGTTTCGTTATTTTTATTACTGGCTGCTAAAACGATCGATGTCTCATGAAAGATGTTTCCTTCCTGCATTGATTCCACCTTGACCACGTCGCTTCCACTTGTCCTTTCCAGCCTGAGCTGTTGGGAGCTCTGCTGGCCTCTGTCCCAGCACCTGTGAGCTGCTTGTGGAGCTCCAGCCTTGGGCTGGATGTTGCCCCAAGCTCCACTCATACTATTCCAACACTGAGGCTCCTCAGTCCAAATTTTGACTGTATTGACCAACATCCCAAGGTGAAGTGAATGAAGGAACCAAYGCCAGTGTTTGTATCTCCTCTTCAGCGTTGTTGTGATGCTTGTCAGGTATCAGCAATCACAGCAGCCCAAGCACCTTCAAAAGCTCCTGTTATACAGGGATCAYTCTGGCACAGCACAAACCCCCGCCACAAACCAAATCCCTCACAGAGCACTAAGTGCTTCCACAACTGACTGTATAGATCTGATGTCATGGTCAGTTCAATAACTCCAGCAGCATTGGTGGATGGACATTACAGAGGTGTCAGATGTAGTTTGGTTGCCTGGATGTAACAAAAGCCTTTTAGTTTCAATTTACTGATGGGGAAAATGGAAGCAGAGGAATTTCCCAGGGCGGCAGCGAGCCAGAGCTGGGCACAGAGAGCAGCTGCCCTGAACTCGTGTCCTTCAGGCCACAAGGCAAATGTTTCCTGACAGCCAACACACAACGGGGACAGGGGAGGAAAGGGGCAGAATGGAATGATTTTATTTCCAGAATCCCTCCTTTTCCACAGAAACACAGACCCTGACAAAGCTGCCATCAATGCAGGCATTCCCCACAYCAGCTGCCTCCTGCAAGAACCACATGCTGGGAGCACTAAGGAGTTCCCAAAGTATAAGAAGAACACAAACCCTGGACAGTAAGGGGATGAGGGATGAGGGCACCCTGCAGCAGTGTGCCAGGCTGGTCTGAAGAGAGAAACAAGAGTGTGCATGCTGGTGCTGGGACACTCCCACTGCTCCCAGCCCAAGGAATTGTGTAAATGGGAGGAGCATGCATCAATCCCTGCATGGGACCCCTGGCAGCCTGTCAAACTGAGGAGCAATGAGGATGAAAACAATGGATACGTTTTCATTTCCTTATGTTCCACCAGGTGCGTTGGTGACTTACAACTGACTTACTCGTTGTGCAACTCCGGCACTCCCCAGCCCACCTCCCTCCCTCCTCCCTGTCCTTGTCCTGCACACACYGCAGTGTCTGTGGCCCCCTCACACCCAGGTAGCCAGGCCACCTCCTCAGGGACACTCCAAGAGGCAGATGGGACTCGTGATTCCTGGTCACACAAGAATTCTCTCAAGCAGCTCACYGAGCCCCTGATCTCCTCTGATCCAAGTGTACCTGTACATCCCAATTCTTCCACAGTGACCCACTTCTCCATTTCTGAGGATATCTAATCACACAGGAAGCTGGCTGGACTGAAATGCAACATATTCCTTCAGCTTCTGCAACAACCACAGGGAAGAGCAGAGCTGTCTTTGCAGCAACTCCCCAGTGCAGAGGGAAACAACCAGAACCAGTTGTTCCTCCTGGCAGAGAGGAGGTGGTGACTGTGAGGTGGGGAGGGAAGAGAGCTCAAACAATCTGCCAGCAGCACAAACTTTGTTCCCACTTCAATTCTGGCTCAGAGGGGAAGSAGCCAGCAGAAAAACCCAAACGAAAACAAACCCTTAAGAAACAAGGAAGCTGTTCCCATGTTTGTAGTAACTTCTCAAACAGCATCTTCCGTCCCCCAAAATGCTGAGATGAAAGCAGGAAATACGAGATGCTTTTTGAGCAGACTTTTGCAAAGGATTCTATGCAAARTCTCCCACTCAACAGCTTGTAAGATCCTGCAGATTCCATGGAAGGCGGCTCAATGGGGAAGAACAAATTGGCACAAAAAACGCACACATTGGACAAAACCCTTTCAAGTCAAAAGTCCCAAACAACAAAAGCTCTGTTTTAACAATCTGCTGCCAATTATGAGTGTCACGTGCACTGTGTGAGGCTTCAGACTGGCACCACAGGAGTTAACGAAGAAGGAAAGAAGCAAATCCAAGCAGGCCCCTGAGCTGTGTGTGCAGAGCCGGCTCTGCCTGGCTGGAGCTGTCTGGGCTCCAGCAGCAGTGAGGAAAAGCCGGCAGAGGGCAGGGAAATGCCGCAGGAATTCACACACGGGGCAGAGAAGATGCAATAAACCCTATTTCCTTCCTCTCCTGACACTATTTGCAGCTCAGAGCATAAGGGTTGCAGCACAGTTAAACCACAACACTCCTGACTCACTGGACGCTGCCTGGGACCCTCCTGCACCAGCTCCTTGTGGGAGCAATCCAAGCCACAGCATTCCTGGGACAGCACGTGGGCTGTGGCCCATGCCAGGACTGGGGTTTCCCCAGGATGAGCTCAGCCTCCTGGTTTTCAGCAGCCAGGATGTTATTCCAAACGTGTCCCTCRCTCTTCCCACTGCCAACCACTACAGTGGGGTAATAACAGTTCATTCTTGAGCCCTGAGCTTCACAATCCCTCCATGAGGACAGAAAGTGCCAGGCTATGCACATTTCACTCATGGTTACTGGTGCTTCTCTCACCCACTGAATTTATAAAGGCTGGACTTTATTCGATGGGATGGGATGGGATGGGATGGGATGGGATGGGATGGGATGGGATGGGATGGGATGGGATGGGATGGGATGGGATGGGATGGGATGGGACAGCCACCACTCACCCCACTGCACAGCAAACCCTGAGCACATCCTGAATGCAAAGCTGATACAAAGTCTGGCATCACCTCACAGAAAGGTTTTAAAATATCCAGAGAGAATTGAATCCATTAGAATACTTCCTCACAAACCTTGTTCTTACTGGCATCCTCTGGGCTTGAGATTAGCCCATAAAATAGGGGAAAAATCTCTTCAACTGCCAGTGCAGTCTGCACTGACATGCACTAAGGAGAACTTGTTTCTCCTCATTTCAGATGTCATTTCAAAGCTGAGTTGTAGCCTAAAMATCAGCCCCATGGTGCTTCAGGAATGCAGCACATCATCCTCCCTGAGATGGAAAGTGGTAACACACCAACAGGGCAGGGCCCAGAAACTGAACCACTAGGAATGGAAACAGGGAACTGTACAGGTGTCTTCCTGCCAATTATTTTCTGCCAAGGTGCCCTCTTTCCCTGTGTGGAGCTTTACTGCAGGTGACACTGAGAAGCATTGACTGAAATACGCAGGTTAGACATGCAAGAATTAATATTTATCTGTCTGAAGTGGGACCACGTTCTGAACAGCAGCAAAACAAGCTCCCACATGCAGGTTTCATGTGAACACAGGGCCCAGAGAGCTGCCCACGGCTCAGGAAGTCAGCCAGGCCCTTTGATGTGGCTCTGCACGAGTAGCAACAAGCTCAGATCCTCAGCAGAGCCAATTAGGCCAACAAAGGACCCGTTTAATTTAGCAATGCTGCTTCCAGGGCTCAAGACAGTTCACCTGAAAGAACATTCACAGCCCTGGATGTTTGGGGCCAGGGTTCACTGAGCAGAAGCAGAACTGGCTGACAGTTTCCTGTAAATTCCATAGGAGTCTGAAGCAAGACAGGACACTGACCTCAATGTCACTGTGAAGTTTCTCAACTTCCTTCAGCATCTCCAAGCTCAGCACCCAGCACCCAGAGACCAGAGAAAGGATGCACCCACCTGCTTTCACTGTCCAGGAACACAGAACTGCTGCTTTTCCCCAGGGCTTCGCTGATGGGAGAGAGGCAGAAGGGGGAAGAGAAGGCATCAGAATCAGAGTCCAAAGTGCTGTCCCTGCTCACATCGTCAGCAGACAGCTCCAAGGAGCCCTCGTCCTCCCTGCAGTCCGGGCCCTCCTCCGTGCCCTCCGACCTGTTCTGCTCCTCCTGGGAGCTGACCGTGGAGAGGGTCCCTGAGTCGCTGCGCGGGGGCTGCGGGGACCGGCGGGCGCCGCTCCGCGACAGCTTCTCCCCTTCCGAGGAGGSGGCCCCGTCCCTCGGGAGCTGTGACACCGTGAGGATCTCGTCCCCCCGGGGAGGCAGAGCCCCTCTCTGCTCCGGGGGGGACGCGGGCCGGCCGGTGCCGAGGCCCTGGGCGTGGCGGCCGCGCTTTCGGGGCGCTTTGCGCACGGGGGAGCCCTCGGGGGTGACGTAGCGCAGCGCTTCCTCATCCTGCCGCTGGATGCGCGAGTTGGGCACCCAGGCCARGATCAGCGTGGTGCCCAGCAGCTCGTCCTTCTCCATGTACAAGCACAGGTAGCCTGAGACAGAGCACAGGAGAAACCAGTTGAGACACGGAGTCGTTCTAAGGGAACTGCGTCACCCTGAAATTTCCCTCTCCACATCTCTCCGTCCCTGGAGATGTTCAAGGCCAAGCTGGATGGGGCTCTGGGCAACCTGGTTTGGTGAGAGGTGCCCCTGCCCATGGCAAGAACAATCATCAGGGTCCTCCCTTTACCTTTTCAGGAGATGATCCTTAAGGTCCCTCTTAACCCAAACCGTTCCATGATTCCTGTCGCTTCACTACCACTACACATGGGCAAAACAAACCCTTTTATTTACCAGGACAGAATTCTGTCAAAAGAATTGTGGAGTGCTCAGCATTATTCAGTATTTGCAAATCATTTCAAGTCTGCATGTGGCTTTTGAACAGTTTGAATTCCCTCTGGCCTAACTGAACAGCGAAATGACATGCAAATACTTGGACTTCCTGGACAGATTTACTAATCAAGAGAAAATTACAAAATATGTTCCCACATGAAAAAGTTCTACTGTTTCTTAGTCAAACAATTTCAAGTGCCAGGTGAACATTGATTTCTCAAGAATATTTACCTTAGTGTAGGTAAGAGTGCTACAGTTTTTATGGGAAGCCAATGGAAAAAGAAGTCACCCACACCAAAAGGAAAGCAAGGGTCAGTGTTCAGARAATAATTAGTTTTGTGAAGCTAAGCCAAGAGCCACAGGTCTTTGATGAGAACATGAAAGAGCACAGGAACAGATGAGAATAAAAGGACAGAGCAGGATTTATCCTCATTTACTCCAGTGCATGCAGCCACAGTCGGGCTTTTTGGATTTTCCCTTTACCAGTGGTTGCTGAGGCCATTTCAGCAATGATAATTACAAAAGGATACTTGGATTTCTTGAACAATTCATGGACGTGAACAAGCAACAGAAGTTACTGTCCTCGCATGACAACTTCTGGCTGCACAAAAGGACTTACTAAACCACGTAAATCCATGCTAGACCGGAGGAGCAATATCACTAATCTTCCTACTAAAAGAGCTGATGGATCAGCTGGTAGATGGCTTTCCTTAGTCTTCCACAAAATTTCCTTGCCCTGTCCCCCACTGTCACCTCTTCATTTCTTAGAGCCCAAGGTGTAGAACTTGATAGAAGTGACACCCAGGAGAGAGAAAAAAGAGAGAACGGGCAGTGTCTGCAACACCCCATCACCTGGATGGTGCTCCCCAACGCCCTGCAGCAGCTCAGGGGGGTGGACACAGACATTGTTCTTGGAGTAGATGATCTCCCCATCGAGCACGGAGGAGCCGCTGCCGCCGGGAGTCAGGGTCAGGAGGTCGGACGCTTTCGAAGAGGCTCGACGGAGGAGTCGCCCCAGAGACATCGCCAGGGAAATGTTTCCATCATCTGTCAGCTCTAGTCAGGAGCCAAATTCAGAAGATCTGCCAAGAAGGAGGAAAAAATAGTGTGAGAACCAAAATAACGATGGCGCAGCGCGTGCCGCCCACCATCTGAGGACAAGTCTCCCATAAGTCCAACCCCAAGCAAGAACCCACAAATGCTGTGGATCTGTAACATCACCTTCATGCTTCAAAGGTGCTCAGGCACAGAATCCCAGGACATTTTCCTATGCAATGAAGAAACACGAGGGCAGCAAAATCCCACATGTTAAGAGTTACCGTGGGGAGGAGGCAGAACAGCAATGCTGGTCACTGAAGTCCCCTGCTGAGGGAACAGCTCCGTGTGTGGACCTGCCCGATGTGTCACTGACCCAGGCATGTCACAGAGCCAGAGCTGATCCCAGAGCTTCCTTCAGCACAGAAATAGCTGAGACCACAGCACTTTACATGGGGCTGCTGCTCCAGCCACAGCATCTCCAAAAACAACATCAACCAAACCCACTTCATCTCGTGCTTGCCATTTCTGTGTGTTTGAGGTTTTCAAGGTTGGGATTTTTTTCTGWGAGGTTGTTTTTGGGTTTGGGCTCTTTTGAGCAGTGATGGTTAAATAGAGCCTTGCCAGAAATAAGGCTCAAAAGCTCTGTGTTCACCAGGGAGGGCAGAGCCTGGACACAGAGTGTGGCACAGAAGTTTCACAGAACTGTGGAGCACAATCCCCAGCTCACCCCCAAATAAGCTCTGTGCTCAAATGAGATGTGCTGCTTTCTGAGGCTGATGATGAGGGGCTCTGCAGTGGAGCCAGAGGGTTCACCCAAGCTATAAAGCATTCAGCAGATGGACCAGGACATGTTGGAGRAGCAGGAGGGTCTCACACAAAGCAACCCCAGTGCAGAGCAGGCTCCCTGCAGCCATCCCCAGCTGGGAAGCACCAGAACCATGGTAGTTTCTGTTCTGCCAAAACCACAGGAGAAGAGGAAACTCCTACTTTTGTTCCTTTGTGTTTACATGGCCCAGCTTGCCGTGAACAGGCCAGTGTGACCCAGCACACCCCACAAACAGCCACATTCCCAGGTCTGGAGGGAGCTCAGCCCAGGGTGTTCCTGGAGACCAGACCCAGGCTGGGTGCAGGGCACGGCCACGAGAGCCAGAGAGGAAAATAAAGCAGACATGCCCTGGCCTGGGGCATTTTCTGAGGAAATACTTAAGGGCCTAAGCAAGCACGGTCTGATGCTGAACAGCTCTGATCTTTTTAGTCTGGTTTTGATGGCAAATCCAGCCAGCCCAGGAGGGCAGAAGGCAGAAATGGCAAAGGGGCATTTCCCAAAGGGCAGAGTGAGGGCTGCAGGGAAGGAAAAKAGCTGTCCTGCCTCTGACAGATTGGTACATGCAGAAAGACTGCAAATGAGACTGCCAGGCTGTTGACAGAGCCTTCATTAAAGGACAAACTATTGGTTTAACTGGCAATCCCCACATTTGTCAGCTCGAATAACAGCAGAGGTTTCTGCATTTCAGCCTTTGCTGGGACTTGATGGAGAAGCCTCAACCCTGCTCTGTACCAGCAAGTGTTCAGGATAAGAGTCACTTTTGCACACTCCTGTCCCCTGCTAGCACCAGACACATGYATCCTCATGTCTCAGCCCCCAAACACCACTTGAGCCCTAAGCTCATTCTTGTCCACATTGCCAAAATCAACAGTTTCAGGCYCTGGGTTACACCTGGCAGAAAGTCATTTGCCTCAACCACATTTAAGGAGCAAATCACCTTTCCTCTCATTGCATCCTGCAAGAACAGACAGTAAATTCTGGTGCAACTTCTCCTTCCCCACTGTGAGTTACAACATGCTGTTTCCAAACAGGGCCAGGGGAGTCGGGGCAATGATGTGGAGCCACCTGGGCCAGAGACCTGGGCCSCCAGCACACCTGGGCAGGGTCACCTGTCAGCACAACAGTGGCTACAGCAGCACAGACCTTCATCCATGTCAGAGACTTCCCCAGWACCCCAAAAATCAGCACAGGAGGAAGGAGGCACCAGCTGGCTGCTGGTGCTGGCCAGGCAGTGCTTCCTCAGGAAACACAGGGACAGGAGCTGGAGGGCACATGAGGAACAAGAGGTCCTGTGATGTCCTGCTGCAGCTCTCTGGGTGCTCCCAGGAAGGCAGGGCAAGGTCAGGACGTCTCTGCCAACAGAGGCACCACTTAATGAGCTTTCACCAGGCACAGAAAGAACAAAGTGACAGGTAAAGATCAAAAGCTGTTCCCTGGAAAGCCAGAGGAATTTGAAGGGAAATCTTGCTTTGATCCTGCAGAACACCTGTTGTTCAGCACTGCCCGCATGTGCAGGTGGAYGGTGCTGCAGGTACACACAGAGCTGGGAAGAGGAAAGCAGAAAAAAGACAAAGGGTTTGGAATACCGTGTCCTGCCAGCTCAGAAATTCAGTCTGTTGGACTTGTCTTGCAGAAGAGCTGCACATCAGAAACCAGAGACCACTGCAGTGCTGCAGACAGTAGCCAGACACACTGGGATATATAAATATCACCAGGAAACTCAATCCTTTCACTGTTCTCACAGGCCAGGGAATTCTTTGTTGCTTTGGTTKCAGGATTAATGAAAAACAGATGCAAGTCACAGGACAGTTTCAGGGAGGGTGACAAGAGTTATCTGGGCCAGAGAAAGAGATTGCCAAGGGAAGATAAAAGTGAGGGAAATGTGTTAAAAGTCTTCCCACATGGGAACTGTCACTGCCAAAAGAAGAGCTGTCGATGAAGGACAGGAGGAGTTGTTAGGCAGCTGAACTGTGGCAAGGAATATCTAGTTTTGTCATTCTAGTAGCTGGGACAATGGTGCACCAGGACAGGGAACCTCAAGGGGCCATTTACATTGCTGGGGTTTCAAAGGCCACAGAAATAAATACCCAGTCAGTCCCAGTGGGGACCAGATGGTGGACTGGACCTCCAAAGGTCATCTAGCCTACTGGTACAACCCCAAATGTCCCTGAAACTCGGCTTGGGAAAGTGTGACTCCTTCCTAAAAGACAGGAGTCATACAACACAAAGCAGCAAATAACAGAGACCAAACCTGCAGGGTTTGCTCTACTCTCAGCCCTTTTCTACGTGGGACAACATCTGCACACACAATCCGTGGGGCCTGGGTCGTGGAGAGAGGCAGGAACTGCTGCTGCTTCTTGTGTGAGCTTGGGAAAGCAGCAGGAACCGTCCCACAGCCCAGGCAGCAGGAAATCAGCACCATTCAAAAAACCCCATTTTTCATATTAATTTCGTATTTATCTGCTGATCTGAAAGGATTCTTCTCAGTGAGGCAGAGCCAGCTCAGCTCTCCAGAAGCTGAAGCACTGCGTTAGCTGATAAGCTCTTGCTGAGTGCCAATATTTATTAAGCACGCACACATTTTCTTCTCCCACACATCAACTGTTGCCACTAAAAATCTTCTCTCCACCTCCTGTGTCTGTTCACACAGCCCTGGCTGCTCTCCCAGTCGGTGCCAGCACTTCTCAGCTTCACGAGTGAGAAAGTGCTGGGGAGCCAATTCCTGCAATCGCCCGCGGAGCCTCTTCCCCAGAGCCCGCCCAGTTCCAGCCAGCCCCATCCAGAGCGGCCGGGCTGCTGGCTCCCGCAGCGATGCCCCTCCCTCCTCAGGAACCCATCCACAGCATCCTGTTTGCCTTGGCAGATCACGCCTCACTTGGCACCTGCTGCTGGACCAAATGCTGCAGCCTCCGGTTGCTCGAGATTCCCGGCCCGGGAGGGCAGCGCCGGCTCTGACACACCCAGCACATCCCGGGG
>QVAJ01000370.1:248368-269554 GCA_003546035.1 Mixornis gularis | reverse complement strand
CGCCCGTCCAGGGACCGCCCGTCCGCCCCAGCGCGCCCGGGATCGCCTGTCTCGTCCCCTCCCGTCCCGGTTCCGTCCCCTCCAGCACGGCCCGGTACTGCCCGGTCCGGGTTCCAGTGCAGCCCGGCACTGCCCGTCCCCCACCGTGCCCGGTACCATCCGGCATGTCCCGGTACCTCCCGGCTCCCCGGTGCCCAGTCCCGCTGCTCACCCTATCTTTAAAAAGAAAGAGAGAGAAAAAAAGAGAATAATTTAGCTACATGTTGTGCTAACCACAAAAATTCTTTTAATAAATCTGTAAAGATTTTTTTTTAGTAGAAGCGAACTAGAAGCACGTGAAACTCTAAGTGRTGAGGAGAAGTTTTGTCAGGATCTTTACAATCTCAGTGCTTGCTGGGACTATTTTTGTAAATKAGATTAAACTTCTAAATTAAACTTCTGCACCCTGTGGCAAAAAATACCATAGCATTAAAATCAAATGCAAATGGCAATGTGCTGCTCTGCTTTTCACCTGTGCTGTGTGCCAGGCCATGGAAGCAGAGAATGGGAATGACAGTGGAGAGTCTGTTCCTCTGGAGGAGCAAACAGAGTCACTGCCCCTCCAGAAAGAGAAGTCTGGCTGCAGATCTGTTTCTGGGGCCTGCAGAAGTGGGACACTATAGTTATATTTTGGGAGCATCTCTGTGCTGGCTTTAGAGCCTTGTGTTGATCCTTTTTTTTGCATTGTTCATGTCTCGTGACAAAAATGAGCAGATTAGGGGTAAATRGAGTTAGATGGAAAAGGTTTTGTGTTTCAGGAAAAATAACCCAAGACTTCCCCAGATAATGCAGAATGTGACAAACATTTGTCCTCTTGAACAGGGTGACATGGAGCAGCCACTTCCAGGTGGAGGAGCCCCTTCCCTTCCCTCAGGAGCACCTGCAGCAGAGATGGACACAGGCACAAAGCCAGGTATCCCCTTTGCAACTTCTCTCAAGCACAGCCTCTGGTTTTCTCCCCTTCTGGTCATCGTTAATCCAACCAGAGGCACGATGCTGTGAAATCTAATCCTTCTGCTTTATCTTTTTCCTTTTTTGTGATGGGGTGGGGTCCAGGGAGCAAAGAACGACACAGTTCTCGCCATGCAGAGCCAAGCTTTGAGCTCCCCAGTGATCATGGCAGCCAGAGGGGGGAAAAGGCAGCTGAGGAACAGGAGAGAAGAAAAAGTAGGAGGAAAGCAGCACAAGAAACAGAACTGGTCATCTTGGATCCAGAACACGTGAGAAATCTTCAAATCTTGCTGTTCTTTGCAGAGTTGGTGTTTGTGTTTCTGTGAAACGTGTGAGGTGAGCTGTGAGCAGTGGCTCAGCTGTTGAGCTGTGTGAAAATCAGTTTTGCCAAAATATTAACTGCTGGCTGTGTCACTGAGTCCTGACCCCAGAGCTGCAGAAGTGAGCAATGCAGGGGGTAAATCTGACCCCTTCAGTGCCCCTGGCAGAGAAGTCCTTGCAGCAAGAGTGAGCGGGTGGGTTCTCAGATATAGCTCTTCTGGCATGCTTCTGATTTTCAAATATTCTCTCTCTTTGGCATCAGCAAATACCCACTCTGTGGCATCTCTCACTTGCTACAGTGGGTGTAGCTAAAATCAGCACACAAGTGTCTGTGGCAGAAATAAAATGTTTTATTGGGTGGGGGACGTAGCAATGAGGCTTCTTCACAATCTATTTACACAAGTATGTTAAAGCTTATTAATACTGTCCTCCTTTACAGCCTCTGATGACAAGATTCCAGGCTGCCCTGAAGAATTACCTCACCAAGCAGATAGAACAAGTGAACCTGGACCTCCACGAGCTGGTACACAGCCTCTCCTGTGCCTTCCCACAGCCCCTCCCCTCCGAGCTGCTGGGAGACAGCTCCTTCCCTCTTGTGCCTGCAGAGGACAGCAATGAAGACCAGCAAGGAGCAGAGAGAAGAGCTCGGGGTGGTCCTTTATGGGGCCCAGCAGCAGCTGGGGCAGCTGGAGGTGGAGCTGGAGAAGAGCCACGAGCGCTGTTCCCAGGCGGCYGCAGCTCGGAGGCAGCTGGAGCAGGACCTGGAGGGCCTCAGGGGTGCTCACAAGGAAATGTGTCACAACACAGAGGATGAACGCAGGAAAGGTGACTAAGGCAGTCCTGCCAGTGTTTCCCAATTCTAAGGCTGTGTGGAGTAATTCATTGGAATTTAAGTCAAGCTCTGGATTGAAAAATACGGCAAAATAATTAATCAGGAATAATGCGCTCGTTGAAGAGTTTCAGAGATGCTCCTGGAATTCTGTGAGCTGGGAATCCAGGAAGTGCTTGCCAGGATCTTTAGCTTTGCTTGTGGAGCTGTACTCCAAAGCTGATGTAAATGTATATTCTGGGGAGGTCTGGTTTAGCTGATGTGTGAGAGGTTTTGCTTTGGCAGCCTCTGTATTTCTTTCTCTTTTATCTCTGTTTAAGGTGTACCCTACAAACAAACCTTTCTTTAACTGTTTTCCCTCTTGTCCCCCCAGTTTCTGCAAYGCAGACACAGATTGAAAACCTGGCCTTGGAGCTCTTCTATGTGCAGAACATGGACCAGGACATGCAACACAGGCTTTTACTGATGAAACAGTCAGCAAAGAGGGCTGAGGCAGAGAGGATCCAGGCTGAGGTGGAAAAGCAAAAACAGGTACCAAGAAAAACTGCCTTTGCAATAAATAAATKCAGGGGCCAGCAGTCAGTCTTGGAGGATGTGTCACCTTGTCAGCAGGAAGGCTAGAGCGATTGAATCATGGAAGACGAGTGGGGATATTTTTCTCAAATAATTGAAAAAAAAGAAAAAAAATCCAGAGGCTTCTCTGAAAAGGGGAAGCCCTGCCTACCCCCAGACAGCAACATGCACTGCCCAGGGAGTTTGTGAGCCTTAGGACAGTAAGTCACCCTTCACTCAACGAGAGGGGGTGTGGGGAAAGGAGGATATTTAATGAAGAAATATCGTGTACAATTCTGAACCACAATGTGAATTTCACAATGGAAAGTGAACTTTGGGAATGAGCAGAGCCGGTCGGTGCTGGAGCTCCCTCTGCTGCCTTCCAAGACACAATCCACGGGGTACTGCTCATGCAGAATTCCATGCAAACTGTTGAAATACAGCGGCTTTAGGAGGGTTTTAACAAAGGATTTTCAGATATACATTATTAGGACTCCCMGTAGCTGGGCAGATGGCCTCAGTGCTGACAGGAGGGAATGTGGCTTCAGAGCTGACCTATCCATTTACTGCTGTAACTGGAATAATAAACAGTCAGCAAAGGTTTCATGCTCCTGCAGGTTGTCCCTGCTGCAGTCGTGAGCCATTTGTGCCTGAATGGGAAAGTTTCAGTAGGACTCAGATCTAATCCAGTTACCACTTTTAGTTCCTTTTTTAGCTGATATTATTCTTGTAGGATACAGTTGGTTTAGACTGAGATTCCAAGACTCACCCTGGACTGTTTGGCTCTGGCTCTGTAGGACCTTTTCCTGGACCAGTTAACAAGGAGAGTCTACCAGCTCCAGGAACAAATTGCCCTGTTTGAAGCTCAGCTTGTGGCCCAGGCAGAGGACACAAAAGTGACCCGGCAGGCAGTCAGTGAGGTAGGAGGGGACTTGTTCCTCGTGGTTAATATTTCCCTCTGGCAGGGCTGACCCCTTTGGCCCGTGCTCACGTGGTGTGCACAATGTGGGACAGAGTTTCACAGTTTGTTCCTGTTTGGAAGAATGAGGACTTTTTTTTCTTTTCTTTTGTCCTTCAGAAGTGCCTGTAAATCACTTCTTCCTGCCCTTCTCAGCAGTTTTTCCTTGCAGACCTGTGCTCTGTGGGCTGCTGAGAAATGAATCAGCCACAGAGTTGAAGCTGATCCTGCTCAGCACATTATGAGCAAGAGAAGAAAAAAAATTGTGTTGCAACACAAATCTGTTTTTTCATCACAGTGTAGATTGATCCTGTCTGCCATGTCTGTGTTCCCCAGGCTGGTCTGGAGGTCCAGGCTATTAACATGGAGAAAAAGAAGCTGATGGACCACTGGAACAGCAGCTTGGCTGGAATGAAGCAGAGGGACGAGGCCTATGTTGTCACTCAGGAGCTGCTGAGGTAAGGTCTGAAAGCAGACCCTGAGGACATGCACACGTGGGCAGGAGGGATTCTAGAAGGGGGTTCCAGTGTGTCTCCTGTGGGGTTTAGCCCTGTGTGGGCAGGGCATGTCAGGCACAACAAGTTTCCTGCTCTAAAGTGCATAATAAATTTAAAGGATTAGAGGCACATTTCTTTGTTGCTGTTTTCTTTATCCTAACCCCGTCTCTTCCTCAGAATGCGGGGGGTTCTTGAAGCTGTTTAGAGCTTTTCAGATTGTATTTTATTCCATGAAAAGAGTTCCCTCACCTTTGCAACATCTCTTATTTCAAAGAGTTGGATGTCAGGAAGGGTTTATCTCTCATTATCAGGGTTTTGTGAGGCCTTTGGAAACGTTCAGGAAAACCTCCCTGTTACTGCTAGAGGAAGTGTTTATTTGCTCATGAGCCTTAAAGCTTGGCTGGTCCTCTGAGAACAAACACTCTGCTTTTATATGGTGACATCCTGGTTGGAATGGGGGCTGGGACAGTACTGAAAGAAGGAATCAATTTTCCTACACACATTTACTTTTAAATCTTAATGTCTCCATCCATCTCTTGCTGACTCTGCACTGTCACAGGAGCTGAGCTCTTACAAACACCTTCCTTCTTGGCCAGTTACTGCTGCAATAACATGTTTGAAAAGAAGAATTTGTGGGTGGCTGTTCAGCACCAATGCCTGTGATGACTTTCCATCCTCTTTTCCCCTCCAGCAACTACAGACGTGACCTCAAGTCCCTAGAAGGGGACATCCATGGCTGTGGGAAGTCCATCAGGAAGGAGGAGGAGAAGAATGAAAACCTTGTCAGCCTCCTGAACCGGTCCCAGAATGATGCCAGTGTGACAAGGAAACTGATTGCCCAGTGCCTGCTGGAGCAGGAGGCCCTGCAGGTTCAGACTGGCACCTACACTCGTGTTCTCCAAGAGACAGAGCAGGCCCTCAGCAGGACCAAGATGGTGAGGAGAGTCCATAGAAGATGAATCCTTTTGACTACTTGAACTGAATACCCTTCCTCAAACAGTTGTAGTGATCCTCTCTCTGTCTTCCAACCTTTTAGGACCAGGCTGCTCACCAGAATGAGTTGCTGTCCATCAGGAAGGGTATAGAGAAGGGAACTTATGCCAAAGAGCAGCTAGAGAGTGAAATCCTGGCAAAGCTTCAGGACCAGAAGATATCCAGCAAAGCTGCAAAGCACTTCTCCCAGCTGGCTGAAAAACTTCGGAGCAGAAAAAGCGACCTGGTATGGCATCCCCCCCTGGGAGGGCAGGAATGGCCCCTGCAGCAGTGGGTCCCCAGCAGGGTTTGTCAGTGACTTTGTTCTGGTTTCAGGTCTGCAGTGACTTTGTTCTGGTTTCAGGTCTGCATTGGAGCTCTGCTGAGTTTGCCTCTCCAGTCTGGTTCTCCCTGTGATCTTATTGCAGGATTCTGGTGTATGTGAGAGAGCTTGGCCAAAAAGGCCTGACACAAAACACACTGTCCTTTACTTAAAAAATGGGGCAACATGATGAATCCTGGGAGTATTTACTATAAAGTATTAGCATTTCTGATGTACTAAAGAAAAACAATGGACTTGTGGTACTTGTGTAATGTAATTTTAACTAATTTTTATTTCTATAATTCATCACGGAAGGGGTGCAGTTCTGAGGAATGTCCAAGGAACAGTCCAACCTGACCCACAGCTCTTTAATCCGTGATGAGTTGCTCTCTCTGGAAGTGTATAACTGGATSACATAGAAGGAGTAGAAAACTCAGCCCAGCACTTCTCACACTGAGTGTTGGGTGAGGGGTGTGTGTGCCAGGTGTGCTGGAAAGGGACAACACACTGATGACCTGCTCCTGGAGACAGCTGGGCAAGGGGTCATTGCAGAAGGGATGAGTGAGGTCTCTTAAAGGTTTTTGGAATGTTTAGGCTCCTTAATGCCTYTAAACAGCTGTATGGGAGAGGTAGATACTGTATTACCTGTCAGTTGATGGAGAAGCAAAGATACACAGAGGGTAAGTAGCTTATGGCTTGTAGTACAGACCTGGGAGTAGAACCTCAATCCCCAGACTCCTGTGCTGGGACAACTGGCATTACAACTCAACAAGGGGCTGTTGGGGACAGTGATGTGTTTTCTCTCTTGATATTCCCAGGAGCTGCATTTTTACAAGGTTGAGAACGATGTGGCCCAGATTATTCTGAATACAACAAATACCAGCTGCAGGCTGACAGCTCACCAAAAAACACTCTCTGAGGTGGACAACGAAATAAAAAATGTGAATGAAATGATCACCTGCCAGGAGAATGAGATTGCAAAGTCCAGGCTCCTGACTGACAAGAAGGGAGGGATCCTCTGCCTGTACAACAAGAAGCTGGAGATGCTTCTTGCTCAGCAGGGGGTGAGTACGTCTGTGTTTCAGTMCCAATTTTGATTTTATTCCTTGTGGTGGCCAGAGATGCCCCTGATCGATGTAACTATGTTAAGTGTTGGGTAGTTCAAACTTTCGGGCATCAACACTGTGATTTAAACTCTGCATTGGTTAATGAAAATGTTTATGTTTATCAGTTCCTCATGCAGTGAAGGGWATTGTGAAATGAGGGTGTGCCTGGCACAGATCCCTGCAGGGACTTGCCTGTATCTGATGAAAATGTCACATGGCATCAGTGAGTAAATAGGATCTTGTTGGAAAAATCTGCAGATACTGAGGAGAGGAGAATGGGGCAGGCAGTGAGATTTCAGTCATTTGAGGGTTGGCCCTATTGGGATGACTCCCAGATCTGTCCCTGGCAGTGTATGGATACCCATGGGGAAATGAGTCCTGTGGCACATCCTCTGCAAGCTTTGGAATGTCCAGATGCTGTAAACATCTCAGGCAGCTTCTGCCTGATTTATCCCAAACTTTGCTCTTGTGCAGGGGCAAGAACTGGGACCTCTGGAAATTGAGATCAACCAGCTGAACAGGCAGATAGAGGAATGCAGTTCCGAGGCCATGGCCTTGCAGAAGCACTGGCTCAATGAGCAGAAGGAGCTGGTCAAGCTGACACGGGAGAGGGAGGAACAGATCAGCTCCCTAGACACGTTGCAGAAGCAGATCATCATCATGCAGCAGAGGAAACTGCGCCTTGAAAGTTCGTCTGGCCCTTCCTCAGAATGTTCATCTCTGAAGGGAGGGAAAAGGGAGTGGAGGGTTACAACTGGGGAAAGCTGGAGCTGCCCCAAAGAGTGCTGCTGGCTGTGTGTGAGCAGGAATACCAACAGCCCAGGCCCTCCTGCTGATTGCACCTTGTTATTCCTGTAAGGGTTGATCCTACTGTCCTGACAGTCGGACCCTAAGGGACAATGTCACCTGTTACACTTGTTAAATAAAGTTTGCAAGCAGTGGGTAGRTGAATGTCCCCAGCAGTGACTGCACTTTCCTTGGCCAAATTCAACTTTTTTTCCACAGGACTCTCCTTCAAAACCTTTTTTTTTTGTTTTTGAGCTTGTGGAAAATCATTTTTGGCCGGACTCATGGGACAYGGGTGGCTCTGCCTGAGGTGTTGCCAGCTCTGATAGCCACTTGTCACACCTTGTCTGTGTCCAACCCAGTGCTCAGGGGAATTCTAAGACTTTTTTCTGTTCACCCATAGATGAGATCCAGCAGGAAGTAAAAGAACAGAAGGATGTGGAACGGCACATGAAGAACATGTCAAATGACTTGATAAAGTTGAACACGTTGATCAGCAAGAACAACAGCAGCGTTGAGGAGCTACAAAATGGCAAAATGGTGACAGAGAACGAGTTTCTGCAGTCTCTCAAGGTACTGGGGCACCTGGCACCTCCTTCCCAGGTCTCAGCCTCCCRTGCAGATCAGAGGCAAACAGTGATCCTGGAAAACCTTCTCAGCCTGACAACACTGTATGGTTCTGTTCTTCCCAAATCTAGGCAGCAGAAAAAGAATCTCTGGAGATGCAGGAGAGGCACAGTCGACTAACTGAGGAGAAGGAAAGGCTCCTGAACAGCCTGGTAGAAGCAGAGTAGGTACCAGAGTGTCCTTGTTCCAGTTCTCCTCCAGTCACCAAACCTGGCACCAGCAGTTGTGCCTCTAGCCTTCCTGGAGAAGGGGATGAATGTTTGAAACACAGAAACTGGAAAGTGTTTCAGCAGTCTCTGGAGCCAACAGGAGCTGGGAGGATGTTGGCTTTAACAGTTCCAGCATGTGTGAGCTGGACGTTGCCAAGATCCATGTGGGAAGACTCTGCCAGTAACTGGCAGKGAGTGTGCTGCACTGGGCAGGTGATTTGGGGTCTAGCCAAATTACCTTTCTCTTTCCTTCCCCTTTCTTCACTGAAGGCATCAGATCCTGCTGTGGGAGAAAAAGATCCAGCTGGCAAAAGAGATGCGGGAAGCAACAGATGCTCTGTTAGAGCAAGGCGAAATCCATGAGATGAAAACAGAGATTCGGAGGATGCAAGTAAGGCACTGGGAAAGAGGGCTGAGGAGGGGGAGCCTTGGAGTGGCTGAAACGTGAGGCAGGAGATGAGAAACAGGCTGGAGAAGTGGCATCTTCAGGGCCCAGGGTGGGACTCTAAACTCCCCACAGCTCGACTGAACTGAGCACATCCAGCCCACACATCCTGCATTCCCCGTGCCAGCCTCAGCAGAATCTGGATACTCCCAAGAAATCTATTTAAATTGCAGTATGTCTGCCACCTGATTCTGTGACCCTGATTYATGTGCAATGTTGGTTACTGAATATTGCATCACTTTAATCACTGGTTTAGAGAAGTGTTCCCTCTCCTGGCAGAGCAGCTCATCCCCTTCATTCTCAGGATGTTTCTACTTTTCTGCTTCTGCTCTTGCTAGTGAGGTTCAGACTAACATTTTAGTGCATGAATATTGGTGTAGACAAGTTGATAATCCAGACCTGTGCCTTCCAGATCCACACACAACAAACCAGGTTTGGACTTGGACCAAATCTGGCTTGTAGGCACTCCTGTCACACATATCTGGTTTATGCTGGTGGGATGTGCCACCAGGACAGCTTCCCTTGRTGCTATTGGTAAACATTTGGTATTTTGAGGCTGGTCTGTGTCTTGGCAGGTCCGCTATGGGCAGCTGCTGAAGCAGCAGGAGATGTTGATTCGGGCGATGGAGGCGTGTGTTTCTCACAGAGAGATGATAACAAACTGGGCAGAGGCTCAGAGTAAACTGGATAAGAAACACAGCACCAAGAACGACTTCCAAAGCAGGAAAGAGGAGCTGAAGAAGAAGATCAAGGAAACCCAGGAGGTGAGTGAGGAAAGTGGGTCTGCAGGAGCTCACACAGCTGGGGTTGGCGTTCTGGAGAGCAGCAGTGAGSACAGGAGTGTCTGCACAGACCCTGCACCAGCACAGGGRCAGGCTTTGACAATCATTCACTGAAAATCCCCCAAAAACCGAGTTCTRGGAGGATGGTCAGGGATGCAGCTGAACTAGAGAACTGAAATCTGCCATTTCCTTCTCTTCCATTTACTAGAACATTTATGAATGCAAYCAAACCATGCAGGAGCTGGAGACCACCCAGGAGTCCCTCAGTGACACCTTTTCAGAAAAGAAGAAGGAATTCTGCCAGCTCCAGGCTGACATTGACAGCCTCAGCTTGGACATGGAACATCTTCAGAACGAGAAACGTTGGGTGAGCACATCCACTCCCTTGCAGCATGTGAGCCAGACAGAGCTTGCTGCTTCCTCTGCTGCCAGCTCTGTCTCAGCACCGTCCTGAACTGGATGTGCTCAGTGTGGTGTTACAGCAGCACATTAACTGAGCATGTTCTGGGGCCTCACCAAGAGCTAACTTGACACATTGAAACCGTGTCCTGGCAAGGGTTACCTTACATATGTGGGAATTTCTCTGAGTTATGGAATTCTGTGATGTCTGTACCCCTCCAACACCCGGGCTGGGGATGCTGTTTGGCTGTCATGGTGGGGAATTCACAGCACTGTCCTTCCCTTTTCGAGTGATGGTCACAGCACCTGGCACGTCCCGCCCTTGCTTTTCCTGCTGTCACAGCCCCTTTTCTTTTTGCTTTGCTCAGAACCTGTTGGAGATTGTGGCCCACCAGGCACACCAGAAGCAACTGCAGGCACTGAAGGGAGGGAAGTACAAGACCCTGTGCCACACTGAAGAGGCCCGCACGAACCAGCAGGAGAAGCTGCAGGATCGGCTGCAGACCATTAACAACATCGTGCAGCAGATCCGGGGGGAGCAGCCCCAGTACCAAAGGGCTCTGCAGTGGCTCAGTCACTGCTTGAGATCAAAGCTCGGGTCGGGGAAAGCCTGACAGAAACATAGAAAATACATGTAGTATCTTTTATATTCTTCCACAGCCTCCAGATTTTGTAAATAAATAGATAAATAAATAAATAAACAAATCTATAAATAAATAAATAAATAAAGCAGGTGCAGGGTATAATATTTACTTTGTCGGGTATAATGTTTATTTAAGACGTACCATTGCAATTCTCCCGGTATGTTTCTGTTTAAGTTTCACTTTCGCCGCCCTAAGCAGCTCCTGAGTCCCGCCTCCCGTTCCCGCCCCGGGGGCCGGTGTAGCCCCGATTTCCCGGGGGCGGGGGTGGCCCAGCTCCCTTTTCGCTCCGGTTCTTGCCCGAGCCCCGGCAGCAGCGGGGCCGGGGAGCTCCGGGGCGGGGAAGGGCCGCGCTGTGCCGGTGCCGGTGTGTCTCCGCCGCCGGGAGGGAGGCGCAGGCCGGGCCATGGGGCCGGGCCCGGGGGTCGCGGCCGCGCTGCTGGCGCTGCTGGTCCCGGCCGCGGCTCGGGGCCCCGGCGCTGCCGCCTGCGATGTGTCCCCGGGCGGCCGCTTCGACTGCGGCCCCGAGCGGCTCCTGTCGCGGGCGGGCTGCGAGGCGCGGGGCTGCTGCTACAGCCCCGGGCCCGGGCCTCGCACCGGCCCCGGGCCKCCCTGGTGCTTCTTCCCCCGCGGCTACCGCAGCTACCGCGCCGAGAACCTGACGGCCACCGAGAGCGGCTTCTCCGCCCGGCTGCGCCGCGTGGCCGCCGCCTTCCTGCCGGCAGCGGTGGACGATGTGCGGCTGGACCTGGCGCTGGAGACCCCGGCCCGCCTGCGCTTCACGGTGCGCCCCGACCCGCCCGGCCCTGCGCGGGTGCCCCGTTCCCCCGCTGACCGCTGTCCGCCCGCAGCTCCGGGACGCGGCCCGGCAGCGCTATGAGGTGCCGCTGCCCACGCCGCGGGTGCGCGGCCGAGCCCCCTCCACGCTCTACGGGCTGCGGGTCAGCCAGGACCCCTTCGGCCTCGTGGTGTGCCGGCAGCGCGGCGGSAGAGTCCTGTGAGTGCCCCTCTGCCCCCCTCGCTTCCCCAGGGACCCGGTCTGGACGCGGGACCCCGCACAGCCCCGCAGTGCTGTGGGTGCAGGGACACTGCTGTGCATCTGGACGCTGGTGACAGCAGTGGGGTGGCTGTGGGGGCTTTACTTTGCCTCCCTCTGCAGTTYGGTGGCTGAGAGGGAACCAGGCATCCCAGAGCGCAGCCGAAATTTGTTTTTATTTCATGTGGTGATGAGCATCCGTGTCCCTGCCCGGCACTGGTGGCCCCAGYTCAGTGCCTCCTTCCCAGCTGTTTGCCGGAGTCTCCCTCTCTCCCCGCAGGCTGAACACCACGGTCGCACCCCTCTTCTTCACAGACCAGTTCCTGCAGATCTCCACCTCCCTGCCCTCCCATTTCATTTCGGGGCTGGGGGAGCACCTGTCCCCATTGTTCCTTGACACAGCATGGACCAGGGTCACCCTCTGGAACCGGGACATGGCACCTGCGGTATGGAGCAGGGCTGAGGGAAAGGGACAGATTCATCTGTGCTCCTGGGGCTGGCCCTGCAGCCTCTCACRTCTTGTCTGGGGCTGGGGAGACATTGCTGGTTCAGCTCTGGACCTTAGCCATTCCACTGGGTGAGCCCATGGGACCCTTTTCTCCAGGCCCAGGTTTGTCCCCCCAGAGCTCTGTGCTGCTTGGGAGCTGATTCCAGGGCTCAGGGCAGAGCTCTGCTGACTTGGCAGAGTTTGGGACCACAAGCCCTGGGTTTGCTCCTGACCGGGGCGAGGGGCGGTCGGGTGGGTGTGGGGGTCTCCAGCAGAGCCTCACTGGCACCCCACCCTGCTCTGCTCCAGCCCCATGTCAACCTCTACGGTTCCCACCCTTTCTACCTGGTGATGGAGGATGAGGGCTCAGCCCACGGCGTCTTTCTGCTGAACAGCAACGCCATGGGTGAGTCCCGTGGAGGCGCCGGGCGTGGGCCTGGCCCCGTTCCCATCCTCAGCTCCCTCCCCTGGCACTTGTGCTTTCCCAGACGTGCTCCTGCAGCCCAGCCCGGCCCTGACCTGGCGCACCACGGGTGGGATCCTGGACTTCTACATCTTCTTGGGCCCCGACCCCAAGAGTGTGGTGCGGCAATACCTGGATGTCATTGGTATGGCTGAGCCATGGGGGCTGCTGGGGTGGCTCTGCCAGGATGGCYTTGCCAGGGTRCTGTGAGCAGYRCTGGCAGAGCAAGGCTGTGGGGTGRCACAAGGCTAAGCCATCCCTGCCMGTACCACCCTCCATCCTCCAGGGTTCCCCTTCATGCCCCCGTACTGGGGCCTGGGCTTCCACCTCTGCCGCTGGGGCTACTCCTCCACCGACATCACCCGGCAGGTCGTGGCCAACATGACAGCRGCTCGCTTCCCCCTGGTAGGTCTGGGATGCTCTGCCCATAGAGGGACAGCCCTGTGGGGTGGGGGTCCCACAGCAGCTCGTGGGGTCCCTTCTCCTCCCCGAGCACTGCTGCCTCCATCCACAGGATGTGCAGTGGAACGACCTGGATTACGCAGATGCCAAGAGGGATTTCACCTTCAACAAGAAAARCTTTAAGGACTACCCGGAGATGGTGCGGGACTTCCACAGCCATGGGCTGAGGTACATCATGATTGTGGTGAGTTCCATGGGCAGGCTGGCACTGGGGTTCAGCTGCCCAGGGGTGGTGATGAAGGCAGAGCTGGCTGTTCCCTGCTGTTGCTGATAAAGCCCTGGSTTTGTGCCCTTCCAGGATGCTGGGATCAGCAGCTCGGGGCCCCCCGGCACCTACAAGCCCTACGACGAGGGCCTGAAGCGAGGGGTGTTCATCCGAAACGCCACGGGGCAGCCCCTGATCGGGAAGGTGCGTGTGGGGGGCAGCCCCAGTGCCCACGGGACTYGAGTGGGGCTGTGGGAGCAGCACCCAAGAGTGGGACAGAAACGTCTGGGGGGCCGTGGTGGAAGGTGGRGTGGTGTGTGGGGCTGGGGGCTCTGCCCACTGCTCTCCCTCCTGCAGGTCTGGCCAGGCCCCACAGCCTTCCCGGACTTCACCAACCCAGAGACACACGAGTGGTGGCACGACATGGTGAAGGACTTCCACGACCAAGTGCCYTTTGATGGCATGTGGCTTGTGAGTGGCCCTGTTGTAGCTACTGGGCCTGGCTCCTGCCCTGCACCTCTGCTGGGCCCCRGTGCACAGCGAGGTCACCCCATCCTTCCCTTCCCTCTCCAGGACATGAATGAGCCCTCAAACTTTGTGGAGGGCTCCCAGGATGGCTGCCCCAACAACAACCTGGAGCATCCCCCCTATGTGCCAGGTACAGGAGTGGGTTCCAGCCCTGCCCAGGGCTGTGGGGAGGCAGGAGGAGCCCAGGGGATGCTCTGAGCTCTATCTCTCCCATGCAGGTGTGTTTGGGGGACGCCTGCAAGCTGGGACCATCTGTGCCTCCAGCCAGCAATACCTGTCCTCTCACTACAACCTGCACAGCCTGTATGGGCTGACTGAGGCCATTGCCTCCCACAGGTAAGCCTGGGGCTCCTGCCACAGCTCCTGCACTTCCTGGGGGATGCAGAGCTGGGACAGACCCAGTTGGGCAGTGTGGGCAGGCATCGGGCAGTAGGTGAGGGTTTAATCTGCAACACGGGGCACTGGGGGGAGTCCTGAGCCCCTTCCCTTCCCCTTTCCCTTCCCATCCCACTCCCAGTGCTCTGCTGAGGGTCCGGGGCAAGCGTCCCTTCATCATCTCACGCTCCACCTTCGCTGGGCACGGGCACTACGCCGGGCACTGGACGGGGGATGTTGGCAGTGACTGGGAGCAGCTCTACTACTCCATACCAGGTAGGCCGTGGGGCACTGGGCCTGCGTCCACACCCTGCCCCCGCAGCCAGGGGCTTCTCCATAGGCTCCATCCCCTGGCGCTGCAGAGCCCTGATGCCCTCTGTGCCCTCTGCAGAGGTGCTGCTCTTCAACCTCTTCGGGGTGCCGCTGGTGGGTGCCGACGTCTGCGGCTTCCTGGGCAGCACGAGCGAGGAGCTGTGCGTGCGCTGGACCCAGCTGGGCGCCTTCTACCCCTTCATGCGCAACCACAACGACCACGGCACCCGGGTGAGCCCCGGGAGCCCTCCCCCCGCGGGGCAGGGGGCTCTGGGTGCTACCCCAGGGGGCTCTGGGCCGAGCCAGGGGCTGGCCTGCCGGCCTGGGAAGGTGGCTGGTTCAGGGCCGTGTGCCGCCAGTGSTGGGAGAGTCCATCGTGCCTCCCTGAAATGCACCCTCCATTCCTCCCCACGTGGTCTGAGCATCCCCTTGGGCCTCTCCCCCTGCTGCAGCCACAGGAGCCCTACGCCTTCAGCCCTCCTGCCCAGGCTGCCATGAGGAACGCCCTGCGCCTCCGCTACTCCCTGCTGCCCTTCCTCTACACCCTGTTCCACCGGGCTCACTCTGCTGGTGACACCGTGGCACGGCCCCTGTTCCTCGAGTGAGTGCCAGCCCCGCCGGGGCTCAGCGGGAGGCGGCCGCAGGGTCTCCTGGCACTGCCCTCCCCTCCTTCCCCAGGTTCCCCACTGACCCCAACACCTGGGCCGTGGACCGCCAGCTGCTGTGGGGTGGGGGGCTGCTCGTCACCCCCGTGCTGGAGGCAGGACAGACCAAAGTCAGCGGCTACTTCCCGGCAGGGACGTGGTACAGCCTGGCAGGGGTGGGTGCTCCTCTGTGTTCCACAGGGGGCTTTGCTGTGGGACCTCGTGCATGTTCCTGCACCCCACTAGCCCCCTGGGGCTGTGTGTGGGTCTTGTGCCTCACCTGCCTTTGATGGCAGCCGTTTGAGGGCTCTGGCTCTGGGCTGGGCCCTCAYACCCTGTGCCAGCTCTTCCCTCTCTTTGTCCCCGTGTAGGACTCCACCATCCACAGCAAAGGGCAGTGGATCCTCCTGCCAGCACCCCTGGACACCATCAACGTCCATGTCCGTGCAGGGCACATCCTGCCCCTGCAGGTGAGTCCCCTCTGCTCCGTGGGGACACCACAGTGACCTGCCTGAGCAGCCCTGACTGTCCTGTCAGCCTGTGCCCACACCGCTGGCAGGACAGTGTCAGAGGAGCTGCAGTGCCTGGCAGGGCTGGGACACGGCTGTGGCAGTGCCCTGAGCTGTGCCTGCCCCCTGCCCCAGGAGCCTGCCTTCAGCACTGCCCAGTCCCGTGGCAAGGGCATGGCCTTGCTGGTGGCGCTGACCCTGGACGGCTTCGCCAGGGGAGACCTGTTCTGGGACGATGGGGAGAGCTGGCAGAGCTTTGAGAGGGGGGACTACACCGAGATCCTCTTCCTGGCCTCAAACGTGAGCACTGCTGGTGGGGGACAGCTGGGCAGGGGGTCCTGGTGGCCCTGTGTCTGCTCAGTGGCCAGCAGAGGGGCAGCATGTGGGGCAGGGCACCCGGAGGAGCCCCGGGAGCACACGGTGACATCCCTGCTGTCCCYAGGACGCCGTGCTCAGCCAGCTGCTGCGGGCGAGTCCCCACCTCGACGGGATCCTGCTGGAGGCCGTGACTGTGCTGGGTGTCACCAGCCCTCCCCGGCGAGTCCTGGCAAATGGTGCCATCGTGWGTGACTTCTCCTACCGCAGTGACACCCAGGTGAGTGCTTGGTGCCACCCTGGGGAGGGGTGGTGGCCAGGAAGGGACCCAGAGCACAGCTCTGGTGGGGTCTGACCCCAGCAATGGCACAGCATGGGCCATGGGTGCCCTGCCCRGGGCATCTGTGGGACCAGGACTGTGCCAGGCTGTGGCTCTGCCCCCCTGGGCTCTGACACCCCTGCCTGGCTCTCACCTTCCCTCTCCCCTCAGGTGCTGAGAGTCCCTGTGTCACTGCCCATGTGGGAGCAGTTTGTGATCTCCTGGTCCTGAGCCACCATCAGTCACAGGGAGAGGCCACGCTGCTCCCCTGGAATCCCAGGCCAAATCCATCCCATCCCTTGAACTCGGAGCTGCCCCTGCCCACACCCCTGGACCCTGTTTTCCCTCTGGGTGTCGATGGAGGGGTGTGCACTGGACTGGCAGAGGAAGGGGGACCTTGCACAGCCCCCAGGGACAGGGAAAACATCATCATCATCATCATCATCATCATCATCATCATCATCATCATCATCATCATCATATCAGGGGTAAAATGACCCAGGTGCCTTGTGAGACAGGAAACCAGTTACTCTGGGGGACTAGTAATTGGGGCAGAGACTGCAGGGAGTTTCCTGGCTGTGGTTTTGGGGAGGGGGATGTGCAGGGGCTGAGGGAGCAGTACTGTGAATAAAGCTGCTGTTTGCTGGGAGCAGCCCCAGGCTATGTCCCTGTCCCCTCTCCTGGTCCTGAATGTGCTCAGCCCSCTGCCCCTGGCTGGGACACTCCTGCTCTGTCCCTGCCTGGAGGTCTCCAGTGGGACCCCCTGYGCCCCTTGAAGGCTTTGCCCCATTTCCCTGGGGGTCCCCAGCTGTTCTGCAGCCCTGGCTGTGCCACAGAAGCCTTTGGCCTGTCCTGCTGGCTCCAGGCTGGGGGCTGCTGCAGGGCTRTGCTCAGCTCCTGGTGAAAATGGAGCCTTATCCTCCAGAGGCTTCACTGAGGGGCAGCTTGGAGCTCCTCTGGCTGAGAGTCAAGGCACCAGGAATCCCTCAGCGCTCTGGGGCCAGGTGGTGTTGGCAGCACAGGGAACAGCCTCGTGGTGTCACCCAGGATTTGGGACCAGCCTATCCATGATCCTGCTCCGAGCCCTCCTGCCCCACGGAGCCCAGGAGTGTCCTGGGGCAGAGGTGGCATGTGGAGATGGTTGAACCATACAAAGTACAAACACACTCCCCTAGAAAGAAGCCAAACAATAATATAAATGTGCTCCCTGGACAGAGAGCAGTCAATGCACACAACAATATAAACATACTCCCCTGGGGAGAGAGCAATTAAGCCAAACAGAAATATAAATGTAACCCCCTAAAGGAGAAACCCTGGCAGACAGCTCTTCTGGAATGGTGARGAAATGTGTTCCCCCCATGATGCTTTGTGGTTGATATGTTAATCAGTTATACCCCATTGGTTCTTTCCCTACTCCCTCCTCTTTACCCGATTTTGATTTTGATCCTTCCCCCGACTGGTTCATTGCTCAACCCGCTTGGCTCCGATGTTTTACCCGGCTCCCTGCCTTCCCTATATAAGCCTCTGTTCCCTCAGCTCCTTTGGCACTTCATTACTGGACTCTGAACAAGAAGAAGCTGAATGAAGCCTCCTGTGGAACTCCATATGAAGGCTCCATCTCTTCCTTCAGCGTTGCCCCAAAGAGCTGATTTCACTGAAAAGTCTGAAATCACTCAGCAGGTAGCCCGTGCCTCTGTGCCGTCCTTCTAAGGACACTTCTCCAGGAAGGTCATGGCACTCTGCCCGCCGTGACAGTGGCACTCACAGCTCGTTGTGCAGCGGCCAGCACTGCGGGGTCAGTTTCTCCTCCAGGACAGCGTCAGGGGCACACACCCAGGGGTCCCCCGTGTCCCACTGCCACTTCAGCAGCTGTGCACGGAGCACCTGGACGACGTCAGCATAGCGGGGGTCAGGGGCCAGGTTCTGGCTCTCGGTGGGGTCCTGGCTGTGGTCGAAGAGCTCCCAGCGCTCCCGGTAGTAGTACTGGTGCAGGGTCTTGTTCCAGTGGGTCGGCCGCCCCGCCCTGGTGCGGTTCAGCAGGTCTTGGAAAGTGGGCGAGATGTAGAAGTCCTGGTCGATAGGGAAGGGCATCTTGTAGTTGAGGTTGTGGATGAGGTGGAACTGCTGGTGCTGGATGGCTCGCATGGGGTAGTACATGGTCACCTCGTGGTGGCTCTGGCTGCTGAAGGCCGTGGCCCAGGGCTGCTCCGACTCCAGGGCTGGCAGGAGAGACTTTCCGGTGAGCCGCACCTGCCTCGTGCCAAAAATGCTGTAAGCAGGGTAGGGGATGGAGAACCAGTCCAGGATGGTCGGCGTCAGGTCTGGAGGGGAGGAAAAGAGTGTGAGAGGAGGGACAGGCACTGTGGGAGGAAAYTCAGCCCCAGAGAGGGACAGAAGGGTCCCCAGGGATGGTGTCCCCTGCAGGGGACCCTCTCCTGTCCTCCCTCCTGTCCCTGCCAATGCTGAGGGTTCAGGGCTGTTCCTAGGGACAGGATCCTAGGTTTTGGTGCAGGGAGGGTGGGGAGCAGCCCACGTCCCGCCCTGCACAGCTGTGCTGCCTCCCTCCCTCAGCYCTTACCCAGGAGGGTGGCGAAGGCRGGGCTGACCTGCCCCCAGCGCTGGGGGTGCTCGGGGGAGGAGAGGAGCAGGGGCTGGGCGGTGCCCGAGCGGTACAGGTTGGTCCTGCCCCCGGGGAAGGGGATGCCGTTGTCGGAGGTGTAGATCACCAGGGTGCTGTTGAGGAAGCCGGCTCGGCGCAGCTCCTGCAGGACCAGCCCGATCCCTGCGGACACAGGGGCAGAGCTCAGGGGGGAGGGAGGGGCTGCAGCGCTCCCCAGCCCGRGCCAGGGCAGGGGACCCACCTTGGTCCATGCGCCCGATGGTCGTGTACTGGGCAGCCAGGTCTGCCCGGGCAGCCGGCGTGTCTGGGACAAAGGCAGGGACCTAAACAGAGACAGGGAAAAGGGCATGTGGCTGTCACAGGCTGCTGTGCCTTCAGCAGCTCTGCCTGTGACACTGGAGGCAATGACATTGGACACAGCCCTGGCTCCATCAGAGGCTGCCATCACGTGCAGCCCCACAGAGCCCCACACGTACCCAGCAGGATCTCACCTGCACTTCCTCTGGGTGGAAAATCTGCGGCTTCCAGTCAGGGATCCAGCCCATCCCACTCTCCCCATTGCCAAATTTCTCACAAAAGGCCCCRTATTGGGGTTGGGAGTGCCCACAGCGATGGGGGTCGTGGAAGGCAACATAAAGGAAGAAAGGCCTAGGGATGAAAAGGGAGAATGTGAAGGTGGTGAAGCAAAGGACTGCCCAGAGACCTTCCTGGGCTGTGCCACGGTGAGCTGGGGTCAGCAGCACTCCCCCCACCTAATCTGGATATTGGGGGACAAGGGGCCCCTTCCTGTTTGTGACCAGCTGGGCCATGGGGACACATTTTCAATGTTCCCTCCTCCCCACAGCCCTTCCCAGGATGAGGGGGCTGTCTCACCTCTCATCCTGGCTCTGCAGGAACCGACGGACGAGTTCCTTGATGCGGGTGATGTTTCTCCCAACCTGCAGGACCGAGCTGTTCTCCTCTGTGTAGGCAAAGTCGAAGGGGTACACAGCCTCTGGCCCCACGTGCTTCTTCCCAATGATCCCTGCCAGAAGCAGACAGCTGCTGTGCCAAGGGCAGCGGGAGGGGGGGATGTGGCTGCTGCTGCAGGGACAGCCACAGGTCCAGGCAGTGCTCCCCACAGGCTGAAGTTTAGCCACCAAGCTCTCTCAGTGGGGTTTGGTGCTCTCTGCCTGTGCCAGCTCCCTCCTGTCCCAGCTCYTTACCTGTGCGGACGCCGGCGTGGCTGAGCAGCTGGGGCAGGCTCCGCACGCCGTCGAAGGAGTTGAAGTGATGCACGTCCTGGTGCAGCCCGTACATCCCGTTCTGGTGCTGAGGGTGAGGGGATGCAGCACGGTGGGACCAGGGCTGCCAGCCCAGCTCCCAAACACGTCCAGCCGTGCCCGTGCCATCTGCCGTGGGCTGGCAGCCCCGGCCCGGCACGGGCAGGTGCCCCTACCTGGGGTAGGCCGGTCAGGATGCTGGCCCGGCTCGGAGAGCAGCTGCTCACGGAGGTGAAGGCGTTCTGGAAGATCAAACTGTGCCGGGCCAGCTCGTCCAGGTTCGGCGTCCGGATGGCCGAGTTGTTGTAGGCGCCGCTCTCAAAGCCGGCGTCATCGGCTGCGGGACGGGTGCGGGGTCAGCCCGGAGCTGCCCCTGACCGGCCACGGGGACAAGGCTGGGGGACACTGATGACACCGGGAGCATCCCCGGGCTGCGGAGGGGATGCAGCAGAGCCCGGGACCGTCCCTCCCAGCCGTGGGATGCCCCCAGCGCCGAACCCCGGGCAGGAGGTTCCGGGCCGGCTCCGGGGCTCGGCCGAGCCGCACTCACCGAGGAGCAGCAGCACATTGCGGGCCGGAGCCGCGGCTCCGCCGGTCCGGAGCGCGCCCAGCAGCAGCACCAGCGCCCAGGGCCGCATGGCAGCGGCACCGGCAGCAGCACGGGCAGCGGGGCACGGGCAGCGGGGCTCGGCGCTCCTCCGGCCGCCCCGGCTCCTCCTCACCCCGGTCACATGAGGCGTCCCGGCCGCTCAGATCCGGCGCGGGCGGAGCCGCGGTAACCCCGGTCCGTGCCGGGCTGGCACCGGCGGCTCCGCGCAGCCCCGGCCCCGCGGGGGTCCCGGTACCGGTACCGGCCCTCGGTCCCGGCCATGCCGGGGTCCCGCTGCCCGCTCCCGGCGCTGCCGATCCTGCGCTGGCTCCCGCGGTATTCCCGGGCGTGGCTGCCGCTGGATCTGCTGGCGGGGCTGGCCGTGGGACTGACCGCCGTGCCCCAGGCGCTGGCCTACGCCGAGCTGGCCGGGCTGCCGCTGCAGGTGGGTGCCCGGGCCCGGGGCTGGGACCCGGGGGTTTGCCGCTCTGCCCGGGGTGATCCGGGACCGCCGCTCCCGGAGCAGCCTGCCAGAGTGGCGGGCAGGGCTGAGCTGGGCTGGGTGACCAAGCTGTGCAGTCGCCCATTTCCCGGGCAGGATGCCCATTTCCCGGGCAGGATGCC
>QVAJ01000370.1:226469-239105 GCA_003546035.1 Mixornis gularis | reverse complement strand
CTCCCAGCCCCAGTCCCGGTTCGGGCCCGCTGCCGGCTCGGCCCTGGTCCCGCTGCCGGCCCCGGCGGTGGAACAAGGCTCCTGGCCGCGGGCCAGCCCCAGGCAGCGTTCGGGGAAGGGGAACCAGGCCTTCAGCCCTGTTTGTGTTTATTTGTCTGTAAGCGCTGTGGTTCTTTCCCCCCACGCTCCCAGCCCGGCTCTCGGGTGTCCTGGTAGGCGAAGAACCGGGCAGAGGAGGCCGTGGCACGGCTCTGTCGCCTCACGCGGTGTCGGTGTCTCTGCCCCGTCCCTGTCTGTGCCCCCTTGGCTCCTGCAGCCGCTGTGGGGCCGCGCTGAGCAGCAGGGCTGGGCTGGGGCTGCACACTGACCCACTGACCAGAGGTCACTGACCACTGCCGGTGTCACCTCTGGTGTCCCTGTGGCTCTGGGCTCTGCCCTGCCCAGCTCATTCCACTCTGCTCTTGTCCCAAACTCTTCTCCCGGTCTCTCATCTCAGCCTCCCCTGGCATTCCTGACCAGAGAGAGTTTTCCTCACTTTGCAGCGACTGTCGGGAGACACAGAAGTGATTCACTTGCTGACGCATCCTACACACACAGTCCCCAGCTCAGCTCTCCAGTGTTGAACTAGTTCCTGTTTCGCCAATGAAGTAGTGCTGTTTTTTGTTAAAAAACTGTCCTTGACACAGAATTTCCAATTTGCAACTTGTTGTTAGATTTAGAACTCACCCCTGAATTATGTTCGACAACATGCTAATTCTGCCTCTCTGAACAGAAGCAGAATCAAGTACACAACACRGTTATACTCAGGGAAATGTTTTCTAATCTGTTATTTGTTTAAGACCAAATGACCTGGGTCACCAGAATGGCTTTTGCTTTGCTGACAGAGAGAAGTGGGATCCTAGAAAACACATTAAATCAGAATCAAGCTTCCGCAGTCCCGACAGGGTCAGTTCTTAGCAAATCCCTCTGCAGTCCAGCATGACAGGGTAACAAACCTGGGATCTCCAGCTCTGAAATGCTGTAGGAAGAACATCCAAAGTCGCTGAGCTTCAAAGCTTTTGTTCTCAGAATTGGGGCAGAGGCAGGGTGGAGGGGCTTGTGAAACCCCTGCAGAAGGCAAATATCTGCTCTGCTGCCTGGCTGGGCCTGGAGCTGCCCTCCCACAGGTTTTTGAAGGACTGGATAAAGCTGGGCTGATAAAAAAGAAAGTTCCTCTGCCTTCCTGGAAAGGCCTTAGCTGAGTGGGAGCAGTCACAGTGCCACTCCAGAAGGCTGTGCCAGCTGGGGCATGCCCCTGTCCTATCACTGGGGTCCAGGCACAGGCAGGTGGTTGCCAGCACTGCTGATGTGTCTGTGTCTGCAGGAGGGGCAGGGATGGAGCTGTACCTCGGTGGTGCCTTAATTATTCTGCAGCTGGCAGGGCCTTGGGGAGGGCAGGGAGCTGCACAGGGAGGGTGGTGGCATTGCTGGTGGGAGCTGAACAGGGGCCAGCAAACAACTCCTGTGTGATCATGTCCTGACTTGGGCTGGGACAGAGTTTATTGTTCCCAGGAGTGGGTTCAGGGCTGTGTTTGGATTCAGGATGAGACTCCTGTTGATAACAGCCTGATGGCCCAGCTGCTGCTGAGCAGTGCTTACACTAAGCCAAGGACTTCTCAGCCTGCCAGGCTGCCTGGGCAGCGAGGAGCTGGGAGGGGGCAGAGGCAGGAGAGCTGCCCCAGTGGCCAGAGGGATGTTCCAGAGCACAGGGCATGGTGCTGAAGGAAACACTGGGGGGATTTGGGCTGGGGATGAATGGCCCCTGCTCAGGGGCTGTCTGGGCGTTGCTGAGAGGGTGGTGAGCAAGCAGCCTGTGCATCACTTGCTCTGGATAGTCCTTTCTCATTATTATAATTTTCCTTTTCTTTTCTGTCCTATTAAACTATTTATTTCTACCCACAAGTTTTGCCTGTTTTTCTGATTTTCTCCCCCATCCAGGGGCTTGGAGTGACCTGGTCCAGTGCAAGGTGTCCCTGCCTGTGGCAGAAGTGGAACGAGATGAGCTTTAATGTCTCTTCCAACCCAAACCGTCCTGCAAACCCCACTGGGGGGTGAGTTTCCACTTTAACAATTAATTTCCCTCGATTGCAGAGAGAAGAGAAGTGCAGGTCCCTCCAGTCCCTGATGCAGAGGAAGAGGTGAAGGGAGACGGTGCTGCTGAACCTTCTTCCACCCCTGAACCAAAGGAGACTGAGGGTGATGGACGGAGCAAGAGCTCTGCCCAACACCTCAGACACCACACCTGACACTGCAGGTGCATCTCCCTCCTGTGCTGAGACATGGAAGGAGGAAGCGGGATCCCCAGAGCAGGGGTATGTCACAGCTCCAGAGGACGACACAGAGCCCTCAGCTCTGCTTGGGGCTGGTGACTCTGCTGAGGTGGCTTCTCCACTGAAGAAGGTGAGGATCCTGCTGGGGGCTGGGGAGCAGCTCTGACTTGTTGCTGTCTTGTGTGAAGGGAGGAGACCAGGCTGCATCCCCCACATCCTTTTGGCCACATCGGGGAGCTGCTGCCTGGCTTCCTCCAGGAGAAGCTGGCTGTGTTTGCTGACGCCGTGTCCCGTGTCGTGCCTGCAGAGCCCGGGGGAAACCACAAATTACACAACTCAGCTCAGACACTGCGGGGCTGCTCCGAGCTCCTGCTGAGCAAGCCTTGAATATTAAACCTACACAGTTCTCAGGAGTTATTTGCATTTCACTGGCTGGTCTTGTCCCTCCTCTTCCTGATCGTTCTCTGTTGTTCCCTGTTAGCCCCGTGCTGCAGGAAGAGTTGGTACTTGCTGCAGTGGAGGAGGTGACAAAGAGTTTCCCTTTGGCAATGGATAAACAGACATTGTGGTCTTTGTTTTTCTTTTTTTTTTTTAACAGAAGAGGAAGAGGAGCAAAGCAAGGAAGTGTACATCCATCCCGGGGGAACAGGACTCTCTGCCTCCTCAAAGCACAGCACAAGCTCAAACCACAGAGTTGCCTAACACGTGTGTTGTTTCTCAAGAAACCCAACCCCCCGGCGGTGAGGGAGCAAACCCGGATCCTGATGGACTTACTGATGCCAGTGGAGACACACCCGAAGGCGACAGAGATTTGGCACACCTGGAGAAGGAAGCTGGCAGCCCGGAAGCAGCGGGGCTGAGCCCTGCAGAGCAGAGCAGCACAGCCAGGGAGGCTGCCCCAGCTCCCAGCGCTGCGGCCCCAAGGGACAAGGTGGGGCATGGAACAACCCTGGAGCACGGAGAGACAGCCAGGGCTCATGTGGAGCAGGGCAGTCCTGCCCCTGGGCAGCTGCCAGCAGCCACAGCAGATTCCCAGGGCAGCAGCAAGGAGCCGGTGGCAGCAGGGCAGGGAGCGAGTCCCTCTGAGCTGCCTCCTGCCAAGGGAGCCCCCCAAAGCAAACCTGAGACCAACACCTCCCCTGGGGCCCAGAGCCCACAGGCTGGGAAGGAGCCCAAGCAGAAAGGGACCAGTTCCAGTGTCAAGGTGAGTGTGAGGGAGCTCTGCTGTGTGTTCCAGTGGGCACGGCTTCCCTTTGCCACTGTGACTTGTTCGTGCTGTCAGTGAGGCTGAGGGGCAGCAGCCCAGGGATGCAGGGTTGAATTGGGGAGGCTTTTATTTGAGTTCTGTTCGACTGGGTGTCAGTTCTAGCCCAGCTCTCACTGAGGGGTCGCTCAGGTACCCCAGGACTGGGAGGTGTCTCTTCTCCAGCCAGCTGTGCTCTCTGGAGAGCTCTGGGATCCCTTTGAACCGAGGGGATTCTGTGTTATGTGCCTGTGCCTGCTAAGCTGGAACTTGCTGTGGGTTCTCTTTCACTTTACAGCCCATACCCTGGGAACTGGGGCTCACTGACCTGACTGCTTGGCAGTGTCTTTGGGTTGGGCTCCTCTCCCATCATGTGCTGCGTTCCTTGACCAACGGCTTCCCTCAGCCAGGGATCGGCATTTCCAGGAGGATGGAGCTGGTGGTGCACCAGGAGATGTTGTGCTTCCAGGGTCCCCTGTTTCATTGGGCATTGTTTGTCTCCCTGTTGCAGAATGCAAACACAAAAGAGAAAAATCAGACCCCAAGTGAGAAAAGGCCTAAAGTGAGTCCGAGCCAAGGAGCTGAGGCTGCCAGAAGGGAGAGTGCTGTGGCTGCAGCAGACAGCCCCAAGAACAAAAAGCAACAAAAGAACCAGAAACTTGTGGAAAAGATTAAAGAAAGGTGAGAACAGCCCTGCTGCTCCCCAGCAGGAGGAGGCAACTCCTCCTCCTAACAGGAGTTGCTGTGAGGAGGACTCAGGACTCCAGACTGAGGTGCTGGGATTGGGTCAGGACGTACCTAAGAGATGTGGAAATGGAATTGTTTTGTAACTGAGGTGAGGTGGTTGTGCACGACCAGTGTTGAATGGGAGGTGCAGCACAGGTGATGTGTTGAACGTGCTTGAGCATATGATGGATAAAAAAGAGATTACTCTCTTATTTCTTGCTCTTGCTTCACACACACAATGCTTTAGGTGAATAGTGTGAAGAACTGCTCTGATGTTTTGCTTAATGTGTATGAGCTGGAAGGGGTAGAAAGTGTCACCATTCCAGGTGACTCTGCTGGGCCAGAGCATCTCCTGCTGCCTTTAGGAGCCCATTTTTACTTTTGCACTGGGCTTTGCACTAGGCCTGCTCAAACATCAGTCTGAGTGAACTGCTGCCAGAGTTTATGGGTCTTGCAGCCACTCAGCTGGTGGCTCAAGTCTGATTCGAGGTCTACAGTGATTTGTGCAATTAAAAACCCCAACAGAATCCTTTCTATTTCCCTTCCAATTCTTTCCTGCAGTTCTGTGAGCCGCCATGAGGGTGTTACAGTCTATTTCCATGCAATATTATCCAAGGACTTCAAGTTCAACCCAGAGACCCATAAAGTGTTCATCAGGGGTCAGAACATTCCTCCCTATGAGAACTGGAAGGACAATATCTGTGAGCTGAACTGCACCCGGTGAGTGTTCCCTGCCCTGTGGGGCCCCAGGTGCTGTGCAAGGTGTGGTCTATGCCCACACCTGGGGGTTGCAGCAAAGGGTTTCACAGGGGAGAAAACTGTTCTAAAATGTTCTTGTGAAAGAACAATCACCATCCCTATTAAAAATGGAGCAATGCATGGAAAAGGAGGTCTGTAGGTCAGCTAACGTGTCCTTTGCCTGTCTTTGCTGTGTTTGTGTTTCCAAGGCATCTGGGAGAACATGGATACCTCATTGAAGGTGCTGTAACTCTCTCCAAAGAAATCCTGGATAGATTCATTCCTTACAAGTACTGGGTGACCTGTGGGAAGGGGGAGTATGAGTTCATTTACAAGACTTCAGAATCCAATGATCACGTGAATCGCTGCTTATTGATCCAGAAGAGGTTTCTCAACAATGGAGGTGAGCTCTGCTGGCTGGACCTGCACCTTGGGGTGATCCCTGCTGTCCCRTGGCCCAGCATTCCTGCCAGACAGCCCTGTGTGAAGCTGGGAGCTCAGTGGGCTGCTGGAAGAGAGAAGGCACCTGATTGCAGTGGTTGTTTCTCTGTGTTGCTGTTCCAGAGTGGCACCAGTACGACGACATCGTGTGTGTAAAGCCTTCCTGGTGGAGAAACTTTCGTGAGATGTTTGGTGACAAAAACAAAGAAGTGGTGGAAGGGAAGAAAATAGCTGCCCGTGTTATGTTAGAAAGTATCTTCAGCATTCTYGGAACCTGGAGTCCTGGCAACCTGGAGAACTTCTTCKGGCAGCTGAAGCAGTTCTGTTGTGTTGCAGCAGCCCAGCGGGTGTTTGATGGCAAGCCAACGGTGTGGAGAGAGTTGAACTTCAGCACAGAGCAGGTAACTCCTTCCCTTGCACAGAGACAGAAAACATTCCATCCCTGACACCAAACTTGCRTTTAGCTGTTGGCCTTGCTGGGTTAACTTTGCTTTTCCAGTCAAAGTTCAGTGGGGATCCTGCTGGGGTGGCTGCCACTGCCTGCCTTTAGTTGGGGGCTTTAGTCAGCCTGTGCACCTCGGTGTGGTTCTGAGACCCATGTGGGGCAGCAGCACAGCTGGGGCTGGTGACTTCCTGCTTGAGTGGGTTTTGTGTCTGGAAGTTGATTTCCTAAGCCTTGCCATTAGGTTTTGCTGCCAGTTGTKCTGTCACTAACAACTTCTCTGTACTCATCTCTTGTTCCAAACCTGCCTGCTTTGTGGGAGAATCTCCTGATCCTGTTCTAAGCAGTGATGCCAGCAGGGCTTCTGGAATCCAAAATTTCTCAATTGACATAATTAGGAAACAAGGCAGAAATGCCACATGGTCTTTTGTGGTTGTCAGGGCTGCTCCTTCCTGTCCTGTGGCCTCGCTGGAGCTGGGAGCAGAGGTTGGCTTCAGAAGAGAAAGACTAACRTTGTGACTGGTCTATTTCTTCCCTTCTTTGTCCCAGGTGAATGACTTGCTGCTAAATCACTTGAGGAAGATAGCTCGCCCTTTCCTTGCAGCAGAAGCAGCTGCAGAGGACAGGGTTGTCCAGAGCAAACTGGCTCTGGGGCTCACCATTCTTCTGGTAGTTGAAGAGCGTTCACTCTCAGCACCTGAAAATGACCTGGCTGACCTGTGTAGCCTCTTGTGCTTGGATCAGGGGTCACAACAAGATCTACGGAATGAGATTGATCACATCAAACAGGCTTTTGCAGGAGTTACCAAGTAAGTGCTCTGTGTATTTTCTGACTGACCAGGCTGGTGCTGCTCAGGTATAGCACCCTTTGATAAAGCACCAGGGATCCAGCTCTCTACTGCCAGAGAACCAGAGAAAAAGTTACTTTTGAAGGTATCTTTGGAGGTCTCAGTTCCAGCCTCCTGTTTGAGGCAGGCAAGGGTTGCAGTGCATCATTCCACGCKTTTTGGTTGGTTTTACCCTGGAGTGCCTGTTTAGCAGGCACTGGATTTTATCTGACTGCTTGCCTGGCACTGGATTTGGAGTTCTTCACTTGCACAGCTGCAGCCATTGCATTTCTTTCTGGAGTCCTTCTCTGTGTGGATGTCACAGGGCTCGTGGGGAGGCTGTAGGTAAAGGATTGGCTCTTCCCAGTGCCCCAGCAGCAGGGTCTGTGCAGAGAGATTCAGAAACACTGCAGCTCTGGGCCTTAAACCTGCACAGGTACACTCTGCAAGGAAGAGTAGATGGAGCTAAAATAATGACCAGAGTTTACTTGAAGGTACACAGGGAGATTGAGATGTATCCTCCCACACCTCTAGGGCGTTCTCAAGGCCTGGGTAAGGCTGTTCTTTCACTCAATATGTTTGTTTTGGGGTTTTTTTTACTCAGCTTGAAGATTGACCTGACAAACTTGTGCCAGAGGTGCATTGAACGTGATGTAGACCAGTGGGTGTGGATCCTTCCCCTTCTGCATTCCTTTGCTGCTCCCCTGCAGCAGGAGCACAAGCTGCTGGAGGAGGATGTCTGGGCAGGGCTGGAAGGGCTTCCCTTCACTGAAACCAGGAAGAAGCCAGATGTGTGAGTTTTCYGGAGCTCCCAGTTACATCCACTGCCATGGTGCTGTACCTGGGGGTGATCACTTCACTTCCTCTCTTTTTCTTTGTTTTTTTCCCTCTCWCACTTTTAAAGAGTATGAAGTATCACATGTTGAGGGAGGATGTTTGGGGCATTTGAGCACAGCCGCACTGGTGGCTCAGAGGTCACTGAGTGTAGCCCAGCTGGGCACTGTGTGACCCCTCAAACACAAACCCCCCAGTTCTGCCAGCCAGGGAGCAGGTGGGAGCTAAAGCTGCTCATGTTGTGCACAGTCTGAGCAAGACCTGGAGTCTGTTTTCCCTGAGTCCTTCTGCTCAGTGGTTTGGCTCTGCTCTGCCACCCCTGGGGGCTCCTCAGCTTCAGTGACAAAAGCACAGGAGACTCCTCTGTGGGCCTTTTGTTCCCTGGAATCCTGAAGGTTTTGCTTTGTCTCCCCTCCAGAGGGACCCTGCTGGAACGAATGAGAGAAAAGAAGTACTTGATGGAATTTGATGGGACTCTGGTCAAGTCCTGGCTCTGCCTGCTGCCCCTGAGGGGCCTGCCTGAGTTCATAGGAGACTTCTCCAGTGACTTGTTGGTTACCCTTCAAGGTGTTTCCTACAGATTGGAGACTGTTGACGTCTCATGGAGTTGCTCTAAGGTTTGTCTTCTGGCATCTTTACCCAGCTCAGGGATGAAGGCTCARACTGGGCTCTGGGTGTCTTTTGGCAGGACTGACCATTGCTGAGGGGGCTGGCAGCACAAAGAGCTTCACACCTAGCTAAAACCAAAAATCCTTGCTCTGAAGCCAGAGACTCCTCAGGGGGAGAGTTGAGGGTGTATCTGCAGCAAAAAGTGGTGTTGGCATTGATGAGAGGAGGGTGTTCTGAGCTGGATTTGCTTTGGTTAGTGATGGCAAATGTTTGAATCCTCAGACATACACTTTAAACAGTTTTCTCTCAGAGGAGGGTTGGGCAAGGGGCTGCTGGTTTGGGAGGTTTTCCTGCTGTTGTGAAAATTCTTGTATTGCTGTGAGGACAGCAGGADTAGAATCTTGCAACTAATAATAGATTTGAAACCCCAAATTGTAGGAAGCACAGGTTGTGTTTGTGCATATAAAAGCTGCCCAGGTATTGGCTCTGACATCCAGTAAATAAGTTCTGTTATTTTACAGTGCATTTATAAAAATGTTGGAGAAGATGTGAAGGAATAATGAGTTCCCTTTTCCTCATAGGAATCTCTTCCTTTAAAATCTCCTCCACACTTTCCTATTTTTGTCTTTCCATTCTCAGGTGGTAGAGAACCTTCTGAAYACAGTACTGTGTGCCTTGGATGAGCCCCCAGCCAGGTAAATGCAGTGCACCTTTGTGAGAACTTCTCAGAGAAAGAAACTTACATTTCTACCTCATGTCTGCGTGGATTTMTGTATTTTCATTTCTCTGGAGGTTTTAATTCAGCCCTCACATTTCTGAGTGTTTCTGAGCCTGTGCGAATGGGGCCCAGAGGGATTTGCATCCCAACAGGATGCAAAATCCCAACTTTGTTTGTAATTTCTTTTTCCTCAGAGCAGAAAATTAATTCTCTTTCTGTTGTTGYTGCCCTGCAGAGCTCTGGGAGCTCGTTCTTGGCAGTGCTGCTTGTCCTGCTGCCTCAGGGTGCATGAGAGCCTCTGCAAGGCCACCAGGAGCGTGCAATGGTTCCTGATTCCTGCCACTGCTGCCACCCTCATTGCCAAAGTTGCCCAACTTCAGCCCCCAGCAGTGAGTACCAGGGAACTCTTGGCTTGTTACAAGCAAGGTAACCAGAAATATCACAAGGGTGGGACAACAGACTGGGTTTAGATCAGATCCAGTCTCAATTMGAAGAGCTCCACACTCTAAGCAAGACTGTGGTACTTTCAGAGAGTTGTGGAACCACCTCACGAGTTTGGTTCTTACTGAAAATAAGGTCAGATGCCCAGGTTTGATGTGATAAGCTTTGTTTTAAGTCTGGGTTTGTTTCCCCTTAAACATTTGCTGTCTTTACTTCCTGGAACAAGCTTAAGCACARCCTGCCTGTGAGCACTGCACTTTTCCAGCCTCTCTCTGCTCTTGGGTCTGGTGCTGGGCATTTTTGTGTTCTGGATGCGTTTGGGCCTTCTCTTTATAAATACTTTATAAATTTATAAATACGGATTTCACCCAGTTGTCTGTTGCTGCCCTGCTTGAACTGTGTTTGTTTTTTTGCCTTCCCCTCTGCGTGGGGCAGGTTCCAGGGGATGCAGTGCAGGGAGTTCCAGTGRCAGAGCTGCTCAGTGGAGCTCTGAGGGACACTCGAGCCTGGTTCAGAAACGTTTTAAAGCAGAAGCTGCTGCAGGAGCGCCTGGAACACGTGATCATCTCTTCCCCCTTTGAGCTTCAGGTTTGTCATCTAATAATGGCAATAAAAAGGGGTTTTACAGGGTCTTGGGTCTGCTGGGCTTTGGAGCTGTGGCTGGGGATGGGCAGTGTTTGAAACACTCCTGGGCCGAGGAGCCAAGGGCTGCAATTGGTGCTCTCAGCTCACCTCAGTTCTGCTCTTCCTTGGCTGTTCCTAAAGGCCTTGCTGGGGTGAGGACCTGCCCCTTGTTGGTGTTGTCTTGCTCCCAGTATGTCCCACTGGTTTGTCCTCAGGCCTTCCAGCAGGCAAAGCTCAGAGCAGCCCCTGCCAGTCTGGGCTTAGAAGCTGCCTTTTGCAGCTCTGAGCGTTCCTTTTCCTCAGGATGGAAACATCTGGAAGGGCTGCAGACTGTCTGAGGCGTGTGGGGCATCTCTTCTACATTGTTCTKTTAATTTCCTTCTCTGTTAAATCTCAGCACTCAGTGTTTTGGGTTTGTTTGCTTGCAGGCCTGGAATAAGTTTGTGACTATCAGCTTTCCAGATGAGCAGTTCACTCAGAAGTGGAGGAACATTTTGCTTGAAGATCTGAAGAAAAGAATCCAGCAGGTAGGGGAGGCTCCAGGCAGGCTTGGCTGGTGGTCCAGAGCAGGTGGAGTGACTTGTGCTGTGCTTGGAGCAGGAGCACGTGGAAACAYGGTGGCTTTGGCCACAACTATTGCCAGTGCTGTTATAAACCAGGTTCTGGAGGCTCAAAATTGGCCATGACAATGTTCCACGCTGTAACCTCAGTGTCAGTGGCCTGGCTGCAGGTCCTGGTGCTGCAGAGGAAATCCACATTCTCAGCAATTGTCTCCTCTGTAGTTTGAAGAGCCAGTGAGTGCAAAGTAAATGCCCAAGGGCTCAGAGAAGCCAAACTGGTGCTTCTCTTTTCATTCCTTGTGCACAAATGGTGCTGTTCAGGCTCCCAAATGCACACCCACGTGTGTAAGTGCTTTCCAAACTCACCCTGTGCATCTCCTCATCTCCTTTCTACAGCAGTTACACATTTCTTTAAGCCATTGGTTTTCACAGGAAAATCAAGAAACAAATCTTTTCTGCTATGAGCTTGGCTTGGAGAGGTGAATATTAAGTAATCACGCACTTTAGATGGAAATGATTAAAATACTTTCCAAGCATTTATTTGTTTGATCTCTCTTCCAGGCCCTCAGAGATGGGCTGATGCTCAGGTTCCTTTTATTGCCTTGATAGCAGCTCTGCTTCATGCTGTCAGGAGAAACACTTTGGAGACTGAGTTGATGAGAAATCTCCCTTTTTGCCCTTTAGGAGCCTCCAGTGAAGCAAATCTTGGTGTACTGTTGTCAGCACCAGCGGATCACACAGATGGACTCCTCCATCAGCCAGTGCTTCCAGAACTGTGCCACAGAGGCTGTAACTGCAGCTTCCCAGGTATTGTGTTTGCCCTGGGAGGAGAAGGGAAAGAAAAGTGGAATTTCACCCCAATTCTGTTGCATAGAGATGTGCCTTGCGGTGGAAGGGGAGGTGGATGTTGCTTGAGTTGCTGTGGATTGTTTGTTAAACCAGCAACAAAAAAACACCAACAAGAAATCAGGAAATGAGGTCTGTGAGGAATGTATGTGTTTCCACCATGAGCTCTGGTGTCAGGTGTGTCACAGGGCTGGTTTGGAATATGCCTCAGCACTGGAGGTGACTCCTTGGTGTCAGTGCCAGTTTTGAGACACAGACACAGTGAGGCACCCCAAAATCTGACACACCCCTGCCCTCTCTGTGTGCCCTGGCAGATACACAGCAATCTCCTGGAGAAGATCTCTGCCTACAACATGAGCCAGTTCAGCCAGCTCGTGTCTGCTGTCATGGTGAAGTCATGGCCAGTCAGGGGTGGGCAGTGTGAGGGSGATTTTGATAAGATTCTGCACCATCTGCTCACGTGGCCTGATGTCAAACAGATCTTCAGCTTTAATGGTAAGTCTGTGGTTGGGTTTTAGGAGGCCCTGAGAAGTTTTTCTCTGCCTCACTGCTGCCACTGTACAGAGCAGCAGAGAAATTGCCCTGCTCTTRTTTTAGTCCTTATCTCAAAGTTTGAAGTATTCAGCTTGGGTTTGGAGAGGGAAGGCCAAGGAASAGGGAGCCACTGTTCCTCTTGTGCTAATCCACTGCAGCTCCCTCAGGRTTTGTGGACCATAACTTCTTTCTCTGAGAAGTTCTCACAAGTTATTGGGGCACACAAAAATGCCGAGGAGTGCCAAGTGAACAGATCCAAATGGCTTTTGTTTGCCCCACAGGGTCTGGGCTCTCCATGCAAAGTTTCCTGAGATCCTGGTTTTGTTCAGAAGGGCACAAGGGGTTGGGGGGTGGTGTGAGTGCCCAGGCTCTTGGGCAGRGCTTCAACAGGGAATGGAAGGGCTCTGTGCTGTGGCCTGGAAAGGTTCCTGSTTCTGCCTGGTTTTTGGGAAACGTGACACGCTTTGTTTCTGGGACAGGAGCAAAGGGAAACCTTCTGGACAAACTCACAGATGAAGCAAGGGATGTGATAGCCACAGCAGACTCTGTGCTTACGAGTGTCACCGATGACATCCACAGCGGCCGCATCCTCCTGAAACACCTGGAGGAGGTTTTCCAGCACAAGGAGCAGTTCCTCTGCATCTGGGACACAAGTAAGAGATGAGCTCAGAGTGGGCATGGTTGGCTTAGAGCATCACTGTAGTGATGTTGGCCTGCTCAGGAGGGGCTGCAGGGGTGTCAGGA
>QVAJ01000370.1:183088-226024 GCA_003546035.1 Mixornis gularis | reverse complement strand
CTGCAGGGGTGTCAGGAGTGCTCAGGAGGGGCTGCAGGGGTGTCAGGAGTGCTCAGGAGGGGCTGCAGGGGCATTAGGAGTGCTCAGGAGGGGCTCCAGCAGTTTGGAGAGCTGTCCCTTGGCCTGGGCAGGGAGCTCCCAGCTCCAGTTTGTGTTGTCACTGTGGGGTTTGTGACTCTGTAATTCCCAGCCTGAGTCGGGGTGCAGGGTGTGGGAAGTGTCTGCTTTGTCACTCCAGGTGAGTTTTCTTTCAGAGCACCAGCAACGGCCAAGGGAGGAAAAGGAACTGCTCCAGAGAAGCCTGAAAGAGCTGCTGGAGCTGAGGCACGAGGAAGTCACACAGCTCAGAAGAGAGCAAAAAGCAATAGGAATCTTCCTGAGCATGTGCAGGAAGGTGCAGAAGTCTGTGAGAGGTAAAGTTCTGGGRGAGCAGTCTGAAAGTGGCAACTCCAGAAAACAGCATTTTCCTTGCAAATCTCTTGGCTTTGGGAACAGGTTTGATTCTAAACCCCAAAGTGAGGGGGGGGGAGTAAACCCAGAGCACTGGGGGGATCAAGTGARTGCTTGTGCATCAAATGACACTCACAGGGGTCCACTTGCCTGGTAGCATTTTGTGGCTTGGGGTTTGGGATGARGTGAGCTGGAGGCAGGCTGCACCACCTGATCTCCCTGTGACCTGTCTCTGGTTTACAGTGAATGTAGGTGAGGTGGAATTTGAATACTCTGAAGATCTTCGCTCAAAGAGACTGAATCGACTCGTGGTCGTGGGAAGTAARCCCCTGCAGGCCTTCTACAGCCTGAGCCCAGAGCTCAAAGAGTTTGTCCACAAAATGCACTCTTTCAAGGACAGCCTGACCTTCCAGCAGTTCTGGGAGGAAGCAGCACAGAAGGCAGGAGAGGAGTATGAGTATGACAATTCAGAGGATGAGGAGGAGGACGACGAGGAGGAGATGGTTCCTGAGTTGGACCTTGATGATGTTCTGGACAGCATGATCCGCCCTTGCTTTGACAACTATGCAATGCTGTATGATGATCTCAGATCAGGAAGTCTCACGCTTTCTGCAGTTGACAGAATTTTCCATGAATTCACAAATCGTCCTGAGGATCTCAGAGCAGAGCTGAACATCATCAGTGAGCTCCAGCCTGCACARGACAGAGACTGGATTGACCAGCGAGTCCAGCAGATCCAGCAGTACCATGAAATGCATTTAACCTTTGATGCTGCCAAGATCATTGCTCAGGTCAAAGAGAGTTTAGGCCTCTCTGGTGACTTCAGTATCCTGGAAAACTTGTTGCATATAGTGAGTATCCCTGTCTTTGGCTCTGTACTGTCAGGGTGTTGGCTAAATTTGAACCTCCCCGCAAGTCTATCCCAGTCTGTCAAGAGCCATTCCTTGTCCCAAAATGCTTATTTGAGGTAAAAATCAGGTGTTCCAAGTGCTTTTGTGTAGTCATTCCTTAAAGAGAGAGGATGATACTGCTCTGTTGGGGTGTGGCTTTGCAGAGGGCTTTCCTTTCCCTGCTGCAGAACCAGGTGGCGTTTCCCAGTTCCAGACTCAGTGTGTGTTTGCACTACTTGCTTTCCAGACAGAAAAGCTTGAATCCTACAAGACCCAGAAGCTGGATTCCATCAGCCCTGAGCTGGTGCAAGCCAAGAAGCGGCTGCAGGGGATCACTGTGCCCCGCCGTGGCTGCCTGAAGGAGCTGGCCCAGCAGAAGGAGTTTGTCAGCTGGGTCAGAGAAGCACTGACAGGTGTGTGCTGCTCATCCAGGAATTAGAGTACTGGAAAGGGATGGCAGCTTGTGTGGGGGCAGAAGGAACACTGCATCCCTGACCCATCTGCTTTGTGCCTTCACAGCTTCTGGTGTTGATAGTTGCATCTCTGCTGTGCTTTGGTGTGGAACGTGCTGTGAGGACCCTTTAAATGTGCCCATGCACTGTGGGCTGGTGCAGCACAGTGTGAGCACCCTGCTGGCAGCTGRGCTGGGCCTGGAGGGCTTCAGTACCTGCTGCTGCTCAGTTCACACATGTTGTTTCAGAGGGTGGAGTTGTCTGTCCTGCACAGACAGCCTCACCTGCACACACCCCCCAGGCACTGCCCCCGTCCTGGCTGGGGATCCRGGGGCCTGTGGGGCTCCATGGATGGATGGATGAGTGGCCTGGGAAAGCTGATGGGGAGAGGGCAGCTCTCAGGAGCTGYTGTTCAAAGCATTCTTCCTGCATTTCCTGTAGAGGGTGGTGATGAGGAGTGGTGTCCCAGCTGCCTCATTCCTTGTTCACTCCTGTGTCACCTCCTTTCAGACATAAACGAGCTGAAGGTGTTTGTTGACCTGGCCTCCATCTCTGCTGGGGAGAACGACATGGACGTGGACCGTGTGGCSTGTTTCCATGGCACTGTGCACGGCTACTCCTCCCTGCTCTACGAGCTCCGCCACGACTCGGGCTTCGAGGACTTCATGCGCTGCCTGCAGAAGCTGTGGAGAGCTCTGGACAGTGATGAGACCCTCCCCCAGAAACTGGTGAGTTCTGCTGGGGCAGGGCTTCTGCATCCTCCTGCATTTCTGCCTTCCAGGAGTGGCTGGAAGTTGGACTGCCCTGGGCAAATGGCACCTGTGTGGGGACGTCACTGCAGCCTCTGTTATCTAGAAGAGGAAATAGGAGGAAATATATCTGATGTTTCTGTACTACAAAAATTCACTGCAGCAGCTGTGACTGGGGTAGCACAGGTTTCTCCAGGGCACTGCAAGGCTTTCCAGTGTGATGTGGTGTTGCTTTGCTCGTGCAAGTTTGATGGTGTGAAAGAGGGGAGGCAGATGCCTGGGAACTCCTGTCCTTCTGCAGCAGGGCCTGYTTCTGTAGCCAGAGGTGTTGGAGCACTGTGGGCTCTGTTCAGCCTCCCTTGGAGTGGGTCAGGAAGAACTGTGCAGAAGGAGCAGGCTGAAGCCAGTACTCATTCCTTTCATCCTTCCCCATCACAAAACTCTGGTGCCAGCCCAAGCTGTTTGTCCTGGTCAGGTGTAAAAGTCAGAGATGCTGGATTTCAGAGCAGCCAGGGCAGTGCTGTGTCTCCTCTCCCCACAGCGTGCCTCAGCTCAGCACCTGGAGTGGCTGAAGACAGTGAAGGAGAGCCATGGCTCTGTGGAGCTGTCCTCGCTGTCCCTGGCAGCTGCCATCAACAGCAGAGGGGTCTATGTGCTGAGGGCACCAGCTGATGGCCAGAAGGTGAGCTCACTGAACTCCTCCTGCCTGGGGCAGCTGCCCCAGCGCTCCCCTGGCCTGGGGCAGACCCTCAGCCCCAGCCATGCTGACAACCTCTGCTCTGCAGGTCTCCTTGGACAGTGTCCTGCACTTCACCCTCCCGGGGAGCTCRGGGGACGCCGAGGCCTCCTGGAAATACTCACTGGCAGAGCTCCGCGAGCTGCAGAACAAACTGATGCTCATGTCAGCCAAGGGAGAGCAAGGCCTGGAGGTGGAGAGGTTCTCTGAGGTCAGATTCCAAACCCAGGGGGTTACTGCTGTTGGGGCCAGGGCTGGATTTTCCCTGGAGTATAAGCTTTTAAGGYTGTGGTTGACAGTGGAGTTGCTGGGGGTGGTGGTCACAGGCACATGGGTGTTCCTGCCTTTGGCTCCTTGTTAAGGTGGAGCTAAGCTGGAGATAGAACAGTGAACTGGTGGCCTTATCCTCTGGCTGCACTGCGAATTGTCCTGGCTGGCAGCATCACTGACTCTTGCAGCAAGCTGGGAGTTCCTAACTGGTTTACTGGGGATGCTGCTCTTAAAAAGTCCCAGAGTCTGTGGTTGCTGTGCAAGGCCTGACACACCTTAGGACYAAAGACTTTCTCTTCATTGAATGTCTTTCCAGCAGTTTCATGGCTGAAACTTGTAAAYCAGCTTGTTTCTCTCTCCTCTGTCCTCACACAGGTCTTTTCCAATGTCCAGAGACTTGCCCAGGCCTTTATAGACCTTTACTCAGCTGGGAACATGCTCTTCCGCTCCTGGCTTGCCCAGGTGTATTGTTCACCCCACAAAGAACCCTGTGTTTTTATAGAYTTCTCCCTGGGCCCCATCCCAGTGCTGGAAGGGCAAGGGGATGTGGCAGTTGTGCTCCCAGCCCTCTGCAAGACCATGGAGAATTTCCTGGAGAGCTGGAAAAGCTTCATGTACACGAAGCGACGGGAGCATTTCTACCTGAACTACTACAGCGCGGAGCAGCTGGTGTACCTGTGCTCAGAGCTGGGCCAGGGCAGCCCCAGCCAGGCTGCCCTCATGATGCTCTCCTTCCTCAACCGCCACTGCACCGAGCAGGACATCCTCGGAGCCCTCGGGAGCCAGGAGCCCCCCAGCCCAGGGAAGGCTGTTTCTGACTTCCAAGTGCTGCTGGATGGGGAGAAGGACCTGAGCACCCGGCTGGAGTGCATCTGGGAGTGCTACATGAGCAACATGGCCTCCTTCCTGCCCAACTGCCTGGACATCGACACGCTGGGCCTGTGGCTGAAGGATCTGGCCAGCAGGGACAGGGAATGTGTCACCAGAGTCTTCCCTCAGGAGCTGCTGTGTGTGGGCCAGCCCAACCTGATCACCTGCCCTCGCTCCGAGGTGCTCAGCTCCGCTCTGGCCATTTACATGAACAGCCCCRAGCAGCCCCTCCCCACCTTTGATGAGGTGCTGCTGTGCACGCCCCAGACCACTGAAGAGCAGGTGGGGCTGTTCCTGCGCAGGTGCCTCATTCCCTGCCCCGGGGGGGACAAGATTTACACCATGCTCTACGCTGACGAGCTCAGCTACGACGTCAGCTGCAGGGCAGAGGAGCTGTTCCAACGCCTGCAGTGCTACAACAGCTCCTACAGGCTCATCATCCTGTGCAACTGTGAGCGGGAGAACAGCTACCTGCCCTCTGCCTTCAGCCACTGCAAGGTGCACATGATTCCCCAGAGATCACAGGCAGAGATGCAGCAGTACCTGCAGCACCACTTCCGAGTGGCTCAGCCCTCCAGCTCGGCTGCAGCCGTGTTCAAGGAGCACATGTGTGTTGGGATTGTGTCCTCCAAAAGAGCCAGCATGGGTAAGATGGCACGTGCAGAGTGGGCTCCTCTGAGAGTTCAAAACCACAGCGGGGTTCACCTTGCCAGGTTTTGTGTCCAAGCTTTGAGTATCTTGGTGAGAAAGAGCAATTCAGACTGGTCAGTGCAGTGAGGTGAAAGCTGGAAGTCACTTTATCCTCTGGTTTGACTTTAGAAACAAGCACAAAGTAGAACAGATTCAAGTCCTAATGAAGAATAAAGCTTCTCTCAGGCAGTGGAAGGAAAACAAACCATATGGATGWCAAGAGCAGTGTTTTGGATTCCAGGCTCCAGCTGCTCAAACCAGATTTAAACTTTCTTCTGGAATGGCTTTTAGGAAGCTTCAGAAATTTTAGGGCATGCGGCACTTAAATATTTTATTTTCTTCTGTCTATTATGGTCTTTATGGAMTATATCTGATATTGATGGCTTTAATTCTCGTGGTGTTTTTTGTAACAGGGAAATCTCTGTATGTGAAGAGGCTGCATGAGAGACTCCAAGAAGAGCAGCCTGACTGTACAGAACTTCTGAAAACCATCAGACTGATTGAACCAGAAGTGGATGAAGATAAAGTGCTAAAATCTCTCCTGCCTTTTCTGAAGAGAGAACACCAGACAAAGCCCATGATATTCCATTTTGATATCACCTCCTCAGTGAGTACATCCYTCCCACAGCTGCCTTATCCTCCAGGTCCTGTATGGACCTTTGCAGGAGCTTTCTTTAAAGTTCGTGTTTCTCAATTAGCCATTTTCTCCTAGCATGTGTTTTCTAACTATTGTGTAACACCAATACCATCAAGGTGATTGAACTCTGGAACAGTTGCTCAGGGAAGCTGTAGAGTCTCCAGCCTTGGAAACAGTAAAAACCTGACTGAATGTGGCCCTGGGCAGCCCGTTCCAGCTGGGCCTGCTTTGAACAGAGAGCCTTCCCACCCTCAACTGTTCTGTGATTCTGTGAAGTTGTGATGGGTAAATAAAGAATATTCTGGTATCTCTTCTTGTGRTAGGTGCAGCGTGGAATTCCAGAGTTTCTCTTCAAGCTGTTGGTTTTGCAGTACCTGACAGACAATAATGGCAATATGTGGCTGCGGCAGAAGTGTCATCTGTACATCATTGAAATCCTGGAGGTGTCCCCAGTGTCAAAAAAAGCAGCCAGACCTGTATGTACCAGCAATGCTTGTTTTCTGGGAATTCCTCTGTCACTTTGCATGTGTTTGTACATAGCTGTGCTGAGTTGTAGAGACTGTAACTGCAGACACAGCACAGGAGTTCCTGTTTCATTGGAGGTGTGCTGTATCCCATAACAAACTGGTGTCCCTGGTCTTGTACAAAGTGACATTAACACCAGACAGCAAATTAGGCCTGTCCAGTTTCCTTGGATTGGTGATTTCTGAAGACCTGTTAGTCCAAGCCTCACTGCCCCCACCGTAACATTTACAGGAAACACAAAAATGCAATCATTTAATGTTGCATGTTTGAAAGTAGGGAAATATTTATATGCAGCAGTAAGAACAGAATGTAGAAGTGACTGGAATAAATACCAACAGTTTCTTGGGTGAAGTTTCCTTTGACATAGCCCTGAGAAGGGGCTGGAAGTGATGCCAGGCTCATGTTAGGAGAGAATGGGATTCATTGGTGCACTATAAGTGGAAGAAGGGATATACAGGGGAAAAGGCTGGCTCCTGTTCCTCAGGTCTGTGGTTTTAGGCAAGGGGACTGTTAAGAACATATTAGCTAAGCTGATGAAGATTGAGGCTACAGCTCTGTGATGACCTTTTCTTTTCTTTTTCTCTTCTCCAGGTGTCAGCAAGCCAGAARTATCACTTCCTGGATGTGTTCCCTAAAATAACATGCAAGTCTCCCAAAGAAGTGCTASAAATGGAGACACTTCGGAACCATTCTGGGGATGTTTCAGACGTGGGAATGGACAAGGAGGAATTTCGCAGTGAGGCTTTCCAGAGACCCTTCCAGTACCTGAAGAGGTTTAACCAGGGATGTGACCTGGACTCGTTCTGTTACGAGGCGCTCTCTGTGGAAGGCAGCCCTGCGGAATGTCTGCAGCTTTTCCTCCTGCACTGCGGGGTCATGGATCCCTCCTGGGCAGAGCTCCGCAACTTCACCTGGTTCCTCAACATCCAGCTGAGAGACTGCGAGGCTTCTGTCTTTTGCAACCCTGCCTTTGTCCAGGACACTTTGAGTGGTTTCAAGAACTTTGTGGTTGGCTTCATGATTTTAATGGCGCGGGATTTTGCCACGCCCTCCCTGCACATTTCCGACCAGAGTTCAGGAAGGAACTCCTCYCACCTGGAGAATGTGGCGGAGGAAGATCTGCTTCCCTTCCGCATCAGGAAGAAGTGGGAGTCGGAGCCTCATCCCTACCTGTTCTTCAACGGGGATCGTGTGTCCATGACATTCATTGGTTTCCACTTCCAGCAGGTCGGGAATCGCATTGATGCCATCAATCCTCTGAACAACAATGTCATCAAGCAGGCCATCATGACTCCCCAGCTGCACCAGGGCTTGTTACTGCAGAGGGTTCCCTTCAATGTGCCCTTCGATAAGCTGCCCCGTGACCAGAAGCTCGAGAAGCTCTGCATGGTGCTGGGGCTCCCCTGGGTGTTTGACCCCGACAAGACGTACGAGCTCACCACGGACAACGTGCTGAAAATCTTGGCCATCGAGATGCGCTTCCGCTGCAACATCCCGGTCGTCATCATGGGAGAAACGGGCTGTGGGAAAACCAGGCTGGTGAAGTTCCTGTGCCAGTTACGCAGGAGCTTTGTAGAGGTGGAGAACATGAAGCTCGTCAAGGTTCACGGAGGCACCACTGCAGAGATGATCTACGCCAGGGTCAGAGAAGCAGAAGCCCTGGCTAAATTCAACAAGGAGCAGCACGGGTTGGACACCGTCCTCTTTTTCGACGAGGCCAACACGACAGAGGCCGTGAGCAGCATCAAGGAGGTTCTGTGCGACCGCACGGTGCAGGGGAAGCCCTTGGACTCTGGCTCTGGCCTGCGGATCGTCGCCGCCTGCAATCCCTACCGCAAGCACACGGACAGGATGATCCAGCGCCTGGAGCTGGCTGGGCTGGGCTACCGGGTCAAAGCCGACGACAGCAGGGAGAAGCTGGGCTCCATCCCGCTGAGACAGCTCGTGTACCGGGTGCACGCGCTCCCGCCCAGCATGATCCCGCTGGTGTGGGACTTCGGGCAGCTCAACAACAGCGCCGAGAGGCTCTACATCCAGCAGATCGTGCAGCGCGTGGCGGAGCAGCTGCCCATGGAGGAGGACGAGGTGAAGACGGTCACGGAGGTGCTCTTTGCCTCCCAGCAGTACATGAGGCAGAGGGATGACGAGTGCAGCTTCGTCAGCCTGCGGGACGTGGAGCGCTGCATGGAGGTGTTCAAGTGGTTCTACAGGCACAGCCAGCTGCTGCTGAGGGAGCTGGAGAAGTACCTGGCCGAGAGGAAAGCTCCCAAGGGCAGTGGTGACAGAAACGACGTCATCTGGTCCTTGGTGCTGGCGGTCGGGGTCTGCTACCACGCGTCCCTGGAAAGGAAGGAGCCGTACAGGACTGCCATCAGCCAGGTCCTCCCAAAGCCTTAYGACACCCAGAAAAAGATTTTGGAAGAAATCTCCTTGATGCAAGACTTATTCCTGAGTGGGGTGCCACTCCGGGATACCATAGCAAGGAACTTGGCCTTGAAAGAAAATGTCTTCATGATGGTCATCTGTATTGAGCTGAAAATTCCTCTTTTTCTTGTTGGGAAGCCTGGGAGCTCCAAATCCTTGGCAAAAACCATCGTGGCCGATGCTATGCAGGGCCAAGCAGCTCATTCTGATCTGTTCAAGGAGCTGAAGCAGATCCATCTCGTGTCCTTTCAGTGCAGCCCCCTCTCCACTCCAGAGGGAATCATAGGCACTTTCAAGCACTGTGCTCGATTCCAGGAAGGGAAGAACTTGGAGGAGTATGTATCAGTGGTGGTTTTGGATGAGATTGGGCTGGCAGAAGACTCTCCCAAAATGCCCTTGAAGACTTTGCATCCACTTTTGGAGGATGGCTGCATAGATGACATCCCTCTTCCTCACAGAAAGGTTGGCTTCATTGGGATTTCCAACTGGGCTTTGGACCCTGCCAAGATGAATCGAGGCATCTTTGTGTCTCGTGGGGACCCCAGCAGAGAGGAGCTCATCGAGAGCGCAAAGGGCATTTGCTGCTCGGCACGAGGGGCTTTGCAGAAGGTCGAGCAGTATTTCCATCACTTTGCAGATGCATATGAAAGCATTTGCAAGGCCCAAGACAGGGAGTTCTTTGGCCTGCGTGACTACTACAGCCTCATAAAGATGTTTTTTGCCTTAGCTAAGAGCTCCAAAAGGAGCCCCACACCTCAAGACATTGCCGCAGTGGTTCTTCGAAACTTCGGTGGCAAAGATGATGTCAATGCCTTGGAGATATTCACTTCCAAGTTGGTAGAGGAAGGGGAGATAGATGCTCATGACATCAGTAGGATAGAGCTGATCCGACAGAACATTTACAGCAGTGCTGAGGATGGGGACTGCAGGTACCTGCTTGTGTTGACTGAGAACTAYGCCGCGCTGCAGATCCTCCAGCAGGTTTTTTTCACTGCCCGCCAGCAGCCAGAAATCATCTTTGGCTCCAGTTTTCCTAAGGACCAAGAATACACCCAGATATGCAGGAACATCAACCGAGTGAAGGTCTGCATGGAAACCGGCCAGATGGTCGTGCTCCTCAACCTGCAGAACCTCTACGAGAGCCTCTACGATGCCCTCAACCAATACTACGTGTACCTGGCCGGGCAGAAGTACGTGGATTTGGGGCTGGGCACCCACCGGGTGAAGTGCCGGGTGCACCCCAAGTTCCGCCTGATCGTCATCGAGGAGAAGGAGGTGGTGTACAAGCACTTCCCCATCCCGCTGATCAACCGCCTGGAGAAGCACTACCTGGACATCAACACCATGCTGGACAAGGGCCAGAGGGAGGCCGTGCGGGAGCTGAAGCGCTGGGTGCAGGAGTTCACGGCGGTCAACACRGAGGAGCACTTCATCAGCCAGCAGCAGTACAGCCCCGCCGACGTGTTCGTGGGCTACCACGCCAACACCTGCGCCTCGCTGGTGCTGCAGGCCACGCAGCGCCTGGGCCCGGCCTGCGCGGCCCCCGAGCTGCTGCCCCGCGTCACCGAGCAGGCCCGCCTGGCCCTGCTCAACTGTGCCACCCCCGACGCCATCATCCGCCTCTGCAGCTCCGCGGGGGCGTTCACGGCGCACTCCCTGGCGCACACCTACTTCAGGGAGCAGCAGCACACGTCCTTCGCCGACTTCCTGGGCGCCCATGTGCGCGCGGGGACCGGGCTGCAGACGGCTTTCACCGAGGTGAGCCTGGGGTGCTCCCGAACCCAACCCCCTGAGCTGCTCTCAGCTTGGTCTGGGGTGCTCCCAACCCCCTTGAGCTGCTCTCAGCTTGGTCTGGGGTGCTCCCAACCCCCCTGAGCTGCTCTCAGCTTGGTCTGGGGTGTTCCCAACCCCCCTGAGCTGTGCTCAGCTCAGTCTGGGGTGTTCCCAACCCCCCTGAGCCGTGCTCAGCTCAGTTTGGGGTGCTCCCAACACCCCTGAGCCATGCTCAGCTCTGTTTGGGGTGCTCCCAAACACCCTGAGCCGTGCTCAGCTTGGTCTGGAGTGTTCCCAACCCCCCTGAGCCGTGCTCAGCTCAGTTTGGGGTGCTCCCCAACCCTCTGAGCCCTCCTCAGCTGTGCCTTGCAGGACTGCAGCCTGGCCATGCCTGTGTTCACCTCAGTGCCTGGGTGCACAGAGGTGGTGGCARAGGAATGTTGATTTTGGGGTGCAGMCCAGCTCTGGCAGCACGGGTGGGTCTGAGCTGCATTGCTGCCCCTTTGTGCCCAGGTCACCACCTTCTCACGGCTGCTCACCAGTGCTGACGCTGCCTGCCTGGAGAGAGAGGTGCAGGGCAAGGCCCAGAGGCCCCAGATCCTGTTCCTGCAGCAGTTTGACACGGAGTACTCCTTCCTGAAGGGCATCCGGTGAGTCTGGGCCAGTGTTTTCCTGCTTGGARTTGGCTGTCAGCTGTGTGGAAGGTGTRTGGGCAGAGCATTTGGAGTGGCACWTATGGAAAAGGCAGGCTGTGCTGGCAGTGGGCTGGCTCAGGACAAACCTTATCAGCTCCATCACATGAGATGGGGTTTGRTGTTTTTTCTCTCTCCTCCTGCAGCAGCCAAAGCTAATGTGGAGTGACTGGTTCTGTGTCTTTAATGTTTGATCTTTACACTTAGTGACTTCTGTTTTCACTCTTCAGGGATTTCCTGGATTCTACTTCAGGAAATAAAGTCCTCATTATTCAGACAGACTTTGAGGATGGCTCTCAGGATGCCCAGCTTGTCGCCTCAGCCAAGTGAGTTGGGTGTAGAGTGGTTCAGTTYTGCCTGGCCACTCTTCTCTGTGTTTGGTTATTTGTGCTGTTCAGAGATCTCAYACTCAGGAGTGTGCAGTCCTTTATTCCATAGCAGAATGAAGCTAAATGCACTGATTGTATTTCAGATAACCCATAACCCAAGTCAAAATAAGCTAAACTGGGTCAAATGAGCATGTAATCCCCTCTGTGAAGTGTGAATTCTGGCCACTGGCTGCAGAAGTCCTGAAGATCTGAGGGTCAKGGGGTAATTCAGGGCACAGCTGGAGGTGGCAGCTCAGCACCACAGCTGGGAGGAAGGAGTGGGAGTCACCTGTGTCTGTTCTGGGAGAGGAAACCTGTCCCCTCTGAGGAAAGGCCTGTGGCCATGACCCTCTGTCTGCCTCTGCTTTTTGCTGCAGGTACACTGTTGTTAATGAGATCAACAAGGTGGACCTGGGGGAAGTCTCTGTCTTTGTTTACTTCATCATGAAACTTTCCCGGCTGGAAGGAGGAACATCCTACGTGGGATTCCAGGGAGGTGGGTGTGCCCCTCTGTCCATCCTCACTCTCCAGCTGCCTTCAGGCAATCCTTTGTCTTGCTCACTGTTCCTTTAAGTGCTGAGAGCCTGGGCTCAGAGTGTCCTGTGGGTTCAGAGCTGCATCCCTGTCCCACAGGACTGCCCAGGGGATCAGTACCAGGCAGCTCTGGGTGGGAGCACCTTGTCTTGCCTGCTGACAGCCAGGTCCCCTCTCCAGTCAGCTGGAGAGCAGCACACAGCCACAGGGGTAGCTCTGGGTGTGTTGGCCTCCACAGGCTCTSTGGAGCAGGGTGTTCAGCAAGGTTCCTCTGAGTCTGGGGGCTTCTGGGGGCCTCAGAACCTTGGAGCTGTCAGGCAGGGACAGGTTCTGAGGGCATTGTGCTTTCCCTTCCTACAGTGAGAGTCAGTGAACTCTAAACGTAGCCCCAGGTGCTGGCAGGTAATTCTGGGGGAGCTCTTGTGGGAGAACGAGCTGCAGGCTGGGAATGATTCCTTGCTGCTCTCTGCCTGTAGGGCTGTGGCAGTCGGTGCACATAGACGACCTCCGCAGGTCCAAGGACATGATCTCTGACCTGACAGCCCTGCAGAACCTCACCATCAGCCAGGTGTTCTCTGAGGATCCAGGTGAAGGCACAGGTGAGCTGTGTGCTGGGGAAAGGGGGAGCTGTGGCCCCACGCTTGGTACTGCAGGAACTGATGCCTGGCATGATGTATCTGATAATTTTCCCTGCTCAGCACCTGAGGTTTTGAGGGGGATCACCACATGGCTCCCAACTTGTATTTAATTCATTTCTACTTCAGGTGATCAAACGAGTCAATTTGGTATTTTTCCCTTTTCTTTTTGACAGAAATGTGGCATTTGCACTGCTCAGCAGCCTGAGTGCTCTGTCCCAGCACGGGAGGCAGCAGATGCTGCGTGGCAAAGACCACTGACAAGGATCTTTCTTTCCCCTCAGCTTTCTTGTGCTCTCTTTCCTTTCACCACACTGCCTGACAGGAGTCAGGGAGAGCTTAAGGCATTAGCTCAGTGTCACATTTCTTCCAGTTCTTGCTGCATGAAGCCTGACAGTCTGAGCAGCTGTGGCTGTGTTTGTGAGGTGAATCTCAGCTACTCATGCAGGTGCTAATGGATCTCTGACASATGTTCTGCTGCTCTGGGATGCAGTTGCTAAAATAAATTCTCATCTGACTGATGCAGGARTGCACTGCTGCTTTCTAATAAAAATTCTACACCTTAGCTGCAGCTCTGCCTGCTGATGGAGAAGCACAGGAGGAAGAGATGGAGGTTGAAACAGCAGTGCCAGCAGCAGAGCCCCATGAGGTCAGTTCAGAATATATTTGGTTGCCTCTCAGCTGTCACTGTGGCTCTCTGCTCTGTCATCCATGGGTGCAATCCACCTTTTGTGTCCCCCTTCACCTGAAACCTATCAGCAATATTTGTATTGTGAATGTTACTGATCAGACACAAGTTCCTCCTCTCCACTGCCCAGTCAAAATCAACAACTACAGAAATAAACCGTTCTAAGGACTCTATTATTCCTTATAATTTCATTCTTCTGATTTTTGAAAATCATCTTTAAGAGTTTCTGTTGCCTTTCTCGGCCTGGAGGTGGGAGTGTGGTCCTGAGCCTCGCTCCAGCTGTGTGCCCTGAGGTGGAGCTGGAGCTGGCTGAGGCCTTGGCTGTGCTGCAGCCACATTTCACACTGCCTCGTGTGCCCTGRCAGCCCCAGCTGGACATGCCCAGCACCAGGGACAGGTGGCATTTCCCAGGAAGGGCAGATTCTCCCTGGTCACGTTGATTATTTCCACTTCTTTCCTCAAACTGCTGAGTCCTGCCCCTCCAGGAATCTTAACTCAGCACAAATCCTGTGTTGTGGGCCAGTTTGAAAGGGCCACAGAAGCTGCATCATGTTTTTGACAGCCAAAGAACTGAGAACTGCAGCCTGAGGGAAGCTGGGAACAGGGATGCCAGGCAACAGTTCCCTTTGAGGGAGCWCTGTAAACCCTTAAAGGGGTTTAAAGGACACTTAAAGGAGTGTGCTGGGGACAGAAGGGTCACTGCAGGGGAATGACCTTGTTTTCCTGGCAGGGTGAGATCCTGGACACCACTGTGCTGCTGAGGACCTGTGTGCAGAGTGCTGTGGGGATGCTGAGGGACCAGAACGAAGACCTGAGTCGAAGCAGGAGGAGAATTGAGATTCTGCTTGGCTTTTTCTCCAAAGAGGATGAGCTGAAAGGTGTGTGCTGCAGGGAGTGTCCTGGACATCTGGGGACCACCAAAACACGGCAGTCAGGGCACTGGGGATCCAAAGCTCCTTGCTGTGGTGCATTCCCAAGGATGTGTGTCCATGYTCCAGTGTGTTGGTGGATGTAGAGCTTTTCTGCTGTTCAGGTGGTGGCTTTTTCTGTGGCTGTGCTGGCTGGTTTTTTCCCCAGTTGSCCAATTATTGAAACAACTGTCAAATGCTGTGCTTGGTGGGATATTTGTGTCCAAGCTAATAGAAGAGAAAACACAAGTTCCCTGTTGTTTTGTAGCCTCTTTCCTGAAGATAACCAAGGCTCGTCTCTCCAGCCTGTTGAAGAAGCAAGAAGAAAATTCCCTTCACCCAAAAAACTGGGTGCTTCGGGAAGCTTCCAACCTCAATGCTCTGCAGGAGGCAGGTACCTTCAGGTGAGGACAGCAGCACTGCCTGGTCMCCTGCAGCCTTCCAGGAGGAGTCTGCCAGTGGCACCTGTGCAGCAGAGACAGCAGCTCTGTGYAATCTTGGCAGTGTCAGTCTCCAGTCTGTGCTGGAAACTCTCTGCAGGCCATTTTGGCCTGTCCTGGGGAAGGGTGAATTAGAGCTGAAGGGGCTGTACTGAGGCAGGAATGCACAAGTKCTGGAGTGGAACAGTGGGATTACAGGTGAGCCAGGAGTGAGAGAAGTGCAGGGTTTTTTTTGTTGGTGGTATTTTTTCCCATAAAGGCAGCATTAGGATTCTGTCACATGCAAATGTYACCAGTTAATCAGGACAGGCACCTGCTGTTGTGCTGGTGTTGTTGCTTACATTCCTTCTGGGCTTCTCCATCTCTCTCTCCCCAAGGCACACCCTGTGGAAGCGAGTCCAGAAGGTGGTCACTCCTTTCCTGGCTCTCCTGATTGCTGTCATGGACAGGAATGGCAACCTGGAGCTTCTGGCCAGGCCAGGAGCAAAGTGGGTGACAAACCTGTGGATGTTCATCTTCAGTGATGCCAAATTCCTGAGTGTCCCTCCCGGTGTGGGGAAGAACAGGTGAGCCTGGGGGCAGCAGGGGCTGGGCTGGGCTGGGCTGGCAGCACTGGGGGCAGCCCAGCATTGCCTTTAACCCCCCACGCAGAGGGATGGTGTTTGTTGGCTGCTCCATGAGGGCAGCAGGGCACTGCTCACAGTTCAGTCTGTTCTTCCTGCCTGGCTTTAAGTGCTCCTGGGCTTTGTTCSTGGGCTTTGCTCCCTGGCCCTTGGCATGTTCCCCCTCCTTTCCCAGCCCCTGCAGCCAGCACAGTCTGCYCAGGGAATGCTGGCTGAGAAAGGGCCAGGGCTCCACAGCTGCCAGGCTGAGCCATGGCAGAGTCCTGCTGTTCCCTCCCCTCCTCTCTCCCCTCCCAGGGCTCAGTTGCTTTCTGCAGCCTCTCACCTCTGTTGTCTTCACTGTGCTTCCCAGACAAAAGCCCTGTGCATTAATGATCTTTTAACCCCCCAGCTCTCAGCCAGAGATAATCCTGGTGCAGAACAACATGATGGTATCTGCTGATGCTGGGAATGAGATGCCTTTCAGCTGGAGGATAAAGGAGTACCTGGAGGAGATGTGGCTGGAGGCTCAGTACATCCAAAACACCGAAGGTRAGAGCCTGGCTTCAGCATCTCCATCCACTGCCCTGTGAGCTCTGGTTTGTCACTGCTGTGCCCCTCCTGTCACTGGAGTCACCTTCAGTCCCTCTGTGCTCCTGTGAGCCAACAGAGTTCTGTGCAGGCAGCTTTTCTTTGTTCTCCTCACCATTCATCTTTCTCACCTATTCTGTGCCCTTGCATTCAAAATGCTGTGGAGCAGCCAAGAGTTAATGACAAGGTGAGATTCCAGAAATAAGACACCGATGCTGGGCTGACAAGGCCTGGCCTGAGTCCCTCCTCAGTGCCCTGGATGAGGGGAGTGCTGGATGCATCAGTGATTAATGAGGTGTCAGTGTCTCTAGGATAGATGCTGTGTCAAAGCCAGCTTCCTCCCAATATCCAGCTTTTCTCTGCATCCTCATTTTCCAGGCCACGCTGAGAAGTTTGTGGAATACTTCCAGAAAACTGCCCTGGGCAAATTCATCTCTGCTCTGACTGAGGAAGAAAGGCAGATGCTCTTCCAGTGCTACATCACTGACTTCATTGTCTTGACCATCGGTGTGTCCTCCCCAGAGGAGCTGCAGGTCAGTGTCTGGAGYAGGGGCTGGGAACCCTTTGCTTGGGGAGAGGAGTGTGATGCCTGTGAGTGTGTCCTTCTGAATCAGTCCTGCCACAGGGACAATGCCCCTCTGAGATGGCCCAACAGCAGGGGAAGCCCAGGACAGATCCCTGGACACTGAGGGGCTGCTGGGGTTACTCAGAAAGGCAGCACCTRTATAAATGGACACACTTAAGGCTGTCTTTGTAGGGAAGTGATTCTCATCTTTCAGAGAATTTTGCCAGGATTTCCAGTGCAGAACGAGTTACAAAAGTACTTTCTCACCTTTGGTTTTGTCTGTTTGCCCCCCTGCAGTGTCTGCGTGTGGCGTTTGTGTCCTGCATTGCTGAGTGGGCAGCAGAGTCCCCCTGGAGAGAGGAGCTGGTGCCCTCCCTGCCCTGGGCCCACCTGGCACACAACCAGTTCAAGAGCCGCCTGCAGAACTTCTCCAGGATCCTGGCTGTGCACCCCCGTGTCACTGCCTTCCTCCTGAAACAGCAAAGGCACAGACTTCCACCCTCAGAGATGGTAGAGTCACTCCCTGGCATTTTGTGCCCCTCAGCCCTGGCAGGGAGCTCTGTCTGCRCTGAATTAGCTGCTCTTCAGTCTCCTTTGGATTTCAGTGACAGCACAGGGGGAAGCACAGGCTCAGGTTCCTCAGAATTGGGAATGATCTGCTGTGTGGTTATTGCTACAAGYAGCTTTTAAAATAGTTTGCCCTGCTTTTGCATTAGTTAATAGGACATGCTAACGAGCCAAGCCACAAACATGAGAATTGCAGAGCTTAAGATAACCAAGTAGGACATTATTCAGTAGAACGTGTGCTGTAGCAAACCAGACTGAGAGCCCRAGGTCCATAAATAATTGTGAAATGCAATGTTGTGCTAGCCCTGGCCCTGTGTGTGTGCAGGTTTTGGACGTGCTGGCTGCCATGGTGTGTGCTGAGGAGCTGGAGAACCAGGTGCAGACAGTGTCCCCTGAGCTCTGGCTGCAGAGGGTGAAGAACCTCCACATGCCCATTGAATTCCTGTGCAAAGAGAAGGGTGCCCAGCGCAGGGGGAGCTACTGCCATCAGCTACTGAGGGAGCTCAAGTAGGTGCCAAGGGCTGCTCACAGCCCTGCTCTTTGCCTGGCGGTTCACTGGGGCATTGGAGCAGCCTGAAGCTGTTCTGGTGCTGCTTTTCTCAGGCTTTGCAAATCTTTCCAGGTTCCTGCTGGGCTCAATTACATACCAAGCAGCAAGAACCACATTTTTTCCCCTCATCTCCTGCGGATTCTCTCTCTAAATCTGGCAGTATCATCTGGTGCATTCCATCTGGGTTCAGGGGTTATTTAAAACTCCCCTCAGGTTCCTGTTACCCAGCAGTGTCTCCCCACTTCATCYTCTGTGCAAAAGGACTCAAGAGATGGGGAATTTCACTGCATCTTGTGTTTTGGAAGAAAGCCCAGAGCGCTACCCCAGTTTCTCACAGCCTTGTTTAGTTTATTTGAAGTGGAGAAATCGTAGCTAATTGTAGTTGGTATTTTAAAAATCTTTTGACATAGCAGTTAGAGGTGTGGGAAGGTGTGTGCAGTGGTGCTGGTCCTGCTGCAGTGCTGCCTCCAGGCCAGCCCCTGAGCCCCCTGGGTTAAGTGCTGGAACGTGTTCTGTCCTTGACAAATCCCCTCTGGAAAGGCAAAGGGCAAAGCAAGCGGGGAGTGCAGGAATGCTGTGGAGGGGAGCAGTGAGATGCTGGTTGCTGCTCTCAGCTGCCCTGGTGTGCTGCCATCCTGCTGTCCTCCCCCAGGGCCTGCTGGAGCCGTGTCTTTGCCATGGCACTGTTTGTGGAACACGTCTTGCTCGGCATCTGCACCGTGATGCCAGAGTTTGAGAGTTTAGTGAAAAAATACACTTTGCGTCTTGCCAAGGTGAGCAAAGCTGTGATTTCACCTCTTCCCTCTTCTGCTGATCATGAGAATTCTGGTCTCAGGTGCTGTAGCTGAGTCACTGGGCTTTGTCCTTTCCCTCTGYAGTGTTTCCAGAACGATTCAGACATGAAGTCTCACCCAACCTTTGCTGCAGTGATGACAGTGCTCTGCGAGTGCAAGAACGAGGTCAGCAGAAGGCTCTACAGGTATTGACACTGGGACAGGCTGCAGGGGCCAGCAGGGATGTTGCCTGTGTTGCCAGCACACTTCTGGCAGTGCTGCATGAGGTGTAGTGAAAGCCAGAGGAAGAGCAATGACCCTGTTTGGTTCTGCACCCTGAGCTGAGCAGTGAGCCAGCCTGTCTTGCATTGTCTGCTCTTGGTCTGGCTGCAGCTGAACATCTTGGTCAAGGCTTTTGAGGAGGCAGCATGGAAGCCGCTGTGCTCATTGCTGTTTCTGCATTCCAGGCATGGTCTGGAGCCGTGTCCCAACTGCCTGGGGGAGCCAAAGGACCCCGTCTGCCTGCCCTGCAACCACGTGTTCTGCCACAAGTGCATCAGCCCGTGGCTGGTGCCAGCACAGATGCACTGTCCCTGCTGCAGGGTTGCCATGGAGGATGTGGAGTTAACTGTCTCTGAGGAGCTCAGGTACTCCAGCCATCCTCTCCAAGGTGGGAACCTTGGGTGGGGAGGATTTGTGAGGAAATTCTCAACTCTGAGGTGGTCAACACGAGCAGAGTGGGGGGTGAACTCTGCTTCATCCCTCTGGAACTGGACAGGYCCTGTCTGTTCTGTTGTTTCAAAAAAGGGGAAAGCTGCCTTGGCCTCTGTAAAAACATGCAAATCATAAAATGGTTTGGGTTGGAAGAGGCCTCAAGGATCGTCTCGTTGGGAAGGTGGAAAAGTATCTCCTTTTGGTGACTTTTGCCTGTATGTGCTTGATTCCTCCCTGGCTGAAGGAGTTCTGTGTTTGCTTTTGCCCTTCCCAGAGCTGCCATAGCAAAGAACGCCCTGTTCCGGCAGAGGTGCAACAATTTCTTCATCGACATGGTCACCACCATGTGCTTCAAGGACAACGAGCCCCCCGAGCCAGAGGTGATCCAGAGGCTCCTGGATCTGCTCTTTGTTCACAGAAACTTCGTGACAGACTCAGGTGAGCTCTCTTCACCCTGACACTCAGTCTTAAGGAGCTGGATCTGTCACCACCTTCTCTCCCCTGCCAAACCTGTCCTTCCCTTGTCTCCACAGATCATCCTGCTGTCTACACAAAGCTGCTGTCCCCGTTTAATGATGAGGTGGATGAAACTCCCATCATCCGCTCCGTGATGCTGAAGCTGCTCCTCAAGTACAGGTGAGCACATTCAGCTCAGGGAGGTTAGGCCAGGGCCAAGTTCAGCTCTGTTCCTCATCAAACTGATCCCATTGTTCTCCTCACCTCCRTGAGTTTCATTGAATTTGAATCCCTTTGCATTAGTCATGTCACTTGGCTGGCTTGCACGGAGCCTGTGGTGCAGTGTGAGCAGCCTGTGCAGGTTTACCTGGCTGTTCCTCACTAACCCTGTGCTGAGGGTGGATGCCTGGGAGCTGCAAGGTGCCTGAGCAGTTGCTCTGATCTGGGTGAGCAAAGCAAAACTCCTCATTCAGAGATTTAATCAGGACTGATCCTGTGTCTGCTCCACAGCCCTCACAGCCTCCCTTTGCAGGCAGGGCACAAAAGCCCCTTCTCAGGTGTCACCACCTCCTAAATCAGGTACTTTTTGTCTTGGGAGTGCTCACTGAGCACTGCTGATGATCAAAGCCYGGCTCAGGGGGTGAAGCCAAAGGTCACCTACAAAAAATGGCACAACAGCTTTTCCATCTTGCAGCTGGACCCAGAGTGACCCCAGCTGTCCCAGGCCATCTCTGGGGGCTCTGCTGTGATTTAGGGCAGGGGCAGCCCTGTCACCATGGCAGCTGTGTGAGGGGGTGTCTATCTCTCCTGTAGCTTCAATGAAGTGAAAGATGACGTGCAGCGTTACCTGTCCCAGGTGGAGCACAACGAGCTCCTAGAGAAAAAGGACAAAAAAGAGCTCTACTTGCTTTTTGTCAACTGCTTGGAGGTAAGAGCTGGGCCATGCWACTGGTGCAGTTTCATGAGTAAAAAAAGTCAAGCACAGAAATTCTGGGTGTGTTTCTTGTGTATATAACTATTTTTCCAACTAGAAAGCCCAAAAGGAGTTGATATCAAATCACCTGGTCAGGAATGAGCCTTGCTTTTCAAGGAAAGGCTTGTGCGTCTTTGCAGTGTTACATAAATTCTTTCCTTGGGAYATGTGTCTGAGTGTTAAAACTGAAACTCCAGCACAGGAGTGCAGCAAGCAGAGCCTTTCTTGTGGCATTAGCCCACTGCTGAACTGCCTTCTTGTCTCCACAGACACTTAAATTATTGTGCAGAACTTAAATCATTATGCCTTTTGGATTGTTCCCTTTCCTCCCCTTGCATAACTTTCAGGACTTTGGACAACTTGGAACAAATGTGACAGCAGGGGAGAGGTTTCATTACTTAGAGTTATTTCTAAAGTGGCTTTTAGTTAAAATCACTATTTGTGTTCTTGCTAAGGGACAGGCAGGTAGAGTTTGGCATCTTGGAACATGGAACGTGTGTTATGCACAGCCTGCTCATGGCTCTTGCTCAGCTCCAAGCTTGGGGAACGTGGGACCACTGGGAGAAATCCTAAAAATGGTGTTTTGTGACATGGCAGAGGTTTAAGATGAGGGGACAATGGCAGGGATGGTTTGGAGGGTGCAGGGATGGTTTGGAGGGTCAGGGATGGTTTGCTGTGCTCGTGGCAGCCCTGGGGACACAGGGGTGGCTGAGTGAGGTGGCTCTGCCTCTCACCAGTGTTCCGGCTTCTCTCTAGGATTCCATGTGGGAAAAGTCAGAGGACAGCCTGGGATATGGGCATGGAAACAGTCAGCCTGAGGACAGAGCCTTTCCAGAGAACTACCTCCCAGGCAGCAGCAAAGAGGCTCCTCAGGAATCCTCTGTGGAATACCTGCAGGCCGTGGCCAGGGTGCGCCTGTGCCTGAGCAGGGCTGCAGAGCTGATCTTCGACTTGCAGCAGCACACCAGTGAGTCTGATTGTCCTGCTGTCAGGGGGAAATTCTGCGTGCAGGGCAAAGCCAGCAGGGCAGGTGGGCTGGACACAGTCAGTGCCCTGTGCTCTGCTAGGACCTGTCTTGGTGCATGGCCAAGAAGGAGAGCAGCAACTCCCTTTTTCCTTGGGGATGTCAGTCGGTGTCTGTCCCCTGAACCAGGTGTTACAAGTGCTCTGTAACTGGGAGTAAGGCTGTGCTGGTGACCCCAGTGTAGTGACATGGCAGTTACACCTGTGCAAGGAGATTTCTTTTATCCTCCTGATGCTAACARTGAGATTTATTTAGAGCCCACTAAATTGAACTTTAAAGCATAAATGCTGCTTCAGACCCAGGACTGCTGTAAGGGTTATTGTTTTATATGAATGAGAGCTCTGCACAGCTAGAAGGGATTAAGAGTTTATATTGACAAGTTTATATCTTCCCTGTCAAAGAAATGAATCATTGTCTGAAATCTGGCTGAGGAAATGCTCCAGACAACACCTGAGGAGGGGAGAGCTCTGAAATTCTTCTGTGTAATTACACAGTACTAAGAAAGGGACTTAGTGCTGCAGCTGGGGCAGACAGAGAAGTTTTACCAGGKGAAATGTGCTTTTTCGCCTCTGTTTTAACCTCTTTTTTTCCCCTCCAGAGCCAGAGCAGATGATGGAGAAGCGGCGTTACCTGGAGAATGTGCAGGAGTTYTGCAGCCTCTCCAGGAATGACTGGCACCGTGTGTACCTGGTCAGGAGGATTGCCAGCCAGTATGGCATGGAATTTGCTCAGAAGCTGGTCACAGAGCCACGGTTCAGATGGGTGTTCCCAGCAGAAATTCTGCAACAGGTAGAGAAGAAGCATCTCCTGGTGGTGGTTCTGGTCTCCTCCTTTCTCCACTTTGTGCTGCTTCGGGGTGTTCCTACTGTTGTGTGGCTCTTGGGGGGTGGGCCAGAGCRGCAGTGGCTGTCCTGGCTTGTCCTGGCTCTCCTGGCAGCACCTGTGGGTGGCCACGGCTGCTGCTGCTGCTCTGGGGAGACTGAAAAGCCCCGGTGCTTGGGAGGAAGAGAAAACCCTGCCTCCTCCAGCTGGGATATTGCCCCCAGTGCTGTGCATGGCTGTTCCCTGGCAGGTGCAGCACAGCCAGGCCAACCCCATGGACCGGTTCCTGGTGTGTGGGGARCAGTACCGGGCCCTGCGCGACGCCGTGGGACGAGCCATGATAGAGGGCACGGCCCAGGGGCTGCTCCAGGCCCAGGTACAGCCCAGTCCTCCCTCCACACACCCCTGCTGGCCTTTGGATGGCTCCAGCTCTGTCGTGTCCCTGCAGGCAGTGTCTGCTGCCATGAAGGCACCTGGGGGCCTTTCCTGGGAGGTCACTTGGACTTATGCTCAAGTGTCTTTACCTTCCCACTTGCACGTCCCATCAGTGTAGCTGGGGCAGCTCTGGACTGTTCCCTGCCACATCTTTGGTTCTTCCCCAGGCCTCCAGCAGCCCCCCAGCTCTGGAATCTGCCCACCTGCTCCTGGCCATCTTCCGAGAGGTCACTGCCCTCTATGTTGCGGGGGATCCAAGCCTTCATCCCAAGCAGCAGGTAGGACACTCCCCTCTGGCAGCTTGTGACAAACCTGCCTCCTGGGTAAGRATGAAGGGGATCTGAATCAGTGGTGGAGGAGCTTTTGCTCCTGTGCCCCAGCMAGGGGAATGGCCCGAGCTGAGCAGGCTGGGGAGGTTTTTGGAGCAGGGTAACCCAGTGTGGGAAGCAGCTGCCAGTGCTCTTCCCTTGGGTGGGCAGTATCCTGATGGCTTTAGCTCTTTCACATTTGTGCTTTCAGCAAACAGAGGTGATAACTAAGTTCATCCAGAGTTCCCAAGTGCTGAATTCCGATGAGCTGCAGCAGTTTGCAGTTGGCCTGGTGAAGAACAGCCTGCCCATCCTGGCCATGCAGCCCTGGGACTGCAGCCAGCASGGAGCCCTGGTGGAGATGGCCGTGCACATGGCTGCTGTGCTGCTSTGTGGGCACAGCCCTGTCCTGCAGCCCCTCAGGAACCTGGCCTTCCAGCCACACTGCATGCAGGTGAGCCTCACGTGCACTTCAGCACATCCCTGCACGCTGCCTGTGCCTGCTGGAWCCTCTGCTGGACCTTCCTCAACAGCAGTGCTCCACCTCACTGTGTGAAACACTGGGGGGTGATTATTTCAGTGCTGTTGGGGTTAATTGGCACAACACTAAGCTATGGCCTGGTATCTTTTCAAGTCAGCTCTCCATCCTGAGCAGTATGAATGTACTGAATATATAKTGCTGATATTTGGGTGAGCAAGGCTGAGAGCAGCTGGCAGCTCACACTGTGCTGACCTCCCTGCTCAGAGAGCACTGGCTCCTCAGTCAGGGGGAGGGAGCTGCTGCTCTGTTACTCCTGGCTACCCAGGGTGCAAGGGAGCATGCTGGTAATGCACCAGGGTGCATCAGCAGTGCAGTGCAGGATGTCTAGAGAGTGSACATGCAAGTCTTAACAATAGTGACAGCTCCAAGAGTGGATTTTCAAGGTGAATTTGAAAATCTGCATCTGTGTCACCTGCCTGACCTCTGCTCTCAGATGTCTCTTGTTCTCCAGTGTGGACAGAAAACCAGTGGGTGACTGCCCCAGGTCAGAGCTGATTCTCACATCCATTTATGACTGTTTTCCCCTTTCCCTCCTCAGCTCTCGTTCCTGCCCACAATGCCCCAGGACATCGGGGCTCAGGCCAGGACCTGGGAGGGGGTGCGTGGTCTGCACTGGTATGGTGAGTGCTGCTGCCTGGCTGGGGAAGGAATTCCTTGGGTTTAGAGAATGAAACTGTTCCAAATGTGAGGACAAACACACTCCTCAGCACGAGTTATCTGTGGTAAACCTGGATTTGCAGTGACAGTTTGTGTGGGTGATGCACCAAAGGACATCCAGTGCTGTTCAGTCTGTAGCTGTTCACAGACCTTCAGGGGGCACAAAGGCAACACCAACAGGGTGTGAGAGGAGAACTCTGCCACCTTCCTGGCCAGCTTTGTCTCTGCTTCCCACAGCTGGACCTTCCTGCAGCTGGRAATGGGGAGTGGGAGCCCTCCTGCCCTCAGCAGCAGAATCTGTCAGGCTTTGATTCCTTGTTTCCCAAGGAGGAGCAGCACTGAAAAGTTCCTTGGCTTCCTGCGTGGGCCTGTCAGGGCTTTGGGCTAGTCAGGGCTTTTGATTAGATCTTGAAGCATATTTCTTGGTCCAGGGTGATGGTCCCAGGGAAAGGGAATAACAGGGGCTTTATAAATCTGTCTTAGAACACTGTCCTGTTTGTTTCTCTCTTCACAGAATGTCCTAATGGCCACCTCTGCACTGTGGGAGAGGTAAGAATTTGAGACTGGTGGGTATTTAAGCGGACAAAGCTTTCAGCAATAAACTGTTTTATTTTGTTTACTGGTTTTAATGTTCTAATGCACAGAGTTTCACTTCTAAACTCAATACTATTGATCATTTTGTCATTGCAAGGTAAAATTTAGAATACYCCTAGCATTTATACCACAGATTAGGAAACGACAGACAGAGGCCTGGTTTGTAGCAGGGTTTGAATTAACCRCTTACAGCTTGGATTTTTGTTTCTCTGCTGGAGAAGCTCTGGAATTCAGTGTTGTCCTGTTGCTTTTCCCAGTGTGGGCGCCCTATGCAATTGAGCCTCTGTCCCGACTGCCACGCCCCCATTGGAGGCCAGAACCACGTCCCCGTGCAGGGCTTCCAGTTTGCCAGGTATGCTTTCCTTCAGTGCCTTTGCAGTGCTGAATGATGTAGGAATTGCCTGTGGTGCCTTCAAAGGCCAGAGGTACCAGCCACTCCATGCTGCTCTCTGGAAGGTGTAAGGAAGGGATGTCCAAGCAAGAATCATTGGGCAGCAAAACCAGAGAAATTTGCCTTTTTGTGCACAAAACTGATTGGAAGCCTTCACTCCCCTGTGGCACTTTGAACTGGCAGCTTTTATGGCATTTGAAGGCATTATGGGTCAAAAAGGCATTGCTGGGTATCAGAGATGTCTTGTGTGGTTTTTGCCAAGGCAAAAAAGAAACATATATGCACTTTGCTACAGGAATCATGAAGACAGAACTCAAACTGGCCACATYCTTGGAAGCCTTCAGCTCAGGAGAACACTGGGACTGTCTGACCGTGGCGTGCCCCCCGTGGTCTTTGTGCTGCTCCGTTTGCTCACTCACCTGTCAATGCTGCTGGGAGCCTCCAGCAACCCTCAGGTACCTTCCAAAAATGCTTCCAAGTGGTCACACAAAATGTAGGGAAACCTTTGTATGCTGCTGGTCCTTTTCATTGTATTGCCAAGGGACCAGGGCAGTCTGTCAGGATGCAAGACCCAAATTCCCTCCCTCCTTGCCCAGGAGGGATTTTGGTTAATTCCTGCGCTTCCATGCAGGCACATCCACCCAGCCCTGCCTTGGTGGGCYCAGGTGGCAGGGATCYCACAGGTGGGGGTGGCAGGACTGARCTCTGTGTGCCTTGTGCTTCCCTGGATGTTTTTGGCTGTGCTCAACTCTTGCCTTTGTTTTCTTTAGTCCTTGGAAGAGATGATCAAGCCAKCAGTGGATGACGTGGTGAGATTCCTGCAGCAGCACATTCAGGAGGACTTGGCACAGCTGACCAGGATTTTGGGGAAGAGTGTGGATGACACTATGAACATTGTTCACCTCGTGCTCAGCAGCCTCCTGCAGGCCCCCCAGCAGCAGCCAGGCCAGTGTAAGAAAAGCCAGCTGCCCTATCACACCTGGGGCTGTGTTTGAAGGGCTGGGGCCATGCAGCCCCTTTGCTGATAAACCCCCTCCAAAAGCAGCTGAGCTGGAGCTGGAGAGGAAAATAGAGAGTTTGAAGCTTGGGAGGGAAGAATTTTTGGCTGTTTGCTTCTTGCAGCAAGTACATGGGGTTTGCAAGGTTTGGTGCAGTCAGTAGCTCTGAAAATGAATTATTGACAAAATAACATTGTGACAGATGGGCAGAGCTTGCAGCTYCCCAGCAGGGCTGCTCTCCCAGCACAGCAGCTCATGCTGGGTGCAGTCCCAGTTCTGTGCTGCCTCTCAGTGACTCCCAGAAGTTCTYTGGGAGAAGAGGGTTGGCACAGTGSGGTTCACAGTGGGATCTGGAGTCACAGAGGCATTTATGTGTAAATACCCAAATTTGGAGTGTGGGACAGCACCAGTCAGCACCAAGCTTCAGTCTGTCATTGATCACGGTCTGACCTTGAATAATCTGTTCAATGTTCCTGGGGTTATGAAGGAGTTGTATAAATGTCCCCATCATTCACATGAATGACTGGCTGAAGCTCCTGGGAACCTGGATCACTGTGTGATCTTTGGGTGTCACTCTCCAGCTGGACCAAGACACTCAGTTAACTTCTAGGACCTGTGAATCTGTGCTTTCTTTTCACTGAAATATTGCAGATGTAAGAGGTGAAATATTCCTGTTGCAGGGCTGGTATACTTTGATGCTGTTCTCTCCACCAAGGAGAAGAGAAACAAATGGGAAGATATTGTTGCAAACGCAATTATTGTTCCTGAATTGAAGGTGAGATATCTGATGTACAGTGTCAGTAGCTGAGCAGTTCAAAATGCACTGGAAATGTGATGTGCTGTAATATCTGTGCTGCACTTTTCACCTGGCTGTTCCTAAAGCCAATCCATCCATGGCACAGCTGCAGGTTAAGGATTAGTCACCTTTATTCTACCTGGGGAAATGGGAGTCTGAGGCTGGAGTTGTTCTGGGATGAATTTGTATGGCTGGAAAAGCAGAAATTGCTTAGCTCAGTGGAAGGTATTTCACAATATCTAATTTTTTTWTTTTTTTTTTTTAATGCAGGATTTGGATAAAAAGCTTCTGAAGTTAAACAGACAGATACAAGAGGATGAGAGAATCTCTTCCAACCCCATACTGAAAATAGTGTATGGGGAGCCAGCTGCATTCCTGTCCCAGCTGCCAGGGGACAGCCACATCCACCACTCCAAGATGTGGAGYTGCCGCAAGAGGGTTTCAGTGGAGAACCTGGGCCACGTTGTGCAGCAGAAGAATGCCAAGGACACTGTCCCTCTCCTCTGGAAGTTCCTGCACAAGGTGGGGGTGGCACAGGGATGAGAGCCTGGGATTGCCCAGGATAAAGCACAACGGGATTATCCAGTTTCTTTAGTCTCAGTACTTGCTATGATCTTGAGAATGAACATAGGAGATATTGTTGTCTTTTAAACWTTTAAGAAGTAACTCCATAAAGGTATTCCCAACTGGTTTTCCAAGCACAGCCTTACCCACAAGTTCCCTTTCTTCTTCCAGGAAACTGAGCTGAGGCTGGTGAAATTCCTACCAGAGATTCTGGCTCTGCAGAGAGACTTGGTGAGGCAATTCCAGAACACAGCAGAGGTCAAACACTGCTCCATCAGGGAATTCCTCAGGGAACCCCACTCAGGTGAGAAGACTCTGCCAAAATTGTAATTGATGAAACAAAGTGCTGGATTGTCCAGTTGAAAGCRAAGGGGAAAACTCACCTTTTCCTTTTAAGTCTCACCCGAATGAACTGGAGACCTGGATAGGGTTGGAAAAGTTACCAGGTGACTTTAAAGGGAATGAAGTACAGGAGATTTTTTGTGAAGGGTGGGAGCTCTGTGCAGTGCAGCAGTGGTGCTGGTGGCATTTTAAGCTCAGCCCTAGAGCAGGGCTTGCCTAAAGAGTGGAATAAACATCCTTCCCTTCCTTTCATGAAGTTTGTGGCAACTCTTTCAATTGTATTTTAGTACAATTATTGATGTTTCTAAGTACCTATGGAAAAGTACATAAAAGTCATGCAGAATCAAACCAAGGACCAACCCATCCTCGTGGCCTGGGCCAGGAGCAGACAATGGAAAAATAACAAACCAAGCAAATAACTCCTTTTGATACCTTTGGAAAGGTGTTTGGTGTCTGCTTAGTCTCTTGAGCAGTTGCCTGGAGYTGGGTGGTGTGCTCTGAAGATCCCTGTATTGGAGAGTTTCACCAGGAAATGGTGTTTCATGGATTTATCTTTCTGTTGTTTCTCAGATGTGATGAGGAACCTGTTAGAGAGGAGAGTGAATGTGTTTCTGTCTGTCTGGAACAAGCTGAGAAGCTCCCTGGACACCAATGGTGAGCAGCTTCTTTCCCAGCCCTGCTACTCTGCTCCTTGTTCTGAGTTCAGGTCCCTCCCATCACTGATGCTGAGGCATATCCTCAAAAATGAGCTTGGCCATTGAATTTTAAGAATCTAGTTACAGGGGGAAGAATTTGTTTCCCTGTTGTAGTATTCTCACCTGAACTTGTTCCCTTTCGTGCTTGTCCCTAATGCTGAGAGCCCCAGGCTTGGTACCTCCTCCTGCCCTGGTTCAGCCTGGGCTGGCTCTGGGCCTCCTCAATCACACTTCTGTCTGTATTTCAGGGGAAATCAAGCTGCCTAAAGGCTACTGTGATGCTGAGCTGAGCCTGGACAGCAGGCTGGAGGTGCTGCTGCCACGGAGGCAGGGGCTGGGGCTGTGCTCCACAGCCCTGGCCAGTTACCTCATCGGGCTGCACAACGACTTCGTGCACTCCGTCAACAGGCACATCAAGGAGGATGACAGGTGTGCTGCCCTTCCACTCCTGGGGCTCTGCTGCTCCCTCYCCATCAGCTTTCCCTGCTCCACAGAGGCCCTTTGCTCCCTGCAGGTACCTGATCAGCCCCTCGGAAGTGGCTGACCTGCACGTGATCAGTTACGAGGTGGAGAGGGACCTGATCCCTCTGCTCCTGTCCAACTGCCAGTACAGCATGGAGAAGGGAGGGGAGACCTTGCAGGACTTTGATCTGGAGAGGATCCAGCAGCAAGTGATCAGCAAGTTCCTGCAAGGGAAGCCACTCATCACGCTGACGGTAGGACGGGGCAGGGGTGTCCCAGGAGGGCACTGGGAACAGCACTCCAGAGCTTTTCCCATCCGTGGCTTTCTGTCCTGACAGGGAATCCCCACCCTGGTGTACAGACATGACCGCAACTACGAGCAGCTGTTCAGTGATGTCAGGAATAAGCTGGAGCAGGTGGGTTTCTGCACTGCAGGAAGCAGGACAAGCATGAAATCCCTGCTTTTCCAAGGGTTTTCTGTCCCTTGCCTTGCCCATCCAAAGGCTTGCCTGCCGATTTCTCAGCGTGCCTTGGCTACGTGCAATCTGTGCTGTCAATCAGGATTTCCAAAGAAAAGGGAGAAGGTTCAGCATTTCAGTTTCCTAAATCTGGGGCTCTGTTGTCTTCCATGACTTGAGCAATTTGAACAGAAAAAGAAATGGCTCTAAAATAATATTAACTGTAACTTAATGGTTTTCAGAGTGCTCTGCCCAGTTCTGTGATGAACATGATCAGTGGGGAGCTGCAGTCCTACAGTGATGTGTGTGATGCTCTGTCCCTCACTGACATCACCCTGGGCTTCCTGGCCATGGCTGGTGAGAATGCTGACATGCTGCTGACTGAATACATTGAGCAAGTTCTGCAGATGGGGGATCAGACAAAYCCCCACGTGCTGCAGGTGAGTCCCGAGGGCAAAGCTCAGATCCTCACAGGATAAAATCTACCCTGGTTCATGCTAAATCCAGCCTGTGTGACAGAGCCCTCTCACTTTCCCACTGCCTGTTGTGATAGCAGAAACTGGATTATTGAGGGCAGATGGGCTCCWSCCAGGATGAGGGGCTGGATGAGCTYCGTGCTGAGCTCTCTCTGGGCAGGGCAGGCTGGGGACAGGCTCCAAGGACATCCCTCACATCCACAGATGTCCTTCTCTTGCAGGCCCTCAGACGGTGCCAGCTCAGACACAGCATGGCCCTGTGGCAGTTCCTRTGTGCCCACAAATCCGAGCAGCTGCTGCGCCTGGGCAGGGTATGGAACCCCCAGCACCTCTGCCCGACCTCCTCTCCTCTGCCCTGCTCTGCCTGCAGCTGCTCAAATGTGTGTTTGGCTTCTTTCTCCCCTCGCTGCRTTTTTAGGATCCTTTTGCAAATGTCAGTCCAGACTACAAAGAAGAGCTCACCCCGGAGCTTGCCAAGCTCCTGCACACCTTCCTGGTGCACTCCAGGCTGGAAACCTTCCTGCAGGAGCTCCATGAAATGATCATCCTGAAGCTGAGACGTGTCCAAGCTGTGGAGGAATTCAGACCCGACTGGAGGTAGGAGTTACACACCCAAACCCACCACAGTTGTTAACTGAAGCTTCTCTGCCTCTGAGCATGCACACAATGGGAGCAGTTCCCTTGGCACATGCATGTCCTGGGGGACACAGCCCAACCAGCACTAGTAGGAATGTCCACGCTCATTTCTGGCAGGTGTCACTCCCCTCTCACACGGGTTCTTGGGGACACTGCTGGACACTCCAGGAGCTGCTGTCCAGGGCATAAACACAAGCACTTCTGTGGGCACTTGGATAAAATTAATAACAGAATCACAAACTCATAAAGGCTGGAACAAACCTCCATGATCATTAAGCCCAGCCTTGAGGGCTAGACACACAGAGCTCTGCACAGGCACAGCTTGTGCCCAGAGCTCAGCTCTGCCCTGCAGCCTCCCCTTGCTGGGCTCTGTGCCTCCAACTGGCTGTTTAACCCTTCTCATTACACCTACACCTGTTAAATTGTGGATATTGAGTATTTTGGGTGGTGCAGTGCACTCATGGTTTGCTGTACCCCAGCTGTTAATGCTATTCTGCTCTGCCTTCCAGCCTGAAGGAATCACTGTTGCCTTACCTTTATGCCAAAGACTCTGAATTAGCTCTGGAGCTGGAAGACTCATTCCCAGATGACATTCTTCTGTCCCATGCCGCTGGTACCTGGAAAGCGGCCGCTGTCTTCAAGCGGGAGCACAGGGACAGTTAGGACAGGACCCTGCCACAACACCTGTGTCGGGGTTTCCTGAACTTAGGGCATTTCTTTGGGGTTTGTTGGTTGTTCTTTGGGTTTGGGGTTGTTGTTTTTACACCTGATGTGGAGAGGAGAGGTCGCTGTGGAGGAGGAGGTGACATAGACCCAGCAACTCCGTGTGAACCCTGGATCGTCACAGCCCCAGAACCACTGGAGGAACGTGAAGGACTTTTTTTTTTTCCTTTTTTTACAAACCATGGTGCCCTGGTGCTGGGGCAGCGTTTATGTTTTTCAGTCTGCCTTTCTGCTGGCACGGGATTGTCAGCACCAGGCTGCACCCCTGGCTCCTGCCCAGCACCGGGACGGGAGAAGGCMGCCCTGAGGGACGGGCCTCCTTCCCTGCCTTGAGCCCGCTCCCCCGCGTCTTGTCCCGGGCCGGTTCCCCCCCCGCTCCTTCCCAATAAACTCGTTTAGCTCCCRCGGCCGCTCCCAGCTCCTTCCGCGTCCGGTGTCGGGATCGGTACCGGGATCGGTGCCGGGATCGCCGGCTCGGAACGGCCGCGCCCGGCCGCGCATTCCGGGGGACGGCGACGCTGCGGGACGGGCGGGCCCGGCGCCGCCATGGCCGCGTCCCCCGCCCAGCGCCGCCGCTGGGAACGGTACCGGGGGCTCGGGCGGGGACAGGCTGTGGGGACCAGGCCGTGGAGACTCGGGCGGGGACAGGCTATGGGGGCTCGGGTTGGGATAGGCTATGGGGACCGTGTAGGGACTCGGGTTGGGACAGGCTGTGGGGACCGCACGGGGCCCGCCCGGCGGCGGCGCTGGGAGCGGTACCGGCGGCTCGGGCTGGGACCAGCCGCGCTCGGGGCTGCCCGGCACCGCGTCCCCACAAGCCACGGGAACCCTCGGGAAGAGCCCCCGGTGCTCCGCCCCCRGTTGGGTCTGGGAGCTCCGCGGGCAGCGAACGGAGCGCGGTTGGTGCCGGGCGGGCCGGGGGCTCGGGGAAGGAAGCGGCTCCCGGGGCAGGTCCCGCTCTGAGCSCGGCGGCCTCGCAGGGAGCAGGCCCGGCTGAAGGCCAGCGTGGTGGAGGAGGACACCGAGGAGTGGCAGAAGGATCCCCATTTCGCCGGGCTGCAGAGAGTGGGAGGTGTGGATTTATCCTACGTCAAGGGGGACGAGAGCCGTGCCTGCGCCTCCCTGGTGGTGCTCAGCTACCCGGCTCTGGAGGTACCGCGGGGAGCGCCCGTCCCGGGCTGTGCCGCCACCACGGGGCTGGGAGGCAGCGTTAGGTGGGATATTGGGATGAAATTCTTCCCTSTGAGGTGGGGAGGCCCTGGCAAGATTGCCCAAAGAAGCTGTGGCTGCCCCTGGATCCCTGGCAGTGCCCAAGGCCAGGTTGGACATTGGGGCTTGGAGCAGCCTGGGACAGTGGAAGGTGTCCCTGCCCATGGCAGGAGGTGGCACTGGATGGGATTTAAGGTCACTCCCGATCAAACCATCCCATGATTCTGTGTGTGTTCAGCAAACCTTGCAATTGTGTGTTCCTAAGAAAGACAGAGAGGAAAACATACGTGTAAGGATTTAGACTGAAGTTTAGGAAGGTGTGATGCAAACAGCTCCCAACTGCAGTTTTGTGGGATGGCCGGGAAGTCAGCCAGGGTCCAGAGGAGCTGCAGTGCCTGTYTGGGGAGCTGGTGCCCGTGGGCAGAGGCAGCTGGTGGCAGTGCTCCAGTGCAGAGTCCTATGTGGGAGCTCGTGCTGGGAATCAGCTGATAATATGGGCTGTGACACAGGAAAGCTTTTCCAAAACTGCCATGGCTCTCACATCTCACAGTCGTTTTACTTGAACTAATGAAGATGTTTGGTCTCTTTCCCAGCTTTCAAAATGCTAAAAAAATTATCTTTAGCTGTAAAAGCTCTAACAAGCAGAGAAATAAAGTTTGATGCTGTCTGCTGGGWTTTTAATGAACTGAATCTCAAGTCCTGCTGTGATCTGCAGGGCAAGGCAGGAATCATTGCCGTTTCCTTTGGCCTGTCCCCGGGTTTAAAAGGGTTGGGCAGGGGGCATRAACCAGAGGAGGAGCCTCCGGAACATCCCGGGGTGTGTGTGTGCCTGCCCCAGGTGCTGTACCAGGATTGCCGCATGGTGGCCGTCAGTGCCCCCTACGTGGCCGGATTCTTGGCCTTCCGAGAGGTCCCAGTCCTGGTGGAAGCTGTGCAGAGACTTCAGCAGGAGGAGCCCCAGCTCCAGCCTCAGGTGTGCTGTGTTTTCCTTGTCCYGAGTTGGGGTGTCCTGGCTGCAGGATCCAGGGAAAGGTGTTCTCCCTCTGGAGCCTGAGCTGGCGGGGCGGGAGGGGCACGGTCAGAGCTGTGGTGGAGCCTCCATTCCCTTTCCTGAGGGAGCAGGGATGTGGAGCTGGGAGCTGCCAGGCCTCCCATGGCTGTGGGAGCCCTGTGGTGTGTGCAGGGCACTGCCAGTCCCACAGTGCTGCTGCTTTAGGGTCAGGCACAGGCAGGAAGAGCCTTACAGGGAGAATTGAGGAACAAAGAGAGATTTCTCCTTCCCCCAGAGCATCCTTGGTTGTTCCTCCCAGTGCCTGGGAAATAACACTGCTGCTTTGGCTTTTTCAGGTGCTTCTGGTAGATGGGAATGGCCTGCTCCATCCCAGAGGTAGGCTGTTCCTGGAGAGCCCTGCTCTCCTGCTCCCTGTGCTGCTCCTTGGCATTCCTGTTCCCTGGTGTCCTGCAGCTACAGTGGCTCCTTGTTGGCAGGGTTTGGCACAGCCTGTCACCTYGGAGTCCTGACGGACCTGCCGTGCATTGGTGTGGCCAAGAACCTCCTGCAGGTGGATGGCTTGGTCAGGGATGAGCTGCACAGGGAGCAGGTTAGGCCAGGCTGGGATTTGTTTCTGTTTTTTAACATCCCGAGGGAATTTGGACAGCCACRTGCAGTTATGTGCTGATGACCTGACCTTGTGTGTGTTTGTCCCTAGATTCGCGCCCTGCAGAGGTCAGGARAGGCATTCCCACTGACAGGCACCTCGGGGAAGGTCCTGGGCATGGTAAGTGTCACTTGGCCACTTGTCCCTCTCTTGGGGCTGTCCCAGTGACCCCGTGCAGGAGGGCAGGTGTGAACAGGTGACAGGTGACTTCCTGACAGCTCAGGTGGTTGTGGGGGGTTGGCAGTGCTGGGAACGTTCAGGTCCGTGGCTGTGGCACCTGAGGTGCTCCAGCACCCTGGATTGTGAGCTGCAGTCTGGGAGAGGTGCCAGTTCCCTGGCAACTTCCCGGGATCAGGCTGGGAGCGTCTGCTTCAGAGCGGAGCGGGAACAGGCAGCTGTGAGACACTTCCTGTGTGTGCTGTCAGCCCCTGCTGGCACCGCTCCCTGCAGCCCAGGGCAGCCTCAGGCGTCTGGGAAGGGCCACGGGCGACAAACAGTCCCCGGGGGAGACTCTGGGATGGAGAAGGCGTTCAGGTGGGCTGGGAGCTGCAAACACAGAGCCACCACCCCTCCCGAGGGGTCTGCCTGGCTCCTAATTTCACTGCCCCTCCGGGTGTGTTCCAATGAACCTCTTCAGTGCCTGATCTCTCCTTTCTGACTGCCCAGGCGCTGCGGAGCTACAACAACAGTTCCAGGCCCCTGTACGTCTCCGTGGGCCACCGGGTGAGCCTGGACACKGCCGTGCGCCTGGTCAGGGGCTGCTGCCGCTTCCGCATCCCGGAGCCCATCCGGCAGGTACGGCCCCTGGGCGGGGCAGCGGCGTCTGCCGGGCCCCGGGCTGTTCCCGGGGCTCCGTGTGCCCCTCCTGGGCTGTGCCCACCCTCCTGGTGGGCTGTTCCCCCAGCCCGTGGTGGTGGTCACTGRTCCTTCCAGGCCCGTTCTTCTGTCGCAGTGCCCGGCAGCATTCCCAGCCCAGCCTGCAGCCCCGGCCTGACTGATTCCCCCCTTCCTCTCTGCAGGCAGCTCCTGCGCTGCTGGTGTCRGTCCCCGGGAGCTGGGAATGCAGTTTTCCCGGGAGTTTGGAGCCCGCACAGCCCGCAGTGCTGCTGCTCTGGGCCTTTCCCCGCTGCCGCACGGAGCCAGCAGGTGACAGCACTGYATCACTGTCACCGAGCTGCTGCTGCCGCCGAGCCTCGGCCTTGGCTGGTGTTAAATCGCAGCAGAACKTGGGGAAAGGCTTTGGAGAAGCTCAAAGCCTCTGGGACTTCTGGCCTGGCAAATGTTTCCCTTCTCCCCGGGGTTACTCTACTGTTGGTGGCTCCACAGSCCAGAGCCAGGAGTGACCCCAGGGGCTCCCCGGGTGTCCCTGTCCCTGACACTGCCCTGGGACAGCCCCTTGGCATTGCTGCTGTGCCAGGCTGGTGGGCTCAGGGCTGTGCCCACCTGAGCAGCCCCCGGGCAGTGCTGGGTGACCCTGCTGRGCCCTGCTCCAGAGCTGCAGTGCTCCCTGGAACTGACACTCTGCTTATAAACTACCCCAAACCCTGAGTCCTAGGAGCAAAACAAGCCTTGGGGTGTCYGTAGCAGAGCTGCAGTTTCCAATCTCAGCCCAGTACCTGCCAGACTGGGGCAGGCTGCTGGAGCTCCTTATGTAACCTGCTCCAGCCAGGCACAGATGCCTCTGCAGAGCTCCGAGCCAGCTCTGCAGCTCTGTGTGTTCAAAGGCAAGGGAGAAGCATTCCTTTTGGAGACAAAAAGGTGTCTTGGAGCTTTTCATCACCCTCATTTTGCTTCCAGCCATCTCCAGGATTTGTTCATGTTCGGAGACTCTTCCAGTTCTCTGTGACCTTTTTCTTAGAGTGACAGAATGAATTATCACTTTTCTTACAGAGAGATGAAAAGTCCAACAGGGGAGTGGGTTTACTCTAGAGATGGCAGGAGATGAGGACACTTCAGTCTTTCCAAGGGGCTTGTCCCTGCTGCGCTTCCTCTGTGTGGTGACTGCCACAGCTCTTGGCACAGGCAGAGCTGAAAGCCTCAGCTCTTGAGCACCTGCAGCTGGAGTTAGGAAGTAGGAGGCTGTGGAGAATCCTGCCATGGGTGGCTGACGTAGCCTTTTTGCTGTGGTATGTCTCCAGAGATTGCAGACCTGATAGGAGAAGTGCTTACAGATTTCCCAGTGTCAGGAAAGACCTGTGGATCATCAGGTCCTGGAAGTTCTGGCAGCCCTGGGAATGAAAAGGGCTGTGAGAGCTCAGGTGCCCACAGCTCCTGAGGTTTGTGTGAGGCCAGCATATGCAGTGCAGCTGCTGTGGGAGCTCGGCCTCCTGCTTTAGGGGATGTGGTACTTGCTGGGAATGCAGCATTATCCAGGCAGGGATCAGGAGGGGTTCCATTTGCATTCAGCCCACAGTGTGGCTGTGCTGCCAAGGAACTGGCTGTGGTGCAGATGAGAGAAGTGAGATCTCTCAGAGGAAGCAGAGGGATGAACTTCCCTTGTCACCTGCAATCAGGGTTTACATCCCACTCACTCCTTGTTCCCTGTGCCAGGCCCAGCCAGGAGAGCTGTGCTCACTGCTGAGGTCCTGCCCAGAGCTGGTCCTCAGGGCTCCCAGGCAGGAGTTGAGGTAGGCAGGAGCTGCCATCCCAGAATAATCAGCACAGCACTTACCCCTAGTGGCCCTGGAACARTCCCAAGCCCTGCTGAGAGAGCTGCCAGAGGTCAGCCCTTTCCCTGGTGCTTGCCCACACTCCTGCCCATTCCCGGGATCCCTGTGCACAGCAGGGAGGCAGCAGCTGGTGCCACTCTCCAGCTGCCAGGGATTGCCCCGGGAGCCTGCTCTGCTCCTGCTGGGTCCTGTTCCTGCTTGGCTGCTCACCAACCTCCTGCTCACTTGGTGTTTCCTGCAGCTGCCCATGGCCCTGTGCCCGGCAGGTCTGGGCTGGCTCGGGAGGGGGCTGCTGGCACRGCCTGGGGACAGCCAGCCCACCAGGGAGGCCAGGCCTGCAGGTCACTCTCTGTGAAACACACAACAGTTGCCCTCAGAAGAATGAGACAAGGCATCAGCCTCTCCTCTGGGGCTGGACATCAGTCACTGCTGAGGTTCCAGCTCCTGCTGGGTGCGCCCTCTCCCACCTGGTGTGCACAGGGACCACCTCAGATAACAGGCCAAGCAACATTTCCACAGCCAGCACTCATCCCCTCTGAAAATAGCCCAAATCTGTGAGGATTATTGCAGGACAGTGATCCATCTTATTGATTAGTCTGTGGTTAATCGCTGCCTTAAGCTGACTCCAGTGCTGTGTTAGGAGTGAGCCCTGCCTGGGAACTGCCACCTCGTCAAGCATTAGCTGATGTTCTCAGCAGAACGTGGTTGGGGTTTTTCTTCCCTAGAAAAATAGTTGGTGTCTGTGCCTCCTGCTCCTTGGTCTCCCCGTGGGGACTATTGAGCAGCCTCCTTCCCTGGTTATAAAATCCATCACGTAATCGCTTATCCTGAAGAGTGATCAAAGTTATTTGTCAGTTCGGTTATGAAACTGTCCAATTATAGAGAGAAGGGGAAAAAAAAAAATCTCCCAAACAAACCACCCCTTATGTAACTCTCTCCTCCTCAGCTGGCAGGAGGCTCTGCAGTTGTGGAGCAGGTTCCAGCAGCAGGCACAGCCTTCACCARGGGCTCGGGGTGAGGGGCCTGGGGGCTGCCAGGGCTGCAGGAGAGGCTCCTCGGGAGCAGCACAGGGTGGAGAGCAGCAAATGCTTCAAGGACAGTCCCCGGGGATGTGTTAACCCAATTTCTGAGTCACCAGACACTGTGAAGCTTTTCCAGCTGGGAAGGTCACATCCTGCTTTGTAAGTGGGGAGGGACACTGTGCCTTTGAGGTGGGCACAGCAGCGGCTCGGAAATGGCACAGCAGTCAGTGCATTTGGGAGAGAAGTTTCTCAAAGGGAAAAAAACTTTGAAGGGCTGGAAAAATCAACTGCCAGTCCTCAAAGTTGTCCCAGRGCCCGGGGTGTGCTTGTGATGGCATCGAGGGTCTGCTGCTGGTGTTGTGCAGCACTGGAGGGCTGAGCAAACACCTCAGGGTGGGGACAAGAACACCCAGTGARTGCCCACAACACTTCCTGACAGTTCCTGGGGTGTGGTTGGTGCTCCCCTTGCCCCGGGCTGTGCCTTGCTGAGCCATTCCCGGTGGGATGTGCTGACAGCAGGGTGGGTGGGGCACACGGGGATGACAGAGGAGGCACCGGCCAGGCTGCTCAGCCCGTTTTCCTCCTTGGTTCCAGGCTGACATTAGGTCCAGGGAGTAYCTTCGGAAGCAGCCCTGTGCTCCAGGGGAGGTGCTGGAGGCTGTCCCTGCCGGCCCAGACAGGTGGGTGTGTGGGCAAAGGGGGATCTGCTGCTGGCATGAGCTGCACTAATGGCATTAAAGGTACAGGCAGGGTGACAAGGTGAGCTCAGTGGGGAGGTCAGGACACATGTGCTGCCTGCAGAAGGTGATTTCTGCTCCCTGTGGCCACGCTGCCTCACACGTTGCTTCTGCCAGCTCCGTGTCCTGAGCTGGGGAAGGGCAGAGGGGATTTGGGCTTTTTTCAGCACTGGTCATAAGCAAAGCCCTGACGCCCACAGGTGTGACCTGAGGGTGAACAGAAATACCTGCAGGGAACTGRTTTTGGCCCCAGGTCTTGGGGAGGGTCAGAGTCCCCCACTCTTACATAAGATGGGCTGGTGGTGTCAGTTCAAGGTAAATCTGTGGCAGGTCCCCTGAGGTGCAGGAGCTCAAGCTCACCAAGTGCCAGTTGTTTGTGCCTGTTGGCTTCTACTTTTTTTCAAATTACTTCCTACTTTCTCATTTTTGTTCCCAGCAGCAAAAAGGAGGCTCAACTGAAGGATTAGTCTGGTGCCAGAAGAACGTGCAGAGTTCCTCTTCGCTGGGTCTTGTCCTGCACCAAGGCTGAGTCCTGCTGGATGCAGGAGCCCAGTGCCACCCTGAGGGACAGCTGTGCCAGGCTGTGTCCCCCAGGGCATCACCAGCCACTGCTCAGGGAGAATCCTTGCACTGAACTTCTCAGGGTTCATTTTCAAGTATTGTTAAAATCTTCATGYAAGCAAAGGCTCAAGTGTAAGTTTGCAGCCTCTCGCTGGAGTCCATGGGCAGCTGCAGGGGATGATTTACAGAGGTGTTGAGGCATTTCCACTGCACAGGCAGCCTGTGCCTCCCAGCACACCTCTGTGGCACAGAGCCCTCCCTTCCTGCTGTTCTTGGAGCAGCTTCCCCCTGTCCCTGCAGCCYGGACTCTGCCCTTCCCTGGGCACRTCCCTGGGCAGCAGCAGTCCCACTGCAGGTTGCACTCAGGTGCCCAGATCCCAGGCTGGAGTTCTGGCCCAGCCCCAGCTGTCTGAGGAGCTTCTGTGCCCAAATCACCCTCCACCCTCATCCAGCCTGCAGGACCAAAACTTTCCCAAGGTGTGGGATCCTGGCTGAGATTGCAGGTGCTTCCTGACTGTTCCTGAAGAGCAGCAGGAGCAGAAGATGCTCTGGGGGATTTTGGTGTGGCTGTGTAAGATTCCAGCCTGAAGAGGAAGAAGGATGCTTTCCTGGGGGTGGGGAGGGGTGCTCAGGTCAGGCTCCTGTGGGCTGTTCTAACCTCAGTTTTGCATAAATTTGCTGTACAACTTTTGTTCTTTTCTCTGTCTTGGAGCTGCTCCGGGTGGGGAGGACAAAGCCCAGCCTGTTGTGCCTCTGCTGTGCTGGGGTTTGAGCTGTCCCTCCTGAAAGTGGGTGGGAAAAGGGAGGAGGTGACAAACCCTGCTCCCCTGGGGCCAACTGGGCAGATCCAGGGCTGGTCCTGGCAGTGCTGGACAGGGGGACAGGCGCTGGACAGGGGGACAGGCACTGGACAGGGGGACAGGCACTGGGAGTAAACGGGCACTGGACAGGGGGACAGGCACTGGACAGGGGGACAGGCACTGGGAGTAAACGGGCACTGGACAGGGGGACAGGCACTGGGAGTAAACGGGCACTGGACAGGGGGACAGGCACTGGACAGGGGGACAGGCACTTCCCTGAACAGCCTTTGCTGATCGGTTCAAAAAGCCAGAGCTGCAGCGGTGGCCGGGCCCTGTGCAGGAGCCGCCTGTCCCGGGAGGCCTCGGAGCTGTTTCCCACCGGGATTTGTTCGTGGGTGGACGGGGACTGGTGGGGGAAATCCTCAGTGGAAGCTGCTCCTTTGATCCTGGGGCTGGGGGGGCCGGGGCTGCTGCCAGGCCAGGGGCAGAGGGGGCAGGGGGGGCCTGATGCCGGCTGTGGCAGGGCACAGGGCTGAGGGACAGCCGAGGGACAGCCCTGTCCCCTCCCTGCGTGGACACACAGCCTCCTCCCGAGGGAGCAGGGTGGGGACAGAGCCACAGGCAGCAGGGATCAGTTCATTGCTCATTCTGACCCCACACAAACCAGCGACTTCTCTGGCCATGGGGACAGTCCCCTAATGCCTGTCACAACTTCAGGCACAAGTGACAGTGGGCAGGGGGCAGCTCCTTCCTAGATCTCGTGGGCAGAACACCAAGGAAATCCATCTGGGTTTTCTAGTTGCTTTGTGCTGTGCTGGGAGGCTACAGGGTCATTCCTGGCTGGTCCCAAATTCTGGGTGCCCCCAGGTGTGCTGAATGCRGCCCCTGGTTTGGCTCAGCTCTGCTGGAGGGGGCTCTGGGGGGAGCTGCTCCTCCAGGGTGGCCCTGGCAGAACAGGGGAACCTTCAGCATGTGGAACTGTGGCTTCTCCTGCCCTGGGTGGGTGTCTTGGGTTTAATCTCATGGTTAATGTCTGTGGGTTTAATCCCTGATCTGTTGGTGATTTCTTTGTGTGTGTGTGTGTGCTTCTGGTTGGTGTTGGACCATGAGAGATTTGGGGTGGCCTGGTCAGGGGAGGCTCTGCAGCCAAAGCTGTGATTTTTCTGGTAGCTCGAGGAACTGAGCCCAGCTCCGACAGGAATGTGAGGCTGTGGCTGTTCAGGCTCTGTCGCTGGGTGTTCCTGCTGGGATTGGGGTGTTGTGATCCATGAAGGGTCTGTGTGCTCAGGGGGGGATGCAGGGCTGGGGACACTGCTGTCCTCAGCTGGCCTGAGCCCCCCCCCCCAGCTGCTTCTGCCCGGGGGTGAGGGAAAATCGGGTAAAAAAACAGCATAAAAATGGCTCTGAATCACTGCCCTGGTGTCCCTCTGCGTGAGGCTCTGAACTCCTCTCCTTCCAAGCCCAGGTAAACTCAGATGACTCTGGATGAAGTCACCTGGGGGGGGGGGCTCAGGAGGAAGACGGTGCTGCAGTGTGAGGCTCTGTGCTCCTGCCCTGGGGCTTTGCCTGAGCCATGGGATGCTCTCCCAGCTGCCCAAACGCTGGTGCTTAAAGGAAGGGACTAATCTCTGTGTTTGGTGTCTGCTTGTGCCTCTTTGGACACAATAAGGGATTAACTTGGTCTTTATCTAATTGGTTTATAACCCTGGGAAGGGAAAATCGCTTTGTAATGCTTGAAACCTCTTAACACAAACTCAGAGACTGGAGCTTGAGAGTCCTTTGAAATAAACTGTACTGTGGCTTGTCTTTTTTAACTCTCCRTTTGCTGGAAATTGGCTTTTCTGGGTGTGAAGTTGTTGGCAWTCAGAGGAAAATACTTCTTGCTGACTGGTGGTAAATCCTCCTGTTATGTCCATGGAGATTTTCTCCTCACTGTTTCCATCTGGGACTGGTTGGGAGCCTCTGCAGGTGTCTCAGGGCTTGGTCACCCTCAGTGCTGCTGGGGAACGAGCTGTGGGGCTGGAGCAGGGCTGTGGCTGCCCAGTGATGGCTCCTGGTGTCAAACTGGGGCAGAATTGTTTTGGGGTTGGCTTTTCTGACTCCCAGGTGCTGAATGGTTCTGCTGCAGAATCTCTGGATCTGCTCCCTCTGTTTTATTTGGACACGTGGAGATGAGGAAGGAGGATCCSTGTGTCTGCCCTGTTCCTCCCGGGTCCCTGGAGAAGGGGAGGAGATGCTTTAGGATGCAAATCAGTTTGTTCTGTGTGTTCTGAGGCAGTCTGGGTGAGCAGCTCCGTCACAGGTGTCTGAGGCTGGGTGGGATGAGTTCCCACCTCCGTGTCTGGAGCTTGTGGCAGTGTAGGTGCTGCCTGTGCAGTTTGAGCTCTGGTGAGTCAGGGTTTGTATTTTGGGACACTCCTGCCAAGGGCTGGGGGAGTGTTTTATTGGGATTTCCCCCCTCCCTGCCCCCAGTTCTCATTCCTCTTCCCTTTGGCCTGGTTGGGTGGGTTTAGGAGGGGCTGTTTCCCTCCTGATCCCCCAGACCAGGTCCAGCTGCAGGTCTGAGCCCTGGGCCGGGTGTGGAGCTGGGCCCAGGCAGCTGAGCCCCCCTCCCTTCCCCATTCCCGGAGCCTTTGGTGTTTTTGGGCTGCTGGGGCAGCTGTGTCCCTTGGACCTCGGAGTGTTCCACAGCTTTGGGCCCCAGCTCTGGCTCTAAATGGGCATTTTTAGTGTTGCTCCCTCCCGTGGCAGCTGAGGCCTCTTGGACGTGGTGGCTCCTGGGCAGAGCCCGGCTCTGGGGGGAGCTGGGGAACGTCACATCACAGCTCCCCAGCAG
>QVAJ01000370.1:160664-182661 GCA_003546035.1 Mixornis gularis | reverse complement strand
TTCCTTTTGTCCTATAAATAGTTTTCCACCCCAACTGCTGTTCCCGTTGTTGGTGTTGGTTGATCCTCCCTGATCCTCTCACCAGAGCCCCGCCAGCCCCTCAGCTTCATTTTAAGACCCCCATTAATTAAAAGCAAATGAGTGGAATTGGTCTTGACAAGCAAATTAATAGCGAATGAGATGATTATGAGCTGTGTCATTGGGGTGATGGAGCAGCTTGTGCAGGGCTCAGCCCAAAGCAAGGCAGCAAATCCGTGGGGCAACAGATCCCTCCTGTTGGGGGGCTGGGGCTGTGTCCCCCCTAGGGGGGGATGTGGAAGGTGCTCCCTTCCCGTCTGGGGCTACTGGGTGGAATTTTGGTAGCCAAGGAGCCRAAACTGCTGAGCAGAGCTGGCTGTGAGACCACGGGGCTGGAGGAGGAGGGGGCAGAGCAGAGGTGCCTGGGGTGGGGGGCTGCCCTGTGGGGTCCCATGGGTGCCCTGTGGGGTCCCCTGGCTGCTCTGCGGGATCCCATGGATACTCTGGAATCCCCTGGATGCCCTGTGGGGTCCCATGGATGCTCTCTAAGGTCCCCCATGAGCTGGGTCCATCCATAGGGACACACTGGGAGTGCCCTGTGCCCATCCTGGCAGCCCGATCAGCTCTAAAAACACAAACCAAGGCTCTGAGAGCAGCCMGTGATGAATTCCTGGGCTGGTTCCCGCCTCGGGGGCTCGATGCAGGATGTTTCCTTAGGAACACGCTWTTTCCTGCTTTTCTTGGCCTGCCTGCTTGGCACGCTGTGCCTGTGCCTGCGGAGCCCAGCTGGTCACTGCTCGTGGCTGCTGCCCGGGAGCTCCAGCCCGGAGCCGGGGATTTGGGGGTGGGTTTGTGTTGGTGGTGGGTTTGTGTTGGTGGTTTTGTGCTCGGGGGAGCCCCGCGCTCCCGGCGTGGGAGGCTCTGCCGGCGGCTCCCGGCTCCTGTTGTGACTGGAGCCGGTTCCTGGTGAGGGAACAGCTCCTGACTGCGCTGGGGAGGAGGAGGAGGAGATCAGCCGGGCCAGGGATGGAGGGAGAGGGAAGGGAGGAGAGGTGGTGCCAGGAGCCGGCTCTGCCCCCGTGCCATCACCTGAGGGACAAATGTCCGGTGTTTTCCCGAGGAGCAGCATTGCCTGCTAATAAAATACCCGGCCATTCTCGGGAGCGTTTAGARTCTGAGATAAATCTGGTGGCTTTGTAACTTGCTGGAGGGATGGTGGGCAGCACCGTGATTAAAGTGCTCTGATTAACACACAAACCTTGTTTGTAGTGAGCGGGATTGGGAGGGTGTGGAAATCCAGCTGGTGTGTAATGAGGTTACTCCAACAAATTACTCGGATATCAATTACTCCGCTAGGTAAATGTCGCCTGCCTTCTCTTTGTTTGCACTAAACTGGGATCCAATTAGTTTGATGTGGTTCTTGCTCGTGCCTGAAGGCCCCGAGGCAGGACAGGGCAGCAGCCGGGCTCTGCCCCACCCGTGGGGCACCACCAGGGCCGGGGACATCCCAGTCCCTTGGGGACAACATCCCGGCCCCTCCTGGTGCTCCCTCGGAGCCGAGTCCTCCTGCACAGCCTGAGGAGAAGCCCCTCGGTCTGTGTGGTCCCCGCGGAGCCTCCTCATGCCTCCGAGTGCAAGTGGATAAATCCCATTTTTTTTCTGGAAATTGGCTCCTTTCCCCCGCCGCTGTTCCCCATCCTCCTGCCCGGGATCTGCCAGACTGCGCCGGGAGCGAGGGGAGGGAGCGAGGGGAGGGAGCGAGGGGAGGGAGCTGCTCCCCAAACTGCGTTTGGAAAGGGGAGCGGAGCTGCAGCAGGAGCGTGTCGGGGGCGGTGCCGCTGTTCCAGCCCTTGGGAAGGGCCCTGGTGTCGGGGGTGCGAGGCGGGGCTGGGGGTCCCGGGATCCACCGGGATCCACCGGGATCCACCGGGGCCGGGGCTCCTCTCCCAGCCCTGGATGGTTCCACAGAGCTGATGAATATTTATGGCACCAACATATGGAGGCCTGGGGAGGGGTCAGGAGGGAGCCAAAAGCGTTGCCAAGTGTGGAGCACAACCCATCCCAAATCCACCGTCGGTGCATGAAACCGCCCCGTACCCGGGAGGCTGGAGAGGAAAGGCTGGTGTGGGCAGGGGTGGGCACCATCACTGTGGGCACCTGGGGTCCTGCTCCGCTTTCCGGAAGGAATCAGCCGGCACCGCCGTGTCCCTGTGGGGTTTTCCCGCCCCATCGGGTGCTGGGGGCAGGTGCCAGGTGTGCGGGGGTGTCGGGGATGCTTCATTCCCCACCTTCCACAGGCACTGACTCAGCACCACGCGGGAGCTCTGCCTCCCTGCTCATCCCTCCCGGGCAGGAGGGGATTTATCGGCTGCTCCAGACCTCTCCATCCCTCCTCCCCTCGCTGCCAGCCGGGCCGGGGGTGGCCGCTGGGGTGGGGCTGCCCTGGGGCCTGTGGCCCCTGCCCCGGAGCCTCGGCAGGAWGAGCGATGCTCCGTGTGCTGCAGGCCATCTCTGACCTAATTTCCAGCAGCGCTGTGGAGTTCGGCATCTGTTGCTGACAGGGAGGGAAGTGGGGGCCTGGGAGCCCCCCAAATGTGCTGCTCCTTTACCCCCAGTCCTGGACAGCACTGGGGAGCCTGGGGGGACTGGGGCAGCACAGGGTGGGYTCTGACCCCGCTGCACCACCCACTCCTCCCCGTGTGCCCCCTCCTGTGCCCACTCTGCTCCACAAATGCTAATTAATCAGCATAATTTGTTTGATGCTGCATGTATTTTTAATCAGCTTTGGAAGACAGTCTCTCACACCCACAGGCTGTCCCAGGGCAGAGCGGGGCTGGCTCGGGCACCCTTGGGTGGGAGATGGGTTGTGATTCCCCTCTGTGCCCCCTCATGGGATCCCCAGGCAGAGGGGGATCTGCCCAGAGCTCCTTGGTGGGCTCTGAGATCCTGGCCCCTCCATCACCCGTCGGGATGAACAGGGAGGATGGAGGAAGCAGCTGCCAAGGTGACGTTTGGCAGCAGCCGGGAAAATCGCAGGAGGAGGAGCCCGGGAAAAGGCTGTGAAGAGCTTCTGAGAAGGCAAAAACGGGGGGCAGGCCGGTGTTCCCAGCAGCTCCCGGCCCCCCTGGGGTCTCCCTGCTGCCGGGAGCTGCCTGGAGTCAGCCCTGCCTGGGGGAGCAGCGCCGTGGAGAGGCTGCGGGCTGTGGAAAGCAACGTCGGCTCTGGAATTGCTGGTTCCGTGTGGCCCGGCCGGTTCCGRTTGGGTTCTCCGGAGGGAGGGAGGGCTCGGGGCCGCCCCTCCCGGGCTGTGCCGGCCGGGATGCCCGGGCAGTGCCTCGGGGTGAGGAACAGATGCTCTGCCAGCAAAGGCTCCCGAGCGGCATTTGCGGGCCGCTGCCACAGCCAGTGACTCACGCCCGTGACCGGAACGCTCTGTCGGCCTTGACTCCGTGCCCGGGGCGGTGTCCAGCTGCCTGCAGTGCCCCGGCCGGTCCTGTGCCCCGGCCCTGGCAGGACTCGGCCATGKCAGCTCCGGGCCCTGCTCCCGCCGCCCTCTCAGCAAGGATCCAGCCCATCCTTCTCCTCCCCGAGCCGGGATGTTCCCCCCGCCCTGCGCTGCAGTGTTTGACCGCCCATCTCCCTGCTCTCCTCCTCCCGTGCCAGCCTGAGGGYGGCTGCTTGGAGCCACTTTTGTCCCTGGGGAGCCTCGGGTGGTTTTTGGCAGCCGGGACCCTCCCGGTGGTGCCCAGCGCCGGCCCCTGCTCGGGCAGTTCGCGTTGGAGCTGCTGCCTGAGCCCCCGGGGGATCATCCTCGGGGATGCTGCTGCTGCCAGCTCTGCCCAGGCTCCGGGTTGGGGAGGAGGGGAGGTACAAACACCCCCGTCAGCTGCGCTCGGGAGACGAGGCAGAGCCATTTCTGCAGCCACGTGCCCGGCGTTGCTGTGGTTTCCCCGACACCGCCGTGCCCAAGCGGGGAGCTGAGCCCCCCTCRCTGCTCGGGGGCTCTCCCACCGCTCCCCGTCTCATGCATATTTAATCCGGGTCTCCTGGAGCCACGTGCTCCCGCAGCCAGCGCGGGCCTGGCGCTCGGAGTGACACATTCACTGCTAATTAATCCAACAACGGCATTCATTAAGTGCCTGGCACGCCTGGGGCGCCGCGCGGTGATGATGCTGTGGGACGCGGCTGGTCCCAGTGCCGCAGGCGGCTCCGCTCGCAGGCGGCCCCAGGCGCTCCCGTGCCGGCAGCGATGTGGGAAAGGCCGTTTCAGGACACGCTGTCTCCGTTTTCCGGGCGTGTTTCGCTGTAAAACACAACATGTTTCATTTTGCATCTCCCCATCACCTCCCGTCACCCCTCGGAGCCCTCGGAGGAGCTGCCCCGAGCGCTGGGAGCAGAGGAGGCTGCGGGATGCCGAGTGCCCGGCGAGGCGTTTCCCTGCCATGTGAGTCCAGAGGAGCCGGATCAGAGCTGTAAATCCCAGCTGTGTCCTGCCCTTAAGGACTCTCCCTCGCCCCCGTCGGTATTTCTGAGCCATCTCCCGAGTCCTGGGGCCTGTCCTCACGCAGCCCAAGATCTCCATCTGCTCTGCTGCTCTAAAAGCTCCTGGATTTAGTGCGCCGGGGCGGGAACGCGCTCCCTGATCCCCGCGGAGCCCGGGGCTGGCTGTCACCGCGCAGAGCTGGTGCCACCAAACAGCTCCCGGCCCGGAGCGGCAGCTCCTGGTGCAGCCTGAGGTGTCAGGACGGTGTGTGATTGATGSGCCGGGATTGACGGACCTCTCCGGGATCCTCCCTCCTTCCCGCAGGGGCTGCCACCGCCGCAGGGCGCTGGGACACGCCGGTGGTGCCTGGAGCTGCGGCAAAGCTGAGACAGGGACACGGACAGGGAGGGACAGGGATGGCCCTGGCTGCGCTGCTCTCCCTTCTCACTGCCTGAGCTGACTGCGCCCACCAATACCCACAGGATTTTGGGGGGCTGAGAGGAGTTCGAGGGTCCCTGGCAGCCCCGGGGATCCCCGGAGGTGCTGAGCCGGGAGGTTTGTTACCTGCTGAGTGCAGGAGTTCCTGCAGCTCCCTCAGCCATGGCCCCCATCACCCTCACAGCCTCCCCCGGCCTCGGGGTGGGGCCCAGGCCAGTTCCACCACAGCAGTGTTTGCCAAGTACCCCAGAAAAACCCAAACCCGCCTGTTGGTGTCATTTTGTTATTGCAGCTCAGACCGTAGAGCAGCWCAAGCCTCTGCCTGGGGAATGGATCATTCCCTCTCCCGCAGCAGCGGGTGGGCACTGGGGTCTCACCTCGGCACGGGCAGGGCCGAGGGCAGCGTGGGCACCCAGGGCCAGGGCCCAGCTYGGGGCTGAGAGCGAGGCAGGAGCTGCCACCCGTTCCCTGGGTATAAATAGCATTCCCTGGTGAGGATGTGGGCTGTTCCCAGTGACACGGAGCCCGGCAGCCTGTCCTTGGAGCAGCTGGGTTTTGGGGGCGGTGGGGGACGGTGTCTGCATCTCCAGCGAGGGCTGGTCTGCTCCGGGGGCTGAGCTGCCCCGAGGGCTGAGCTGCCCCGAGGGCCGGGCTGCTCCGGGGTCTGGGGACAGCAGTGCCCGGGAGGGGGTGCAGGGGGGGGTGCCAGGGCTCTGCGGCGCTGCTGCCTTTGGGAGCCTGGGCAGACAAGCTCACAATCCCTGCTCTGAATCCCCGCTGCACTTGGGGGGCATCTGGGGAACCAGGGAAAGGGGAACTCGTGGCTGCACTGTTCTTCTCGACACCTCCTCGGTGCCCGCTGTGCCCCCTGTGCCCTGTCCTGCCCCCTCAGCCATGGCAGTCCCCTGCCTCCTTTCTGGCTGTGGGTGGCACATCACACTCAGCTGTCCCCGTGGGGCTCAGTGAAGTGCCCTGAAACAGTTCTGCTGTCCCACCTTTCCTCTTTGTCTCACCCTTCCCCTTGCCCCCAGCAGATTCCTGATGCCGACTGTCCCCTCCCCAGGGTGCCCAGGCCTTGTCACTCTGCTCCTGTCTGTGGCTTTTTGGTGTGAAATCCATGCWTGGTTCCCAGCCCTGCCGTTTGGCTCCAGGCATCTCCCTTCCCTTGCCCTGTTGGCTGTGCTCCAGTGGTTGCGGCTTGAGACATCCTGGAAAGGTCGTGGAGCAGCCACAGGAGCAAAGAGGGGAGAAAAGGCTTTGTGGGGGTGGCAGGGGCTGGGTGAAGGACGGGACCCCGGGGTGGCTGTGACAGCTGGAGGTGTGGCAGGTGGCAGATGACCCATCGGGGACACCTTTACCAGAGGCTGCGGTGACTGGGGAAGTTCTTGGGAAGAGGCAGCACAAGAGGCTGCGGGACCCTCCCTGTGCCATTGCTGTGACCCTGCCTGCGGCCATCCCCAGCCCCGGGAACTGAGACTGGCCGAGCACAGACAGCAGCGAGGGCTCTGCTGAGCTCCCCCAGCCGCGTCCCCCGGGGCTGTCACCGTGTCCTTGCACTGACAGAGGGAGGAAGGGKCTGCTGCTGTCCCCGTGTCCTGCCCGTGCCCGGGGCAACAGCGCTGGGCTGGATCCTGGATCCGGGGCGGGATCCACACCACCCCCGGCCTCAGCTGCCGCGGGATGGGGGCGTGTGGGGGGGGCTGTGTGGGAGATGGCYCTGGGCTGGTTACACGGAATAAACTATGATTTCCCTCCTTGTACCTTTGATGCCACTCATGTGGCACGGCTGGTGTGGGGAAGCTGCTGCACTCGGGGACATTGCTGGGGACACTGAGCTGGCCTGTCCCTGTCTGTGGCACACGGGTGGCAACCAGCCACACGCTCAGATTCCCCCTGGGAGCGCTGCCTTCCAGGAACCGCGTCTGGAGCCCAGCCCGGCTCCCGAGGGACGAGCAGAGGCAGCCGGGGCCGGGGTTTGTCGTGGTGCCCACGCCGGGAGCGTCTCCTGCAGAGCCCCGGGGGTGCCACTGTCCCCTGCACCAGCCTGGCAGGACCCAGAGGGAGCTCCCAGCCAGCGGCTTGAGGGAAAAATACATCAGTTCGTGTGGTGTGTTACATAAACCAGGGAAAGACGTGGTTTAAGGGTACAGGAGAAGGAGACAGCCTGGCAGAGRGGATCAGGGAGTGCCTGAGCCAGCTCCAAGAGGAACTGGGCAGAAATTTCTGCTTCATGCAGGCATGAAACCTTCCTGTGGAAAAAGACAACCTGCCGAGCACTGCCTGCTCAGGGAACAGACACATGTGAGAGAAGCCAGTGTCTTTCTTCACGCTTTATTGTGTAAAAATAAAGTCAACAATTCATGTAATCCCAGCAATAAAATGGAAAAAGCATGAGAATCCGTAGAAACAGTGCATTGTCAGAACTGCCGATGCGGGCCGGATGCACGGGGTGTGGGAACCCCTTCAAATCCCAAAGGAGACAGAGCCAGGAGTAGGAAAAATGTACAGCTTTGGTTAGCAAAATAATGACAAATTAAGATACATTAATTCTCTCCCCTACTGTACACTATGTACACTGAGTTGACATCACACCCTTTCGTGGGTTTTTTTTGGCAAATCCAACGCACCTGGGGCTGGAGGTTAAACCTGTGCCGTGGTCTCGTTGTTGTTCTCAGCAGGTTGTGCCTGTGCTCGCCGATGTGAACAGGGGCTTGGGAGGAACTGAAATTAACTCTCGATGGTTCGGGTTGTTTTTCTTTTTTTTTTTTCTTRCACCAAGAGCACGGCTGAGGATCCGCTGCCCTGGGTCTCGCTCTGGGGGTGCTGCTGCCTGTGCCGGGTCCGCGGAGCAGCCGAGGCGAGGCGGGGCCGGCTCTGAGCCCGGCCGGGGGGAGCTCCCGGCCCGGCGCGGCCCCTCCGCTCCGCCCGTCTCTTTGCCGCATCTTTGGAGTTGGTCGTGAGGCTCTGGAGCCCCGGGTGAATTCTCTGCCTCATCCTCCACTGCCGCCCAGGGCTGCCCTGGGGGGGCAGGAGGGGGGGCTGGGGAGTGATTTCTGCAATCTGTAGTACAAACCAGGAGTTTAGAAAAGGAAACCATACAAAATGCATCTGTTATCTCAAAATACGCTTCTTTATCTCTTTTTTATCCTGCAGAATCTCAAAGCACTTTTTTTTTTTCCTCAGGGAGCGCTGATAATTCTATATAATTTTTTTTATATCTTCATAAAAATACCCTTTTTATTTTATTGGTAATAAACTTCCCTTTACAGTAAGAGAAACAAGAGAGTGTATTATCAAAAGCAGAAAGGCTTCAGACCTGTCAGTGGGAGCTGGACTGGAGGGGACGGTAAAGGCTATTTGTCACCAGCTACGGCGCGCAGGGGGGGCTGTCACCCTCGGGGGGCTGCAGGCGGCGGGGCCGGGGGTACCTGAGTGCGGCAGGTCGGGGAGCGGGGCCGGGGACGGTCCCGCCGGGGGTCCCGCCCCGGTGCCCGCCGCAGCCCGGGGCTATGGCTGTGGTGCTGGGGAGCAGCGCCCGGGGATGGGGGGGGGCGGCTCCTCCCCGGGGCTGGGAACGGAGGGGTCGCCCCTCCTCGGAGTCCCAGCTGCTGTCGCAACCCCGGAGGGGGATGTTGCGACTTTCCCCCAGCTCCGGGGGCAGCACCCTCCCGGGGTGGGGTCAGGCTGGACAGAGATGGGCCCCGAGGGGGCTCCGGTGCGGGTCCCGCAGCCTTTTCAGGCGCCGGAGCCCAAGGAAAGCGGCGGCGAAGCGGGGGCCGGGCCGGGGGGCGGCGGGGGGGCGCAGCCGCGCCAGGCCAAGGCACGCAGGCGTTGAAGGACGTTGGCAAGGCAGAAACCGGAGGGTCGTGGGGCTCCGGGGGCGGGCGCCCCGCTGCCGGGGCATCCCTGCTCCCGGGACGAGTCGGGTGGCTTCGTTCTCGGTTGTTTTTGCGCAAAAAAAACGGAGGAGAAAAAAAAAAAAACAAACCCAAATAAATAAATAAATAAAAAGAACCCGCTGAGGAGGTTTCTCTCGCTTGTCCRTGGCCCTAGTTGAGCTGGCGACAGGCCTCGAAAGTCCACTTGGTGGCCCCGCCGTAGATGTCGATGTTGGCCTCGGCCCAGGCGATGACGTTTCCCGCGAGTGCCTTGGAGCTGCAGGTGGCCAGGCCGTACACCTCCCCCGGGCTCAGCTTGCGGTCCCACACGTTGAAGTGGGCCAACTCCCCCACGAAGGCCTGCGTGGCATCGAAACCTCCGCCCAGCGTGTCCTGCGGGGGAGCCGCCGTCAGCGGGGACACGCGGGCCCGTCCGWCCCCTCGGGGGGCACCCCCCGGGCAGGGACCTCCCCCCCGCTGCCCCCGGCCCTTACCTGCTCCTGGCCCAGGACCAGGACGCCCTGGGGTTTGATGGGGTGGTAGGGGGCCAGGTTCTCGCCGTTGCCCGTCTGTGTGCCGTCCTGGTAGGCTTCCCACACGCCGTCCCGCGTGGTCCAGGTGACGCAGATGTGGTGCCACTTGCCGTCGTTGATGGCAAAGGGCAGCTTGGCCACCTGCGGGCGGCACAGGGTCAGGGTGGTGCACACGGGGGTCCCCCGGCCCGCRCCCCAGTCCGTCCCCCCTGCCCAGCAGCCTCCCCACGCCCCGGGRCCGTACCTTGTCATTGATGAGGATCTCCATGGGGTTGTTGCCCCACTCGATGAGCACCAGCTCGTTGGCCTGCCCAGGCACGGCGTAGGAGAAAGGGGTGCCCATGCCAGGGGAGGCGCTGGATTTGATCCACATGCAGATGCTGAAGGCGTACATCTCGGGCAGGCTCTTCTTCACCTTGGCGTACATGTAGTTGGTGCGCAGGGGAAAGGTGAGCTGGAACCTGTCCGGGGGCCGGTTGTCCTTCTGGCCTGCGGGAGTGCAGGGGCGGTGGGCTCCTGCCGGCCCCCTTTCGGCCCCTTTGGGGGTTCCCCCCCTCCACACCCCGTTATGTAACGGGCCTTGAGATGGCAGCGAGGAGCAAATCCCTCCGGCGCCGCGCGGCTCCCTAATCCCCGGGGCGGGCAGAGCCCGGAGCATCCCCGGCTGCGGAGCCCGCGGGCAGCGGCTGCCTCGGGAATCACCGAGYCGGGGTTTGGGTTGGGAGGGACCTCAACGATCAGCCGGTTCCGACCCCTGCCACGGGGAAAGCCGAGCTGGGGGAGAGGGACCGATCCCGGGGCGGGCAACGGGACGGGCTCGGCAGATCCRCCCGCGGGAGCGGCTCCGCACCGTCCGGCAGCGCCCCGTCCCCGGCGGCGGGGGAGCTCCGGGAGCCGGCCCGGGGGTCCCGCGGGCGGGCGGGCAGGGGTGGGCAGCGCCCGGTACCTTTCTCCAGGTCGCTGATGCGCTGGTGCAGCGAGGTGAGGGTGCTCTCGATCTTGCCGCGCTCCTCGGACTCGTTGCGGGGGCTGAGCTTGCCCTCCTCCAGGCTGTTCACCCGCGACAGCACCTGCTTCTCCAGGTCATCGATCTTGTTCTGCAGGATGTCCTTCAGGTTGTTGGTCTGGCTGGAGGAGTTCATCCTGCTGAACTGCTGCAAGGGGACGAGCAGAGGAGCGGGCTGTTACCACCGGGCAGCGGCTCCCGGTGCCCGGCTCGGCGGGATTCCCGGTGCCCGGTGCGGGTTCCCCGGTGCCCGGTGTCCGGCTCCGCGGGTTCCCCGGTGCCCGGCTCCGCGGGTCTCCCGGAGTCCGGTGTTGAGTTGCCCGGCTCCCCTGACGCCCGGCTCCGCGGGATCCCCGGTGCCCGGTGCCCGGCTCCGCGCTCCCCGCGCTGGGATGCGCGGGCGCCCCGGCTCCCCGTGTCTCCCGGTACGCGGCTGTGCGGCTTCCCCGGCTCTCCTCGCGTACCTCCAGGTTCTCCAACCGGGTTTTCAGGGACTGCAGCGTCTGTCCCAGCTGGCTGAGGGTCTCGGCGGCGGCCGGCCGCGACAGATCGCCCATGGTGTTCTTGGAAAAGCCCTTCCTGCCCTTTCCCTCGCCGGGCTCCAGCACGCTCTGGCTCTCGCAGCGGCCCAGCTTGGCCGTGAGCTCGCGGATCGTCTCCTTCTGGTTCATGATGGTCTCCTTCTGCTGCAGCACCGTCTCCCGCAGCTGCAGCACGGTGCCCTTCAGCTCCTCGGCCGAGCCGGTGCCCAGCGCCGAGGCCGCGCACACGTCCCCGTCCAGCGGCACCGAGGTGCAGATGAAGCGCGTCTGCCCCAGGCCCTGGCCGAGCGCCGGGCCCAGCGCCGGCCCCAGCAGCAGCAGCAGCAGCAGCAGCGGCAGGAGGCGGCGGCTGCCGGGCGGCCCCGCGGCCATGGCTCCGCTCGGCTCCGCTCGCTCCGGGCCGGCTCCGGCTCCGCTGCGGCGCCGCCGCTTTTATCGCGCCCGGGCGGGGCCGCGCGGGGCGTCACGGAGCGCGGGATCCCGGCCCGCGGCGGGGGGGCCCCGCGTGGGAGCGCGGCGTGAGGGAGTGTGAGAGCGTGCGGGGCTGATTCTGTGAGCCCGAGAGTGTGTCTGTGTGTGTCCGTGTGTCCGTGTCCGTGTGTCAGTTTGTCCGTGTGTCTGTGTCCGTGTGTCCGTGTGTCCGTGTCCGTGTGTCCGTGTGTGTCCGTGTGTGTCCGTGTGTGTCCGTGTGTCCGGGGCTCGCGTGTGCCCGTGGGCGGGAGCGCGCACGGGCGGCGTGCGTGGGCAGAGCAGACTGTGCGGGGAGGGGCTGCGGGTGCGGGATGTGCGGGGAGCGTGTGCGGGGCGCGGGTGTGTGCGGGGGATGAGCGCGAGAGTGTGTGCGGGGTGTGCGAGAGTGTGTGCGGGGTGTGCGTGTACACGTGTGTGCAGTGTGCCCGTACAGGTGTGTACAGGCACAGGTGTGTGCAGGCTGTGCCCAGACAGGTGTGTGCCCATACAGATGTGTGCAGGTACAGGTGTGTGCAGGCTGTGCCCAGACAGGTGTGTGCCCATACAGRTGTGTGCAGGTACAGGTGTGTGCAGGCTGTGCCCAGACAGGTGTGTGCCCATACAGATGTGTGCAGGTACAGGTGTGTGCAGGCTGTGCCCAGACAGGTGTGTGCCCATACAGRTGTGTGCAGGTACAGGTGTGTGCAGGCTGTGCCCAGACAGGTGTGTGCCCATACAGATGTGTGCAGGTACAGGTGTGTGCAGGCTGTGCCCAGACAGGTGTGTGCCCATACAGRTGTGTGCAGGTACAGGTGTGTGCAGGCTGTGCCCAGACAGGTGTGTGCCCATACAGATGTGTGCAGGTACAGGTGTGTGCAGGCTGTGCCCAGACAGGTGTGTGCCCATACAGATGTGTGCAGGTACAGGTGTGTGCAGGGTGTGCCCGTACAGGTGTGGGCTGTGCACATACAGGTGTGCACAGGCTGTGTGTGGCTGTCCCTGCCAGGCCATGGGTGCCCCGTGGGTGCCCCGTGGGTGTCCCCTGGGTGTCCGTGCCAGGTCCTGGGGCTGTGCCCGCGGGTGTCCGGGGTGCGGAGCGGGATCAGCCCCGCGGGTCGGTGCCGCCCCGAGCAGGGGAAGCCGCGGGGCCCCGCGGGGAGGACACGGCTGAGCTGTGGGGCTGTGCCGGCCCCGGGGGGAGCCCTGGAGCACGGACAGACCCAGGTCACTGCGAGTCCCCGGGGCAGCTGCTCCCACCGGTGCCGGTGCCCAGCCCCGCTCTGGGTGCAGGGGGGCAGTTGCTGTTTTGGTTCTTTATTAATCGGCAAAAGAACCTTGCAGGTAATGTCTGGATCTGTCCTTGGTGGGAATAGCTCGTGGCTGTTGGTTGGAGCTGTCACTTTTCTCATGTTCAGGGCTTCAGCCGAGGCCAATCCTCCTTCAGCCCCGGAGCAGGAAGCCAGCAGTGTCCCCTGTCCTTGTTCCCCAGGTCCTGCTCTTGGCCAGGACACCTGAGCACAAACAGAACTGTCCCAGCTCCCTGAGCCTYTGCTGCCTGTTGATTTTATCCTTGTCCTCTCCCTGGGGCGTTRTGTTGTGGTGGGGCACTCCTGACCTGGAGATCAGCCTGCTGGGGTAATGGGGGAGCGGGGCCCCCTCAGCTCAGCCCAGCTCAGCACTGCAGCAGCACATATGGCTGGAGTATTTGCATAATGCCAAGTTATCCTGTGAAATATGAAGCAATTAATTTTGATTAGTGAAGTGGGTCAGTAAAATACAAAGGCTTTCAGTCTGTGGATCTGCAAAAGATAAAACACAACCACTCCATGGTCCTTTCCCCTTTGATGTGCCTGGAGCAGGCCTGAGGAGCCCTGGCTGGGGCTGGAGCTCCCTGAGCTGCTCTCAGTGGTGCCTGTGGCTGGTTTGATGCCTCTCCTGGAGCAGGTCTTCATCCAGCCCCGGGAGGTTTGTGACACACTGACGTGGCAGGGAGTGTTTCATCCTCAAAGGCAGCTCAGCTGCCCTTGGGAATCTCTTTCCCCATCCAGCCCTGGTACAGTTAAAGCAGCATTTCATGGCCAAGCCCAGGGGCCTGGGSCAGTCAGCAGGAGGAGGATGGCAGGCTGGCAAACCCTCTGATGTTCTGCTGTCCATTTATGCCAGCCCAGGGAACCCAGGGCAGTGCTGATAAAAGTAGTTGAGAGGTCAGGAGCTGTGACAGGGTGCTCAGCACCTCTGGGGCACCTTCCTGGGCATCTTGTAGTGTTTTCACCACCCGGTGCTCGTGGGACTGAAGAGACCTGGGTGTCCTTTGGAGCCTTCCTGAGGCTCCTGGGTCTCACTGCTGACCCTGCCTGTGCACTTCAGAGCCACCTGAGGTTCTGCTCACCTGTGGGGCTGCCCAAACTCTGGCACTGCTCCCCTTTGGGGTGCTGTGCTTTGCTGCARGAAATTTTGGGGGAAATCTTCATTTCCAGCTGGCTCTTCCTTCTGGCTTTATCACCCTGGTTACTGTCCCTGCTGTTGGCTCTCTGTGCTGAGCAGGGTCTCAGTGCAGCAGGAATGRGGCAGGAGGGGGATAAGGGGGGGACAGACCCCACAGGGTTTGCTGGGCAGAGCAGTCTCCCTTCTGTGCTGCTCGGGTTTGGGGGTTTTTTGGCGAAAGGAAAAGCTGACAAGACTGCAGGTCTAATCCTTCTGCCACAGGCAGGAACACAACCCAAAAATAATGTTACTGCAGGCAATAGAATTACACCAGTGTAAACCAGTGTGAGAGGCAGCAGAGTCAGGTCCCACTCCTGCTCACATCTGCATGGTATTGACAGAGCTGAGCRTGTCACTGAACCAATTTCCCTCACAATCTTTTGTCATCCATTGCACATTATGCGGAGATGAGACCAAGGTGACAAATGCAATAAAATAAACACTCAGATACTATGGTGATGGAGACCAGGAAATGCCTGGATGGGAAAAAACAACAAAGCTGAGCTACAAGAGATAAGCAAAATAACCCCCGTGGCTCCTAATGCAAAGAAAGGACCGGAAAACATGATCAAGATTTCAGCTTTCCCAGAATCACTGAATCATGCAGTAGGATCTGTTATTGCTTCTGTAGATTTAGGAGCTGTGTGGCTGTAATGGAGTAATGGAGCCCCTGTTTTTAACTCTTCTCTTGCCTCTTCCCAAGCGCTCGGTAGCAGCTGATTTGTGGCTCTGTAGCTGAAAAGAGCTGAGCACAGCTCTCAAGGACCCTCGCAGAGGATTTAGCTCTGAGCAGGAGCCAGCAGGCACATTTGTGTTGGTGATGGACGAGGATGGTTTTGGACAGCCCAGGGTGCTCCTGGCACTGTGGCCTCTGCCCGTGCAGAGGTGAGGGGTGTCAATCTCCATCTGCTCCACACTAACCTCTGTGCAAGCAGCAGCATCACCAATGCAGAGAGGACAGCTTTTTAAAGTGGACAAATCTCTCTAATCCCAGGAGCTGGAGCCCCAGGGAGCAGGCAGTGGAAGCTTTCTCTCCTGCTYGTGCAGCCTGCTGTACATAAACCATCTCCTGTGGGGTGATGCTGATTCCGCATTTAAGTCTCCTGCGTGGAGTGGGAACGATGTGATCCATTATGGGATGGAGGCAGCTTTAGATGGGAAACAGCAGTGGCTACACTTCCAGAGGCTCAGCTCCCTTTGTCTGTGCATGGAGCTGCTGGTTGTGCTCTTCACTGAGCTTCCTGAGGGGTCATCTCCTCCAGCCACCYCCCCAGCCACACACCCCATCCCCAGCAGGCCCAGTGCAGGACAGGGCAGACACTGCCAGGTTATTTTCTTTTTTTAAATCTAATACCTGTTCTTAGGGAAAGTGCAGCAAGATCAGGGTCTCTGGGCACAGCACCACTGCCTGTGCAGAACCCAGATGTGTGTGGGGGGGAAAGATCATCTCCGAAGCCTTTTCCTTCTGCAGCTGGACCAGGCACTGGGAAGCAGCCCCCAGCTGCTCCATGGTTCTGTTGAGAATGCTGTATATGCAAAATGGAATTTTTTTTGGTGCCTTCTAAAGGGCACAGCTGTCACTGGAGCAGCTCAGGCACAGGGTGCAGCCAGTGCACATACTGTGTGTGAGATGGAGTATTCCCCTCTGTGACAGACACACTCTGGACAGGAGTTGGGAATTTTGCTGCATTTTGCTGCAGTCTTTCTTTGCAGATCTCTCCCTCTCCGTTTCTCTCACTCTCTCTCTCCCTCTCTTGCACATTCAGTCTCTTCTCTTTTTCCCTTCCCTTGCTTCATTGTTCCCATCTCACAAGCCAGTTTCCTCCTAAATTGCCTGACATTTACACTCAGTGAGACTGGGGAGTGTGCTCTCTGTACCAGTAGGTCTCTGTGATGCTATAGGGACACAGATCCTTTCATTACAAATAATTAATTTAGCTCTATATTGCATAACATCCTAAAAAGCTTTCTAGGGCAGTCTCATGCTAGCTGGATGCACAGTTCCTATCAATATTACATTACATTTGGGTACAACAGTTATGAAGTTTCATTAAAAATTTAATTTGTGGTTTAAAACTGCAGCATCCCCTTGAAAAGTGTAGCAGAGAAACCACTCTGGCTGCTGGAGGACTGAGCTGGCATTAGCCAAAATTGCAGGGAGAGCTGCAGAAGGGGCTGGGATGGGTGTGATATTCCCAGCACRGGAACCCGGGGCTGCCCTGGAGCAGGCGGGAGCCGGGCTGGGCATCGGGCTGTGCCGGGTCCCGCTGAGTTCCTGCCCCCTCGGGTGCCCTTTGCAGCAGGGAGTGAGGCTTTAACCCGTGCCTGAGCCTGCACGGAGAGGCCTGAGCCCAYCCTGTGCCCAGCCGGGGGTGGCTTTTGGGCGAGGAAGGCGATGCCAGAGGAGCGGGGAACCAGCGCGGTGTGTGCCCGGGGCGGTGCGCTGCCAGCCCGGAGCCCCGGGGAGGAAACCAGGGCTGCCCCGGTCCATGGCAGACATCCCTCCCATCCCTCCCATCCCTCTCCGCTGAGAATGGAGCTTCTCCTTCCCGGCAGCGGCGCCGGGAGGCGGCGGGAGCGGGGCCCGTGTCATGTTTGGTTAATGAGGGTTTGCTGTGACGCCTCGGCAGCCGAGCTGAATGGAGGCAGCTTCCCACATCCCGCATCCCGCATCCGCCTCGCCGGCTCGGAATTGTTTGTGCAGGAATTCCCCCCTGTCTACACACACGCGCGTCAGAAGAGCCGCCAGGTTTCCTCCCAGACCATCCCTCAAGTCGTTTTTCAGCGCTGCCTGGATTTTCCTGCAGTGAGGGAAAGCGAGATGCCGGCTCTGGGATGGATCCCGCTGTGGGATGGATCCTGGTCTGGGATTGATCCCGGTGTGGGATGGATCCTGCTGTGGGATGGATTCTACTGTGGGATGGATCCTGGTCTGGGATTGATCCCGCTGTGGGATGGATCCTGCTGTGGGATGGATCCCGCTGTGGGATGGATCCTGGTCTGGGATTGATCCCGGTGTGGGATGGATCCTGCTGTGGGATGGATTCTACTGTGGGATGGATCCTGGTCTGGGATTGATCCCGGTGTGGGATGGATCCTGCTGTGGGATGGATCCTGCTGTGGGATGGATCCTGGTCTGGGATTGATCCCGCTGTGGGATGGATCCTGCTGTGGGATGGATCCTGCTGTGGGATTGATCCTGCTGTAGGATAGATCCCAGTCCGGTCCTCCCAGTCCTGCCGGGACTGCTCAGGGGTGCTCTGGCAGTGCAGCCCGTGGGGTCTCACTGGGCTTGGCCTCTCTGCAGCCCCCACAAGTGACAAACGGTGACTCCGTGTGTTACAAACCCCACACTTGTCATTTTCCCCCTGAGCAGTAAATGAGGGGGGATTTGCAGCCAGCGTGGGGCCTTTCAGAAGTCAGCACGGTTCTGGTCTTTGCTGTAGGGCTGCAGAGATCACTTCCCCTCCCCCAGTGAGGATAATAATGGGGAGTGGGTTCCTAAATCCCTTAAGCTTCTTTGATAGCTTCAATATTTATCTGTAATCCTTCTGATGCTTCTGAACAGACACAGCTCTGTGTCCCTGTTGCTCTGGAGCTTCTTCCCACCTTGCAGTGTTCCCTTTTTGTGGGAGAAGAGGCATGGCAGGATGAGAAGGAATCATCAAAAGCCAGTGACACTGCTGTGCCCTAGTTTTTTCCATGATTATTTATTATTTTGCAGTCTCTTGCTCCTCTCACACCCTCCGTTGTGCTCTGTTAATGTGCTGTGCTGGGGTGACCCAGGCTGCACACTGGCTGCCTCCAGAGCCTCTCCATCACTCTGTCCTCAGCTGAGGGGGAGAGAAAATAGAGCAAAAGGCTYGTGGGGCAAGATAAGGGCCGGGAGAAATCCCTCAGCCATTGCCATCATGGGTAAGCAGACTGGACTCGGGGAAATTAGTTTGTTACCAATCAAATCAGAGCAGGATAATGAGATATAAAAACTAAATATTAAACCAGCTTCCCCTCACCCCTCACTGCTCCCCAGGATCATCTTAACTCCTGAATCCTCCCCCTCCTCCCCTGCAGTGACACACAGGGGTGAGGAGCAGGGGCCGGGGTTAGTTCAGGTCTCGATGTCTCTGCTGCTCCTTCYTCCTGGTGCTTTGCCCCTGCTGCAGCCTGGGCTCCCCACGGGTCACAGCAGCCCCCTCTGTGTCCTCCCCCTACATTCACCTTGTCACACAACCCCAAACACCTCTGTGGAGACTGGGMATGCTTCCATGGCCAGCTTTGGCATGGATGTGTGGCAGGACAAGCTCAGATGGAGTTCCGTGGGCACATGGGGCACACGGAACCCAGCCTGGGCGGGAGAGCTGGGTGTGCAAGCACAGGCACAGGGGACAGRAATCAGGGATTAGGGAGCTGAGCTGGACTCTGCTCCAAGCAGGGAGAAGCTGGAGCAGGGACAGTGAGGTTTGGAGGGGCAGAGCTGCCCAGAGCTCAGTCCTGGGTGCTSGGAGGGGGATCTGCTGTGCCAGAGTCAATTCGTGTTTGAGGGTTTGGGGTTAAAACATGGAAGGTTTTAAAGCCAGGATGGAGAAAAAGACTCCAAGACAGCAGGGATTCCCTGTTTGCTGCTGTGAGGGCTGACCCCGAGCTGGAGTGCAGCTTTTAGTGGGGAAAGGGCTCTGAGGACGCTGAGATTCTCTGCTGAGAGGTTGCATTAGGGCTGGGGGGCATCGATTCCTGAACAAGGTCAAGGCTCCAGAAGCTGCAGAAGTGGCTGAGGGTAACTGGAAAGGCCCAGGAGCTGCTTCCAGGCACTGAGTGAAGCTGGAGACACTTTGGCTGCTACTGCAGCTGCACTTYCTGAGCTGGAGATGCAGGGGATGGCAGGGGCCCAGCTCTGAGCCCCCCGGGATGGCTCTTCTTGGGGTGGSACATGGCCTGGCAGAGCTCTGGGCTCCTGCACACCTGCCAGGAGCACATTTGGTTCATGGTTTTTCACACTGGAATTGCAGATCCCTGCATGTATTTGTGGACCCTGACAGCCAGCAGAATTCCCCAACTGCTGCTCCCCGTGCATTAGGATGGAGGAACCAGAATTCCCTGGCTCTGCTTCCCGGTGCTTAGGGTGGAGGAACCAGAATTCCCTGGCTCCTGTTCCCGGTGCAATGGGTGGAGGAACCAGAATTCCCTGGCTGCTGTTCCCGGTGCACTGGGATGGAGGAACCAGAATTCCCTGGCTGCTGTTCCCGGTGCATTGGGGTGGAGGAACCAGAATTCCCCGGCTCYTGTTCCCGGTGCACTGGGGTGGTTTYCTCGCAGGCTCAGAGCTGAYAGCGATCTACAGCATCGACGTGATGTTTAAGGAAACATTTCTGCGCTTAATAGTGAGCAAAGCAGAGAACGTGTGCCGAGGTGACATCGATCCCGTGCTGTTAAACACACATAGCCCGATCACCTCGCAAATTGCCCGGCCTGCGAGGAGACAAAGGGAGATAATGGTAACAGATGAGCCGCGGGGCTGCCGCTCCGGAGATGGATGGCCGGGGCTGGGAGAACTCTATTAGCAGCTCCTCCAAACTCTCCAATCTAACGCATCCCCAACGTATTGAGTGCAGCCTCGCTCAGGCTCTGAGAGAAAAACAGCTCCATTAAGCAGCCAATTTTGGTCGGTGTGCGGAGGGGTCATTTGAGTCTCCCCTGCGCCGCCGGGAACGCAGAAATCTTTACATTTGTGGTGAACTGAAGTCGCCTTTGGGGTCAAACGCGGCGGCTGCTTCACGGTCTAAATGACTTCTAACTTGTGTGCTACCTGGAATCCGAGGATGTCAAATACACTCATTAACTAAACTCTACAGCTTCTGATTCATCCGGAAAYTCGCCCGTTTGTAGTTCAATGGTTATCAGATAAAACTTCCAAATTTTCTGCTTCCAAAAGCTGCATCACCTTTCCTTTCTCCCTCGCTTTTCTTCCTTGGTGAAAAATTTCCCCTGATGCCAACGTGTTCCTTCCACTAAAGGAGCAAGGAGAGATTTTTGACCTACTATTTATTCTGGCCTTTTCAACACGAGAAGAGAACATGAATCCCTGTCATATTCCCAATGGGTGCTGCTGACTAAGATGCCACTTTACACCTTTTTTATGTCCCCCATATTTTTAAGGCAGTTTGACCGTGCTCCAAAGAGCACATCCCGTTACATCAGGGGCTGGGGCACTGCACAGAAACTGGACAAGAGGGAATGGCCTCAGGTTGTGCCAGGGGAGGTTCAGGTTGGATATCGGGGAACATTTCTTACACCAAAAGGATTGTCCAGCCCTGGCAGTGGGCTGGAGTCCCCATCCCTGGGGGGATTTAAAGGCCTTGTGGATGTGGCACCTGGGGACGTGGTCAGTGTTGGGGAATGGTTGGGCTTGGTGGTCTCTGAGGGCTTTTGCAGCCCAGAAGATTCTGTGATTCTCAAACTGGTTCTTGTGTGGGCAGGGAAAGCCTCAGTTTGCTGTTCCTGCCCCGGCCCCTGTGCTTGGACAGCCGGAGCTGCAGCAGGAGAGTGGATATTGCCAGTGCTCTGCCACTCTCAGCAGGAGGGTGAGGAATGCCAAAAGTGTGTCGGGCTCCCCARTCCAAGAGCTGCTGCCCTGCTCCGGGGGCACCTGTGGCAGGTGGGGAGGCAGGAGCAGCACCAAACCCACCGGCCAGGTTTGGGGCTCCGGGAGGGGCCCTGTGAGGACACGATTCCTCCCCTGCAGGCAGCAGGCAGCGCCGGGAGAGCCAGGAATAACCGCGGCTGTTCCGTCTCGCAGAGGAGGTCACCGGGAGGCTGCAGCACACGGGGGACTCGATTTCATGAATCATGTTTGGATGCGTATTGAGTTTGGCACGGAGCAGCACCCGCCCCCTTCTCACCTGCCTCCCGATCCCGTCCTCCCCGGGCTCCCCCTCCCAGCCCCAATCCCCGGCTCACATTTGCTGGGAAGCGGGGAAGGAAGTCTGCGTGCTGCACATGCATAAATAATACAACCGAAATCAGACTTGGTTAAAAATAGATATTCTCCCTAATAAATATTTTACCTACTGTCTTTAGGCTGGAAAGCTCCCCCGACTGAAGTGTTAAAACAAACCTCGTTGTTGGCCCCTAAATGCCCGGAACAGCCGCGGCCGTGGCTGTGCGAACAGCGCTGGGCTGAGGGGCTGCCCTGGGGGAGGAACGTGGTCACCTGCACACAAACCCCTGCCCTTGGAGCCTCAGGGAAGGTGGCCTGGTGGCCTTTTGGCTCCAAGAACAGAGCTTTGCATCCAACTGACTCATTTGGTGACCTGTGAGTTTGACTAATGAAACAGAACGATAAGATCTCTCATGATATTTATGAGTAACATTATTCTTTCCATATCTTTATTTCTTCCTGCCCAAAAGTGGAATTAGAATTAGATGGCTGAATAAGGCAAAACAAAGGACATTGACAGAGCCTGAGATAGGAGGATTTTTCATTAAAAAGARTGACAGGTGGGAGAATGTGTCCAAGTATGTTTGTGGAAGATAATCCTGCATTTTGGGTTTAGGGCATCACTCACTGTGCCTTACCTGACATGATGTTTCCACTCCTCGGATTCCCTGGGAACACRGGGGTAATTTAATCTGTTATCCTGTCCAGAACCTGGGGCTGGAGGGTTGATTTTGTGTGGAAAGGTGGCTGCTGAGGGCAGGACTGGCACGGAGCCTTGACAGCAGGGAATCCTGCCCAGGAAATCAACAGGAGAGGATGAATCCCATGGGAACTGTGGGGTGGAGAGGCCAGTCTGATCCTGTGGAAGTGCTGTCTGTGCCCATGGGAGCAGGGCAGGGCTGATGGCTCCCACCCCACTGCTGAGCCCTGGAGCCCAGCCAGGCGAGGCCAGCAGCAGTGCTGGCTGGGCTGGAGACACCAGGAGCTGCTCAGAGAGGCAGGGCAGAGAGTCAGAGACATCCCTGAAGGGACCAGGGCGTGGTGAGGGGATGGGGGAACACATGGCTCTGCAGGCCTGGCTGGGAACGGGCAGGGGCCAGGCCAGCTGTGCTAAGCCTGCTGTCATTTCTGCCCTGTGCTGTGCCCTGTGCTGTGCCCTGTGCTGTGCCCACTGCCATCTCTGCCCTGTGCTGTGTCCTGTGCTGTGCCTGCTGCCATCTCTGCCCTGTGC